>JAREIL010000004.1:600000-1058660 GCA_030142105.1 Fusarium sp. FL617 | reverse complement strand
CTAACCCTAACCCTAACCCTAACCCTAACCCTAACCCTAACCCTAACCCTAACCCTAACCCTAACCCTAACCCTAACCCTAACCCTAACCCTAACCCTAAGTGCATCGTTGTTTGCATTATCCTGCAGCTTGCTCCACGGTATAGCTGGAATAGTAGCTGGCTGTTTGTCAGTGGTAGAGTAGCTTTTCTGAAAAAGAAGATCCTGAAATAAGAGTCTTCTGGCAGCAGTGAGAGCGGACTGTAGTAGCTGTGCTAGATTAGGAAGTGGCAGTCTGATTCCTTTATATAAGAGGTTAAGGCTATCCCAGCTGATAAAACTGATGGCTGCTGTGTTGCTTTTGGCGGCTATTTTATAGCTACGAAGTCGTAAGATATATTGTATTGGCGTGGCTTTGGCCCCGGGGGTGCTATTAAGTATGTATTGAGAGGTATGATGCTTTACTAGCCTCAAGATGCCTGGTGCATTAAGCTCGGCTTCCTTGGTGCTATGGCCACTAGTAATCGCTGCTTTAATAGTATTCTATCTGATTAAATGGGCCTTTCTTAGTATAAATAGATAAGAGATGGATATAAGTCTAGATAGCTACGGCGTGAAAGCGTTATATTGATGCTATGACTTATCGGGAGCGATGCTAAGGACGGAAAGGAAGGAGACTATAATACTTTTGTGTTCATAGTCTTTAATCTACTAACGAAGAAAAATCATAAATAGCCTTAAAGTCTGCTGCTTTAGGTTTTTTAATAGCTGGGTAAGTTTCCGATTAGATAATTGTCTATATGTAACTTTCCACTGCTTTTCTAAATTATCGCTAATCTCTATTAGGTCTTTATAAGTCTTTCGTTGCTGATGGTTGACTTTAAATGGTGGTTTATTGGTTAGATCTTCGAGAGTAAGACACCAAAGAGTATAAATAATAAGTCACTTAGCGGTATTTGCGTATCTCCGCTTAGTCTCTTGCTTGTGGCGGAAATTGAATGGCTTCCTGCTGGCTGTATTAAGGTTATATCTTGCAACCTCGAATCTCGCGCTGAGAGGGACCTCTTGTCGGTAGATTAGGCCTTGGGCTTCTTATACTAGCTGGTTAAGTACTTTAAAGACTATAAGATAGATGAAATTATTAGTTTCCTCTAATATTGCGGGACTTAGATTTAAGTTAAGAGAGATAAGCCTATGTAGAAATTCCTTTTGATTAATAAAGTCCTAGAGGTATGTTATATAGCCGACCCGGTTAAGCCAAGGGGAAGGCTGCGTAAATTAATCCGGCTACTCCATTATATTGGCATTTTTCTGACCGATTAATAATCAATTCTTAAAGAAGTCCTTAATAGTAACTTCCTGATTAGATAGTTCTATCGGTCTAGCTTCTGGGTTAACCTCGAAATACTTGCTGCGATATTGACTTGGAAAGAGGCGCTAATAATATACTCCGGACCGGAAGTATGGACTTAAGGCATATATGTCTATGCCTTTAGCTGGTTTTCCTCTCTTACTCTGCGATATAGAGATATGGTGGGATTTTCGAAGGTGCCGGTTTATTTCCTTTGGCGTATAGATGATCTTATGGCAAGATGGCTTAACTATATATTTGAGACTATTCGGCAAAGCTTCTCTAAGCTCGGGAATAGGTGGACCTAGAGGTATTGGATATGGCAGTAAATTAAGGTCTCTTTTGTTGCGGATGTGATCTAAGGGTTGTGCCTAGTATATAATAGATTTGATTTCTTCGCCTTGTAGAGATATATTATGCGGGAATTGGTATAGATAACTCTTGAGATTATTTCTAAGTATTTCTACTCGGTAAGTTTTGTATATAATAATACGCAAAGAAGGAATATAAGTAATTTGATCTATAGTAAAGAGTATAAGATATTTTTTATGCTGCAGATTACCTGATTAGATAGTTCTTTATTTGCTTAACTAAAACAGAAGGATAAGATATAAGATTAAAATAAATAAATAAATAAGAGCGCCCCTTACTAAATAGTAATTAAATTCTTAAACCCTATTATTTGCTTATTTCTATATCTTACTTAATTAGAGTTATAAAGCTAGATTAAGTCAGTAAGGTCCTTTTTGTTAATTGGCTAGCTGGAAATTCTAAGCTAAAGCTATTAGGTTAGTAAGATCCTCTTTGTTGGTTGGCTGGATGGAGATTTGAAGCTAAAGTGAAAATGGCAAAGCTTGTATTGGGGTTAACTATAATAAAAATTAAGGAATTCTCAGGGTTAGTTAAATATCTTAAGAATTATAATAGATATGTATGCAAGGGTAGCTTAGAGTATCTAATTAAATCCTTTTATAATATATATCCTAGTTTAAAGCTGGTCTGACCACGGGAAGTATATTTTCTCAAAAAGGTGATCTAGATGCTCTGAAAAAGGTGATCTACTCTAGCATATGTTAGCGCCACGCTAAACTCCTATATAAATAAAAGGTGATCAAGCTTGATCACTATTATAATGAGTGGTAGTGTTAATACGAGCTTCTGTGGGGTTATAGTGTTAATGTGAGCTTTTATTGGGCTGTGAAAAGTAACTTCGAAAGCGTTTATCTTAATAAGTTGGTGGGACTATCTAATTATTTAAATACGGTATTAACGCGAGCTTCTATCGGGTCGTGGAAAGTAACTTCGAAAGCGTTAATTATAACGGGTTAGTATAACTATTTAATTATTTAAATATAGTAGCAACGCGAGCTCCTAGTCTTATAAGTATAGGGATAAGAAATAAATTAAAAGTAATAAGTAAAATAATACTTATTTTATATTTACTTTCTTATAAGCTAGATAGACTAGCTTATTTAATACTATATTAGGTATATATTACTATCTAATTAGATACTTTTATATTATGCCTTTAAGTTAGTTATAATAGGCAGACTAATTAGTGGCCCTAAGTAAAGAGCGAAAGGTAAAGAAAATCTATTATTATGCTAATAAAGTAGTAATCCGAAGAATATAAGCCGCGCTTAAAGTTAAAGTTATAAATCTTTTTATTTTTTTTATTCTTTTTATCTTTTTTATTTTTTTTATTTATCAGCAAAGAGTTATTTATAACTAGTAGGTAGCTAAGGTCTAAAAAGATAATACTTTTGCTTTTAACCTCTTAGAGGCAATATAATACTATAGTATATCCCACTTTTATTATATATAAGGCTTAATAGTTAGCCCCTAACCTATTAGCCTATAGCGGGTCTTTAAATATAATATTATACTTAAGATCTTAGTCTTTTTTCTCCCCCTCGGTAATAATATCCTAGATATATTACTAATAGAATTTATACATAGCAAATAGTAATTAGGATATCTAACTATTAGGATTATTAGCTATAATATAGATTTTTATAATAGGGTTATAGCCTCGAAGGTTATAATAAACTCCTTCTTGGCTATATAGTTAATTTTTCTTAAAGAAGTTAAAAGTAATTTAAAGCTTATTATATTAGTTATACCTATTAAACCCTTTAGACTTAATAGTTTGCCTATCTGGGGGCCTAATATCCTCTAGATTAATAGGGATTTAATATTTTATAAAAATAACCCGGCGATTAAGATAATCTCGAGCCTATTAGAGACCTTAGAAAGCTTTATCGTAGAGTTTGTTTATAACTTAACTATTTAATCGGATAGTTTTTGCAAATAGATTCTACTAAATTGTAGTAGGGACTTTAAAATCCTTAAGAATAAGTAAAATTACCTAACTCGGCAAGAAAGTATTAGAAAGAAGGCGGGTATTATGCTCTAGGTGTCTTAGGGGTCCTAAAGTAATCTGCTAATTAGTAATAATAATTAGCTGGCAATAATATTATAAAGTAGTAAGAGAGGGATAATAATAAATGATTTACTTGCGGGTTTTTATTCTGGTATTTTTATTAACGGAAGGTATAAACTCTGTGATAATATAGCAGTAAGGATTATTATTATAGCTAATTAATATCTTATTATTATAATAAAAAAAAACTTATTAATAGACTAATAAAAAATAAGAAAAAAATCTAGAAATATTAAATAAATCTAAGAAGTTTAAATAAGTAATAGAATAATTTTATAGTTTAGTAAAACTTATATTATCTAATTATTTAATTATCTCTTAATTTATTTATTTATTTATTTATTTATTTATTTATTTATTTATTTATTTATTTATTTATTTATTTATTTGTTTATTTGTTTATTTATTTATTTGTTTATTTATTTATTTATTTATTTATTTATTTGTTTATTTATTTATTTGTTTATTTATTTATTTGTTTATTTATTTATTTGTTTATTTGTTTATTTATTTATTTATTTATTTATTTATTTTTTTATCTCTTTATTTCTTTACTTCTTTATTTCTTTACTTCTTTATTTCTTTACTGATAATTATAATAGGTAATAGGCTATAAAATATGATATTAAATATATAGATTTAGTTAAGATAGGTTAAGTATCTAATTAAATAGAAACATAGTAAATCTGCACTCTTTTAGTATTATTCTTAAGTTTACCTAGCTGACTTGGGGTTATTCTTTAATTTTATTATTGCATAATATAACTTAGGGTTATTTTTATATTTATTAAGTCACTTAGGGTTATTCTGCTTATCTGATTGGCGCTTAGGGTAACTTAGGGTTAATTTTGCATTTAACTAATAGCACTTATTTTATAGCCTATAGACTAGCTATTATAATTCTAAAAGTTATAGCTATTTAATCAGATAGTTTTCTAATATATTTCCAAGCCTTGGCTTAATATAAAGCTATAAATATACTTTTTTTTACATAGATTTACTTAGGGTTATTTTTGTAATTAACTATTAGTATTATTTCTAAGGTTTGATTAGTATTTAGGGTTATTTTTATATTTACTAAGTTACTTAGGGTTATTCTACTTATTTAATTAGCGCTTAGGGTAACTTAGGGTTAATTCTGCACTTAATTAATAATACTTATTTTATAGCCTATAGACCAGCTATTATTATTCTAAAAGCTATAAATATCTAATTAGATAGCTATCTAATTTACTAAGAGGTCTTAGCTAAGTAAGGCAATAGAGATATAATTTTTTTTAATACTTTAAAATATCTAATTCCTCTTATATTAAACTAAGACTTAGGGTTATTTTTGCATTTAGCCAGCTGCGATAATTAAGAACCGGTCTAATCTCGATCGGGGTAGACTATAATATAGGTCTATTATATTAAAAATCTAGTTAATCTCAGGGTTAGTTATATATCTCACCAGCGGGTATATATAATCATATAAAGTAAGCTTAAACTATTTAATTAAATACTATTTTAACTTATAGCAAAGTTTCCTAGTTTTGCAATTATAGAAACCTACTTTTCTTAAAAATATAGGTTAGTATTAAAATTAAACGTGGGTTAAGGGGTAAGCTAATAGCGCCGCGCTAAACTCCTATATAAATAAAATATGGGTTGGCTAACCTATAATTATAATAAGTAATAGGGCTTTAATAGCAGGTATAAAATCCTCTTATTATAAAGGCTTATTATTCTCATAAAAGCCAATAATATTAGCGGGCTATATATTAACCCAGTAAATAATATAATTTATAACTTGCGCTATAGTCTCGCCTTCCTCCTTTTTAATCTATAGCAGCGGCTATATATCAGGAAAGCAAAAAATAAGATTTTATTAAAAATAATAATAAAGACTATTATATACTTCCTTATTAAGCGCGCTTAAAAACCCATTTTAATAGGTTATCTTTAGGGCCGATTTAATAATTAAAAAAGCCACGGACTCACCGGGGTTACTATTATTATGCTTTTTACTATCTTCTCTAGGATAAAAGACCTGCCGTATATCCATAGCATTATATATATCACTCTTAAGACTACTAGCTAATATAATCCAGTCTAAGATTTAAATAGACTTAAAGGCGAAAATAAAAAGCACCTATAAGGTTTTAAGTATCTAATAGAATGTATTAAACTAATACTATTTATATAAGACAGCAGCGCATTCTAAGTTAGCCACATATTATATTATACTATATAAATAGGCATAAATTAAAATAATTAGATTATAAATATTATAAATCGTTATAGAAATATAAATAATCTAGGTATACTAAGGGGGAGCTACTTATATTATTAAGTTTATATTCTGCGATTTAATACCACTTTGAAATATTAAATATAGCTCTCCCCAGAAAGGTTTGATACTAGCGGGTAATATAAGGTCTTTATCGCTTATTTTTCCACAGGGTAACAAGGCGGCTAATAAGAAAGCAAGCTTTACTAATTAGGCATAAAATATTTAATATACTCTTCTTAATACCCTTCTTATTACCGTCTTACTTAATAAAAAAAAGAGTAAGCTCCTATTCGGAGGCAAAAATAAGCTATAACTAAATCTAACTATAAGTATTAAGCAAGATAAGATCATAACAATTAATATAAAGCTTAATATCTAGCTTAATAAGTAAGGTATTTATAAATATAAGACAAAAAGATAAGTATAAGTATAAATATTATTTTATTACTATATTATACTTACAAAAGTATATAACATATAAGGAAAAATCACGACTTAATAATAATATAACAATTAGGGCTACTTATTAATAAGGAGGGGCATACCTTTATCATAAAATTCGCAGATCCATTATAGATTAATCAGATTAAAAGCCATCTATTTTATATAGTCTTTTAATACCTTAATGCGATACTAACTAGCCATAAGTTTAGGCTTCTCATCGCTATTAAGGTCGGCCTAATTTCTAAAAGACAGAATATACTAATAATTAGTATTTAAAATAGCATCGATTATATTATAAACAGCGGCAACACTACAAAAGACCTAAATATAATACTCTTCGGCTTAATATATAAGGCCTCTATTCTAAAAAGAGCGATAAAGATAGGTAATATAATTGCAGTTAAGAGGTTTATTACTCTTACGGGACTAAGATAAATTAAAGAGATAAATAGGCAGCTTAGTAATAGTAAGGCAGTAAGGCTTTACCTATTTTCTTAGGGAGTCAACCTTAATAAAAAAGAATAATAATAACTTTAGTAACTTAGCGGGCTTAGGGGGCTCTAATTCAGATAGTAATAATTATTAAAGTCGGGCTGCAATATTATAGCTAATAATAGGAGGGTTATTAAAAGAGGTAAATAAAAGGGGGAGGTTAGAGAGGTAAGTAGGAATAGTTTTGGGTTGCTTAGGTTACTAAGAGGTTATTTTAGAAGTAAAAAAAAGACATTTTATCTTAATTATAATAGGTATAAGTATTAATAATAATAGAGAGAATATAATATTATTATTTATTATTTTTAGGTATACTAAATAGGGGATTATAAAAGGATAAGAAATAAAAGGCAAGTAGGGGATAAAATTAAAAATAGATAATAAATATAAATAATTATTATTTTATAAGAGGGAAATATAAGAATAAAAAAAGCAACTAATAAGGGGGAAGAAGGAAATAAAAAGGATAAAAAGGATAAGTATAAGCTACTAGTAGGTAATAGGTAATTAAATAGTATTAAAAAATAAATAAAAGAGGAATATTAGGTAGTAATATTAGGAGGGCAAATAAGAAAAGTAGAAGAGAGATAGAATAGTAAAAGTTTTAAGGGAATAAGTTATGTATAGATACGTAAACCCAGGTTTAGAGAATAAAAAGTCAAAAAAAGTAGGGGGAGAAGAATACACAGACACCTAAACCTAGGTTTAGGTAGGTATAATATAAAAAAATAGCAAGTTTTTAATAGAATTTACAGTAGGTTATAAGTTTTAGAAGGTTATAAGTAAATAATAGCCAAATAAATAGGGGCTCTAAGCCTAACCTTATAAATATAAGGTATTTAAAGAGTATAATACTTGCTTCCCTAACTATCTTATTAATCCCTTCTTATATATAGCCTTATTCTCTAACTCTTACTAATTATACTTTTATGCTATATTTAACTCCTTAATTATTATATCTATTATATTAGAATATATCTAACCCGCTGCCGCCTATATACGCATTAATACTCTTATATATTAATATATCCTATCCCTTTTTAATTTAAACCTTCCTTAATTATTCTTAGATAGCACCTAATATATATAAATCGCCTGCGGTATCTCATATTAAAAATAATTAGAAAAATCGGCTATAACTCTTTTTATAAATATGCCTTTTTATTACTTCTTTTTTATTCGCGCCGTTTTATTTTATTATTTTTTATCCTATAATAAATATTTATCCCTCTTATGTAATTAATTTTCCTCTATCGTGCCCGTTGCTATAAAATAACCTATATATCTACCGGCTATTAACCCTAACTCTTGCTTAAATACCTCTACTTCCTGGTTAATATATATCTCGTCCTACCTCGCTTTAAACTGCTTGTATTGCATGCTTTGCTGTGCCTATTTAAACCGTAATTATATCTTGCCCTCTATTATCTCCCCTCTGCTTTGGCATATATTAATGCTGCCCCTGCTGCTTATATTCTCCCTCTTAACCTATAATATATCTTAGTTAAATATAAACTAATCTCTTTGTCGCTGGCATATATTATATATCTCTTTTATCTCTTTCTTGCATTTAGTGCGGTCTAATTAGCTATTTATAACCTAATCTAATATAATATGCCGGTATTACTCTCTGCTAATAAACCTATTTATAGCGGCTTCCTTTAGTGGCTAACTAATACTCTTGGCTGGCTTTTTAATTTTTTTCTCTTTTTTTTTATTTTTTTTTTTTTCTTTTAGTTAGTATATAATAATAACTGCTTTGCTTTGCTTGCCGTCTTGTCTGGCCTGCCTGCTTTTTTATATATAATCCCGTAACTAATTTAGCACGCCGGCGTGGATAACTAATTATATATCTGGTATATTTATACTTAACCCTAATATATTTGTCGCTATAATTAAATATCTACTTTCTATTTATAATTATAATCTTTGCTCCTTGCTGGCTGCTATATTTACTTGGGAATAATATATATTATACTTTAATATCTTAGCTAATTGCTTAATATGGTTAATTATGCTGGCGTATATAATAACTCGCTTATTATTATATTAATATAATTAGTCTTATATTATTTTAACTATTTAGATATTCTCCGCCTTTTTTTTGGGCCTTTTTTACTAGTAGCTATTATTATTTTTTTTATTATTCCCCTAATATTTATGCCTTAGCGGTATTAGCTAGATTTTGACTATCTTATATCGGATATTTGACCTCGATGTTTATAATTGGTATATTTTAATATGGTTAATTAGTAATTTAGCGACCTCATAAAACCTTTCTACCTCGCTAAGTAGTAATATTGCTATTAAAAATACCTTTTAGACGCCCTATTTATTTAATACCTAACCTAATTTTATTATCTGCGGCTAGAACTAGTGCGTACTATCTAATATTGTATAATATTTATTTACTACTATGCGGTCTAATATACTCTGGGCTTATAGCCGATTAATAAAATCGCTAAACCCCTTTATTACGGCTAACTTAGGCGTTATAAATATAATCGGGGCTATTTAGTGCCCTTTGCGGCTATTTTAAATATATATCCTAATTTTGCTTTTTTTGTAATACCTATATAAATTATCCCGTAATAATATTAATAATATAATTATAATTATTATTCCTCTATTATTATTATTATAATATGCCGGTAATAAAAATGATATGCTTTTGCCCTTGTTAATGCCTGCGATCTAGATAATAGGACTCTTGCCTTATATAATAGCCTAGATTACTGCCTCTTATTGTCCCTGGAATGCCGCTAATGGCCTTATTATTTGCTGCAACTAACTGGTAATATTAGTTTATTATAGCCATTTAAACCGCTGTATCTAATTATATTTTTGCTCTATATTATATAGCGCCTATTTTCGTCGAATAGCAGCTATTACCTTGCCCTTTTTATTATTTTAGAACTTAAATAAATAGTGCTATTACTGGCTAATTACTTAGATTTTATCTCGTATTATTACTATGCTAAATATCCCCTATTGTAACTCGCGAGTATATATTATACCGGTAATATATGTTTTATATCTGGCCTGCAAATTAACTAAATTATTATTTAAATCGTTGTCTTTATTGTTTCCGTTTAATAATAACTCCTTAAATGTATTATATAGATATTAATAGGCTATAGTAATAGTAATTTATCTCTATGAACTAATACTTAATATTATACCTAATAATCGCTTATTATATCGCTAAATAATTTAATAGACCCTATTTGATATTTACTTTTGCTTTTATACCTAACTCTAGAACCCTATATTATTAATATTTTCTATATTATAATTTTTACTGCTGCCGCCGCTATTATCCTTATTATATATGCCGCTTTAGTTACCTTGCCTCTCTAATGCGGCCTGTTTTGCCTTCCTTTCTTTTATAATACTCTTTTTTGCTTTATGTATTATTTCGTCTAGCTATATAAATAGGCTGTAAATTATAGTATCCTTAATAATACCTTATACTTATTACTAAAATAGCAAAACTAATTATAAATACTATATTAATAACTCGCTTATAGTATGGGGCAAATATTAGTAAATTACCTTAGCCTGGCCTGTTAGTTAGAAACCCTTATAGTATAATATAATAATATATATTATGCTATTATGCGCTAATATGTTATATACCCCTTTATTTATTATATTTTAGTGCCGGATACCTAATATCTTACTTATCCGTCTTAGTTAGCTTATTATATATATTAATATAAATATATGCTTTATAAATCTATTAAATATCTAGCTATATAACTATATTATCCTTGCCTAAAATAGCTTTTTGTCCTTTTTCTTAGTATTAATCTAAACCTTGCGTTATATTTAGCCCTGCCCTTAGGGTTAAATATTACTAATTTGGTTTATTACCTAGTTTTTACTCTTTTTTACTTATTTATAATTATAGTTATTAGTTAAAAATAAATACCCTATTTGATCCTCGCTATAATTATTCTCTACTGCTGATTATAAGATCCGTAGTAATTAATTTATATTATTTATTATTATTAATATTATTAAATATTTCTAAGCCTCCTTGGTTAATATATATAATATCTCTATTAACTTGCCTATCCGGAATTATATCTTCCGGTATTTAATGCGGTTCCTATCTTAATTAATAGTCCTGCCTGCTGGCGTATTAAACCGAATATATATGCTATATATGCAGGCCTTATATATCTAATCTATTGGCGTTAACTCGGCGTATATCTCCTTAGATGTTATTATTATAAACTTTTGCACTTTTTTATGCATAATATAAAATATATTAGTTACTTCCTTCTCGGCGTTATTCTTATCTAATTGTTTCTTTTGTATTAATTACTTTATTTCTGCCTTTCTCTTCCGATATAACTTATATATAATTATAGCCCGCGCTATTTTAATTACGGCTAAATATATAGGCGTGTAATCTATTATATCTACTTAATTACTATTTTTATAGATTCCTAATATAGCTAACCTACTAATAATACTACTGCGGTACTTACTTATTATTAACTTATAGTCTAATAATATTATAACGACCTGCAATATTAACTTATCTATGCGTTTCTTATCTAATAGATTAGCTTTAGGGTCTTTAATATATTTCTTTATTAACCTTATTAACTTATTTATCTTATTGCCTTATTGCTTTATTAATTAAAATCCGGGCCTCTTATTATTATTTATAGTCTCGGCATAGTATATATAATAAATTAATTTGGTCTAAATTGCTATATATTATGCCTATATATCCTTCTTAACTCGGTTATTAAATAGCCGCCGCGGCTTCTTATTGACCTCTTTCTGCTATATTTTAAATAATGCCTGGCTATTAATGGTGCTAGGTATAGCTATTATTTATGCCTATAGTATAATATGCGTAATATTATTGTAAATTAATTATAAAACGTGCTCTTACTTACTAATTAGATCTATTAACTATTTTATAGCTTTTAGATCTAAGCCTTGTAAATAGTCTGCCTATCTTATATGCTCTAATTATGCGTTAATATCTGTCTTTATATTAGCGGCTTTAATATACTTTTTATCTTCTTGCTTAAATTAATATTACTTTTATTTTATAGCGCATATAGCCTATTTTATCCTAGCGGCCTTATTAGTTATCTAGGTGGCTAGTGCCTTAAAACCGACCTTAAATTAATTATTACCTGCCTTATTACTAAATAACTATTAATATTAGACCCTGATATGCTATAAAACCTATTGCGCCTTTATAGCTTATCTTTAGATACTTTTATCCCTTCCTTAGGGGTTTTTCTATTAGTATTCTTTATAATAATAATCTTATATACCTTATTTTATATTAAATACGCATAAATAACCTTTCTTACTGTATATAAGCTTTTAGCTTAGCAGATAGATAAATAGTATAGGGTTAATTATTAGTAATAGTAGTGGCTATATTATTAAATTGCTTTGCTTTTATATAATATTAGAGTTATATTAAATTATTATTATAATCTTATTTCTTTTTATTAGCTATATTAACTTATAATATTATTTTAAATATTATTATAATTTTTTGCTGATATATATATAATAGTATATTTTATAAATAATAAATAAATAATTAGGTAATCTTATAAATAGCTCTATATTAAATATTATTTTCCTATTAGTATATAATAATAGAATAAGATATTAACTAATTAATAAATAAGTATTTTATATTTATAGCTATTAACTTATATTATAAAATTGCTTTTATAGTTATTATAGTTTATACCTTAATTTTATTATCTTATTATTATGGGCTAATAATTATAATTATAAACTAATAATTATAGATTAATATACTATATTACTTATTATAAAAAATAAATAACCTACTATTATTAATTATTATTTTAGTTTTTTTGCTTTTATAAATTATTCTGACTTAATTATTATTACCTTACTTATTATTTTACTTTTATATTTTTACCTAAATATACCAGATGAAATATATAGACTAATTTAGGATAAAAAATATACTAATTATTATTTACTTTTAACGATGCTAAATGTAATAATCTAGATTTTAAATTAATTATAATACCGCAGTCTTAAGTTCCTATAACTTAAAGTTAGAATGAAATATATACTAGTAGTTAATAATTAATATATGGTCTTAGGATATATTTTTCTCGATATTTAAAAATATTAACTTAAATCCGTTAGGGTCTATTAGATTTAGGTCGTCTATTTATTAGCGCCCTTTTTTTTACTATGGGAAAGCCATTGGATTCAGAGCTGAATCCGCCGCGCAGCTGGGATAGGATGACAGCGAAGAAGAGAATTGCGACTTTTGTGTATGCCCAAGCTGCTCTATAGACGTCATTGCTGGCGTGTACTCGTGGACGAGGAATACTCGGTTGGGGCTGGGGCGGTTAGGCTCGGCACATTCCCCGGTAACTTGCACAATGGCTTGATGGCCCATGGCTTGAAGTTGAATCGGAACCGGTTCACTCACTATTTCCGATGTTAGTGTGACCTCGGTGGTCTTCATATTGTTAGTAGTGCTTCGGTTCGCGTACGAGAGACCCCAAGAACCAGAGCCGGAGCTTTGGGCCTTGAGTAGTTGTTGGCGTTTTCGGTAGATGGTGCTGCCAGAGTGGATGTAAATTGCAAATGTGATTGTGATGACGCCCCTGTTATGATGTCAGTACCGCCAAATCACCCAGGAGACACATGGTCCCTACCAGATTGGTCCGTAGAAAGTCGTAATGCGCAAAGTGTCCCAGGATGGAGTGATCTAGCACCATTGGACGGCGCTGCCGTGCACTCGAACCCCTTCTCTGTTTTTGATGAAGATAAATACGAAAGCAGGCAAAATTGGTATACCGTAGCAGAGTATCAGGTATGGCAGTTCCATTTTGCGTAATTGTCGAGCGTCGAATCGGTAGTAGAAGGCGAGGTAAACGTTGACGGCCATTGCCAGAGTCCACAATGCGTCGGCCTCGACAAAACTATGCAAGATGATTAGCCGAACGACGATTAAATAGTCAAGTTCTCGTTTCGTACGTATGTAGTGGAAATGTCTGGATTTGGCAGCCAGCCCCACCAGGAGAGTCGATGAACGAGTCGGCCACGATAAAGCAAATGCTAGCCATGATGTTACCAAACGACGCATAAAACACCAGGCGATCGATGGGCTTATGGAAAGCATCACAGAGGCAAAATGTGCCGATGATAAACAGGCATCCTACCAGCGACAGCACAGAGCATACCTGCTAGATAATGGTAATCAGCTTGATATCAGCCCTTAATAGACCCAGTTCCATGCTGTCAAGCTTCAAACCGTAGCAAGACTCGTTCAAAGGGAAAGTAAACAAGTTTATTCATATATCTGAGAGAAATTTTAAATCTCAAAAACAAGGAGAGAACGCCATTGTATCGGTCTTCTAAGTGAAAGAGGTAATACCCCCTTTCATGTGAATTTCTCGAAGCATAGATCTGCGACAGGGGAGCCCCGTGCATATGGGTACTGATCTTCAAGGAGAGCCCGGGACATGGTTGATCATATGCTAAAAACAGTCTAACGTTCAGCTAATTGGATCCACGGGCCACAATTAACAACAGGGCTGAATACTACAGCTTCTAAAAACGGCGTGAAGTAGTGGGATGCTTTAGATATTAGCTTCTCATTGCCGCACTTTGCGAAGTCGGCATGACCTTGTTTGAAAGGGATGCTGTGAACCAACTCTTCCAAGAATGACGACGGAAATCATGATCGTCAAGTTGCCCAATGACCAGCTACCCCGCTGAAGGTTCCGTGCTAATTCCCACTGCATCATAAGTCTCCATTTCGTATAAAGACCAAATTTGCCAGGCCAAGCCTTGGGTGTAGAGCACCTAATTCGCAAGAATGACTTTGTATTTTCTACTAGTGATATAACATTCAATTCTGAACCCAAGTTCATTCCTTCCATCACTTATTACGACTCATCTGAACTGACTCGCACTGAAACTCTCTCGGCTTGATCACCGTTTCACTTTAGGAGCGTAAGATTATTCGCTGCCTCATTTAGGAAGGTAAGCAGATGATGTTCTCGCCATATACGCCATGACGTACAGCCTTGTGTCACGGACATGCATGTGTCGTAAAATCCCTCATACTTCCTACTATCAATCTAATTCAGTATTTCTTCACCACTGAAAATGTCTCGGCCTAGTAATAGGATAAATGCTTTCATTACTCTTCTTGCCTCTTAACTCAACATCAAGTCCTTTCTTAATGGGTGCTTTAGCTAAGAAATTCCATACCGCCAAACCTGAAACAAGCAACTCGTCGTCAGCAACCACCCTAGTTGTGGCATCTATGCCACCTGTAGCTGCTATGTTCGCTCATGCTAACAACTATGACTCTTAGGCTGGCCTGGATGCCTATAATTCCTAAAAGCCGCATATTTTAATTAGACATAGATTCGTTATTTCACGTAAGATGTCAGTATATAGACTAAAACATCTTAAAACAAATCAGCGAGGTGCTTGGAAGATCTTTACTCATCCTATAGCAGTAGCTTGTCACTCCTGGAGGATCCGACTACTTTCTTGTTCTGCTATTTCTCTTATATTGGTCGATTCACATGCCCAGGATAAGGTACCTCTACTGTGAAGAGAAGATAAAGGTGTTGGATATTCCTTGACACAGGACTGGAGTTTAAAGGAACATCCACAAAAGTTGAGCATCATGGTGTCGCGCTTCTTATTTTGTCAAGAATCGCCCCACAGGTACAAACCAAGCAGATAAAGGCCAATTAGCATGTAGGGAACAAAATTCGGTTTCCATTGTATGATGACTGGTTAGTGGAAGTTTAGCTACCTCCAGGCCGCCAAGTCACTACAGCCCTCTCCGCAGCCCCCCTAGCAAGACATACAGTAAGCCATGGACCAACAAGGCAGAGGAGACACTGTAACAGGTCATTCAAACGTCTAGTGGCTTGTTAGCGCTGCAGTTTGTAATGTACACATGTATTCATTGGGTTACAATGCCCCGCCTCGAGAAATACAAATTCGTGCTCTTCATTGTGTCGAAAACAGTCTCTTTTGGAGTTCGTAGAGCAGACCTCACGTCGTAAAGTATTGCAACCCTCGCACCGATCAGTACTCTCAACTGACTGGCAGGGAACCTCCATGTAGTGAGTGCTGGCTTGCATGCGGTTGTCATGCGGCACACATATTGAAATTGGGGTGGGATACATCCAATCTAATTATTCAACGCAGAAACCCCCTTCAGAACATTGAGATTGCTTTGATTTAACGATGGTATACATATATAAGAGCTGCAACCAAGTTCTACTCCTATCACTATATCACTTAAATGCTTTGGGCGCTAAATAGCTATAACGGACATCCTATGCCGGTGTATGGAAGCAAGTCGGCCCATTGGCCAAGTCTGTTAATAAAAAGTCCCCTCCACCCCCCCTTTAACGTGATGCGCATATTGTGTCAAGTACGTGGCACCACAAAAGACATGGTGTAGAGTCTTTCCTACTGATTGGTCGCATGGAAACCTTCGACAACCGTCTACCTTTTACAAGTGGTCCAGGCGAAAGGGTAGATGCAATACTATAAGTATCCTAAGCATTTCTTGACGATAGTCACATCAATCTCAAAGCTGTCCAAGATACGAGGACCTCGCTTGTGGTTCAATGACAGGTGTGATGGCTAAAGTTCAAGCCAACCTTTACAAGATGGTCGCCTATATATAGCGCCGACTGCCTCATTAAGACATAACTAACTTGGCCGATCAGAACATTCACGCCCCCAAACCCTTGTATCGTACGGCATTCCAGGAAGTACAATACAGCAGCCTGCTGTTGCTGGTGCCAGAATACAGCAACAAGAGTTGTAGGAACAATACGGAAGAGAATGGGGAGTGTTTACAGTGCATTGAGGCCAATAAATAGCAGTAGCTTGTATCGCTGATGAGCTCCCTATTAGATAAGTCAGCGATGAATATCGCGTGGGGATCTTGGCGCCGTGATCCTGGTCTACAATGTACACGGTCAAAGATTCATTGACAGGATACGGCTTTAGGTGGCTTATCTCAGACGCGGAAAGGTTGTCCAAAGCCTGGCATCTAATGCAGGGTACTTATTAAAGTGAAGAGCCTAGTCAGGTGATTCATCACAATTGGACGTGGAAGACGCATTAACGAGCGCTTAATGTTAGCCTAAAATGTAATTAATAACTGTGACGGGGTGATAGGGTTAACTAGATATTGCAGCCTCAGCTGCTTGTAAACCAGGCTCGGGGAAACAAAAGAATGAACTAATATCCCATTTAGTTTCCCCTTGCGACCGGTATTTCAAGACGGTAACTAGCTCAATGCTTCTACTCACTGGCCAGGCAGGGTCTGGAAATGGTGTTTTTTTACGCTACGTGGTTGAGAGAATTCAATCTAGTGGAGTGGCAAACTCTAGCCAAACCCCCAGCACCGGCTATGCTGTTGGTACGCATTTCTGCTCTTATGTTGAAGCTGCGATGAACACACCAGAAGTAGTCTTTCAGACGCTTCTACATCAACTGATTCAACTGAATCCGGCCAGCGCAGCAATAGTTCGGAATGTTGTAGAGAGAAAACCCGCAAAGGGCGAGTTGCTGCTCGTTCTAAGTATTGAGCGACTGTTTAAGGCACTATCAGAGGCCCTCACTAAGAAAACGATGAGTCAAGTCGTTATTGTAATAGCACTATCTCGGCTCGGCTATTTTGTCAAACTTTTGGAAGATCACTGATTCTCCCCGAAAGGATAACGCAGACAGTCGCCTTTAATTCTTTGTTTCGAACCGGCCTAGTATAACTCCACGTGCTGCTCGTCCTCCGGGCATGGAACCACTCCATCTTTTCAACGTTGATTTGAAGAAGGAGGTCAACATTTATCTGGAGAGTTCTATTGACGACCTGGCGGAGAGGAATTCTGGCTTTAAAGGATGCGTAGCCCTATCTGCGTCGGGGAATCGTTCAACGCATCTCTAAAGCTGCGGATGGCATGTTCTTGGCCGCTGAACTTACTTCGGAAAGGTTTGCAAGAGGGTTGCTTTGGAACGATGATGCCGTCAAAGACAAGCTCAATGTCGTCGTGTCTGTGGGAAATGACATGGTCTCATTCTACGACAACCTTATGCAAAGAATTGCCCCTCAAAGAGTGTTACCCGCTTCTCCTCGTTAGATCAAAAACATCAAATTTATGGGTGGGATCATCTTGTTTTCTCAGTGGTTATCATCCCTCAGAGCTTAAATCTACTATGAAAACTGAGAGTTTCGAAAGGGAAGCAGTGTTGGGACGAATTTCACTCCGACGATCCCGTTTATATAGCGGAGGGTTTACTGATTGCTGGAAATATGTGAGGAGTATGGATGGTCAAAACATATTATGAGCCAAAGTGGGACTGGAAGATCTGAAAGGAATTTGTTGTAAGATGGGAGAGGCACTAGTAATGGTGGAAATATTGGAGAAAGCTTTAAGTATAGCGGTTGAGAATGTAGGCTAGGGCTCAGAACTTGATAACTGAACTTGGTAACAGGGAAAATATTCACGAAGGGGGTGCTTCGATCTAAAGCTAACATACGAATTATAAAGTCTCACAATACCAAAATCCCATGGCTCACGACCAGAGTATCAGACGAGGACGACCGCCCGTCTTATATTCAGGTAGGAGCCCGACGAAACTGCTCAGACAAAGCCGTGGCCGGTGTGAAAGTCCAAGCTCAGGGCATGGCTCTGGTTCAACCTTTTCCACTTGATGCATATTTCTCGAATTGAAGAACCACAAGTCACCGACTTCTGGTTGAACAACGACATTCTGACGACCGTGTACGATATCCTCACGATATCCGTAGGTTTCAGGGTCACGGAAGTTGAGGCATTCTTCGCTCCACTCGACATCGTGAACCCAAGTCCTACCCCCTTTGACCGGCGCCATGTAGAGGTTGAACACGGCCTGATGGGTAACCTGAAAGCATGTAAGTATCACAGCTCTGGATTACATATCAAAGAGGTCGCCCGATGGAAAATATAAAGAAAAGACATACTTGGTTGATAATCCAATCCTCAGTGGCGGCGTCATATGGGGTCCAGTCACAGTGAAGACATGTAGAGTCGTTTAGTGCGCGAAAGTTGCCAGAGAAGTATGTCTTGCCGGGTCCTTCTGAGGCACGAACTATGTCGTAGGCTGGCAAGAGAGCGCGAAGAGTGCCAATGACATTCTCCCAGGCATTGACTCCTGTTTGATCTGAAACCTCTCTATGGAGACCGCTGAGAGACTTTGCGACTTTGAAGTATTCTTCCTTTTCTGAGATAAATCATTGTTAGACAAATCTGCACTAAAAATTAGAGGAGTAGAATCAGGTAACATACCGTTCTTTCTGTTGTCGAAATCTGCTGCAGCTTGTGCTTGATACTCAAACTGCGCACAGCCAACTCTCTGGAGAAGAGGTCCAGTGTAGTACCTATAGGGGGCAATCCTATGGCTCAAAGCCTTCTCATGGGCAAAGCATTCTTCACGACTCAGAAAACCAGGCTGTTTAATCACTGGGGTTCGATTGAAGAGAACATCGAGGAAGTTTTCTCCCGAAAGTGGCACTGGTGTTGTTCTTTTCCACTTGGTAGTGTAAGCAGGTGCGGCCTTACCAAGCGTGGGGAGGGTTGGAGAGAGTGCCTTTCCTGCAAGCAGGGCTCGGGAAAGATTTCTGGCTGTGCTTGCGTATTGAGACATGTTTCTGATGCAAGGTGTACTTAATGTGTGGAAAGCTTGCTGTTACTCTGCTTGTTTGAGGGCTATATATTAATATTATACAGGCTGATGTTATACTAAGAGAGCTTGAAAAGAAGATTTTAATTTCATCTTGTTTTTTTATTATAATACTAAAAATTTAAAAAAATTTAAAAATAAAGTTTTTAAATTAAATTATTAAAAAGAATATTAAATAGTATATTAAAAAATAATTAAATATAATAAGTATAGAAATAAATTAAAATTAATAAAATAAAATATTATATAACATGTGTGATAAGTATGTGTCGCATCCAAGTGTGTATCGCAGCTTAACCTACACTTTAAAATCTATTTTTTAAAAGCTTATAAGAAGCTTAAACTAAGCTTAAAATAGCTATAAATTTAATAGCTTTTATATAAGTTTTTAAATAAAATATATGAGTTTTTTACAACTTTAAAAAAAAATCCTTTAAGTTATAAACCTTATTTTATATTTATATTATGATTTATACTATATAAATAGCTTTTTTCTTATAAAGGGATTTTTTTAAAAATCTTAAAAAAACATATTATCTTATAATAACTATACTATTTTTAATTATACTTTCTTTTAACTTATAGCTATTTTAAATTAAATAGCTTAGTCTTATAGGGTAGGCTATTTTTAGCTATATAGTATAGTATAATATATACTTATCTGCGACGCATACTTATTACACATATTAATTAATTTTAATATAATATAGTTAATAAGCAAGTATCCCAAATAAGTAAGTATCCTAAAAACCTAACCCTTTAGACTTTAAATTATAATAAAACCACTATAAACTATTTAATTAGTTAAAATTACTTATTATACTCTTGCCTAAATAACTCCGGAACTACCTAATAAGTCCTTATATTATGCCTAACCTTATTATATATATTATAATACCGACTACTTAGTCGCGCTAACCTTTCTTAACTATTACTTCTTAATAATTCCGCAATTATTTGCATATTAATATCTATCTAATTAATTACTTATAATACTTCTTATATAGTTATTATCCCTTCTTTTTATAATCTAATTCTTTTTTGCCTTTAGCGCCGACTAAGGATCTTATTTGCCTATCGAAGTTCTTTATTCTTAGCAGCTAATAAGGCAATCTTATATATAACTGCCTTAGCTCCCTTTAAAAGACACTTAAGCACTTTAAGAATTAATTCTGGAGAGCTGCTTTAATATCGCCTAATTCGCCTATTAAGGTATTTAGACTAAGATTCTATCTCTTATATTATATTTGGCGTCTTTAAAGCCCAAGGAGTTAATAATTCCGTACCCTCCTCGGGAGGCATTAAAGTCTATAGCTATATATTAAGCTTTAAGATTATATTTTCCGGGTCAAAAAGAGCAAATCCGGCGCCTTTAAAACCTCCCCGGATATTATTTTTTATAAAAGTAGCTTTAAAAGTAGCAGAAAAAACAGGGAGGAACTCGGTTTTTAAAATATAGGTTATAAAGTATCTAATTAGATACTCTATTTCTCGACTATATAACTTTTTTAGTACTATAAAGCACCTAATATTAAGAGGCTAAAGCAAATAAGAGGTATAAATAGGCATATAAAATAAGATAATTTTATTTAGCTTATAATATCTCTCGAAGTTAGCAAAGTAATAGCTTTTATAATTATTAAGGATTAGAAGATAATAAGGACTAGTTAATCGGTTAGTTATAAACTAATTAAAATACTTTAGCTATTTAAGACCTAGCTTATTATCTATTTATTTATTTTTGCTTATTATAATAACCTAATTGCCCGGTAAGTTATATTTTCGGTACTAATTTGTTAGGTAATATTAGCCTGCACTAATAATAAACGGCGCGATTAATTAATCTTTCGTATTAATCGCCTAGATTATAATAATCTATTTTTAATTTCTAGGCTGTATTAATTTAAATCTTTTTTGCCTTTCTAAACTTATAATAACTATTCCGGCTATTATAATACCTATTATAAAGCTAGTCTTATTAAA
Organism: Fusarium sp. FL617; assembly: GCA_030142105.1. Lineage (NCBI taxonomy): Eukaryota > Fungi > Ascomycota > Sordariomycetes > Hypocreales > Nectriaceae > Fusarium > Fusarium sp. FL617. The sequence continues at coordinate 1,036,944 of JAREIL010000004.1, read as the reverse complement.
GTTCTAGATATTATTTAATTAGATATTATACTTTGCGATTATATTTTATATAAGCCTAAATTAGCCACGAATAATAATTAGATTTTTATATTTAGCTTTTTAATAGTTATATTTGCGAAATAATTATATTTTTAACTTTAGTTATTACTTAATAAAGTTATAAGCTTAGCGCTTACTAATAGGTAATGCATTGCGGTTTATAAGCAGAGAATTAGCTATTTCTTTTATAAAACATAATCGCAAAGGAAATCCTCGCGAATTTAGGTTAAAAATAAATTAAATTATTATTTATTTCTTTAAATTAAATAGTTTCTATAAGTTTAGGATAGAATCGCGTTATAATTAAATGCTATTATAGCGGCGTTGTAAGGTATAATAGTTAACTTTATATATAGTTGCAGCCCGTCGGGTATTTAATTTTAGGTTATTCTAAAGGACTTAAAGCGCAAAAAGGATTCTAGCTTTATTTAAAGGTTATAATATACTAGGTGGTTATAATATATCTAATTAGATAGAAATATTATAAGTTAAGGGATTTTTAGGATACTTACTTATCTGGGATACTTACTTATTAACTATATTATATTTTATTAAATAAAAAATAAAAAATATACTTCCTAGCTTTAATAATAAATATATAATAATTTTATACTTATAAAAATTAATAATAAAAAGGGCTATTATAATTAGTTATTACTACTACTTATAAGGTAATATAACTTCTAGCTTGTAAGGAGCCTCTTGTGTTGGGTGACCCGATCCACATTTCCTGGGTCACATTGTCTTATTTGCATACACGATTGCGCGTTCCCGGAACCGGCAAATCGGCACACAATAAGGCTTGGATAAATGGATGGCCTGATACTCACTTAGACAGATCCTTTCAGGTCCACGCATATGATCTGATGTTAATACCGAGATTGCAACCCGCAAGAACCTGTATGCAAGCCTCAGGCGCAAGAATCCTTCGGTACAGGATCCAATCCTTTGTAAGCTGGGCCAATCGCCATTCCTTTTGTCAAAAGTGCGAAGGAGTCCATCAATATTCCAGAAGGATTGTGATGGATGCGTGTGATGATGTGATGATGGCTGATAGACGCGGCAATGAGGTCGGCATGGGCAGAAGTAAGCCCATTCCTTGCTTCTGCATGCATCATACAATCAATATCGTGCAGGAACTGAAGGCCAGGTACTTTGACTGCTTGTACCTCATTGTGTCAGAGTTTTGAGCAATCGGACGATACGCAAAGCCAGTTAGGAATAAGGGATTACTTATGTAGTGTTCATGCCGGAGTTCTATCAACTAGATGTGCCATACAGACACCTTTGATTGCAACACCAGGACAGAAGTCAAAGTTGGACATCATGTTAAATTCTACAGGCTTCGTTGCCGATCTACCTGGTATCCTCGTCGACATACCAGGCTTTGTTTCCAACATCCATTCTCAGGTCGATTTCAAAAGCGTACCCGTTATTTTATCTTCCGCTATTGCTGCTGTTGTCTTCACGTCATTCATCAATCATGTGGCCCGGAGACAACAAGAAAAGTCCATGGGCTTTGGCCACGTTCCACGTGTTTGGCAATGGGATCCAATCTACGGCGTCGATGCCTTTATCGCCATGCTCCTGGCGCTGAAGAATAACCGCTATGTGCCATGGCTAGATAGTCTTCACGCCAAGATGCCCAAGACGTTCGCGTTGACGTTCCTCGGCGGTCGTCAAATTTGGACAATCGAGCCAGAAAACCTCAAAACTGTGGCGAATAACCTCGAAGACTTTCAAGTTGGGCCAATTCGCTACAACAGCAAAGCTGGACAGCCATTTGCTGAGAAAGGGATTGTCGGTGCTGATGGCAAAGAATGGGAGTTTGCTCGGGCTCTTGTTAAGCCGTTCTTCATGAGAGAGTGGTATGCCAATACCGAGCGTATGCTACCATTTGCTGAGAAGTTCTTTGCTGGTATTCCTCCGGATGGCGAGACTTTTGACATGTTTCCCCATTTGAGGACTTGGTCTCTGAATTTGAATCTTCAGTTTCTGTTTGGTGATATCTCAGATGTGGTTACTGAAGAGGAGACGATTCAAACGACTGATGCTTTCATCACTGGTTTGGCGTACGCTCGTATTCGTCTCCTCTTGCACCGCGTTCTATGGCTCTTCCCGTGGAAGACATGGTACAAGGTGGTTGGTATAATTCACAGCTATGTGAATAAACACATAGCAAAAGCCCGCGTTGAACTCCAAGAAAGAGAAGAGCGTATTAGCAAAGGACTAGCAGTTGGTCCGGAGAGACGCGATGTTTGTTGGCACATGGTACGCGAGCTGTCCAATGACGATGAGGTGAGATCTCACCTCTGCTTGCTCTTTGTACCCAACAACGAGACGACGCTTATTTTCCTATCCAATGTCATGTGGAACCTTGCGAGGCATCCGGATATTTGGGACAGACTCCGTAAAGAGGTCAAGGATAAGCCTTTGGACTTTAACAGTCTGCGCAGCATGAAGCTTCTGCAGCATGTTCTCACCGAGGCTCATCGAATCACACCGGTTGGTCTCTTTATCGCCCGGGCTGCAGTCCGCGATACGACACTACCACGGGGTGGAGGTCCTGGAGGCGAACAACCTGTGCGCGTACGAAAGGGCAACATTGTACAGATCAACAAGGCAGTAATGTACAAAGACACTGACTACTGGGGTGATGACGCCTTGGAGTTTAACCCGGACCGCTTTGATAAAATGCGTCCGGGTTTGAGTCTGACACCCTACAATACCGGGCCACGACGCTGTCCCGGTGAGATGATGACAATGAATGAGTGTGGGTACATGGTTGCTCGAATGGCGCAGACTTTCAAGAGGTTGGAGTGTAGGGATCCGACCCCGTTTGTTGGTGTTTTCCGCATTGGGCAGTTGAATAAGAACGGATGCCAGGTTGCTGTGTACCGAGAATAGAAAGCACATAACTTCGAAGTTATGCGAGAGACGAGGAAGATTGGGACATTTCCTTGGGCCTTGGAAATTGGACTTCGGTTTTGATTACTATGTACAAGTGCTTGCTTTGACTTTTAAGAAGGACCCCTTTCTTTCACTTCTTAAGCATAATAATAACCTTAGCACTTACGTACTTACGTAGTTATACGGCGTCGTAATAGCTTCCTCTTCAGCGGGCCAGGAACTAATTACATGGACATCTTGTCTTGATAGTCGAAGCCTGAGGAATCTGGATGACTAATTGGGTAACAGATCGATGGACCATAGTTACCTGAACTTAATTTCAACAGACTGACCAATCTACACATGATTGTCGTAACTCTTAGCATATTCTCTCAGCAATTTGGTATGGGTCTGCAGAGTCAAAACTAGGCTAAACCCTATAAAAAAGGCCTGTAATAGGCTTAGTGGCACTATATATAGTGGGCGTGTAAAAGTCACGACTAGAAGTATAAATCCCCACTATGGAGCATATTTTTAAAATCCATATAATAAATACTAATAAAATAACTAAAATATAAAATATATATCTAGAATATATATAAGTAAGTAAGTATTTATTTTTTATTTTTTAAATACTTTATATCTAATATATAAATAAGCTAAAAAGTTTAGAAAAAAAAGAAATTATAAATTTCTACTTATTTTATACTTGAAAAGTACTTAAAAGAAATCTAAATTTATCACCTTAATTTATTCTTTAAGTAGAATAGAAAAAATAAGTAATAAATATAAAATAAGGTATTTGATTAGCTAAATTTAATTATAACTATTTTATATATTTAGTAATTATTTTCTTAATATTTAATATATAGCTTTAAAAATAATACTTTATAGTAGGGATTTATAGCCCTGGTTGTGACTTTTGCAGGGAATTATATAGTAACTTACTGCTCCTTAGCCCTATGTCGCAAATCTTACCGGACCAACTTGTCCGTGCTATTTTTCAGTGTTTAACGACCCTAACTGTGCGAGGATCTACGTGCATCAGCATCCGCCATTTGACAAAGCACGGTCTTAGCTACGCACGACATTCTTTTGCGAGTCATGCAGCTTATGCATTTACTGCAAAGCTTACTCAGGAAATCCCCGATCAAAACAACACTCACGTACAGGGAGGCTGACACGCTCTAAGGTTAAAGTTCAGTCCAATAATGCAAATCCAATTTTTTTCTCTATAATAACTAGATTATTCAATACCAACTTGATGGCCTAGATTTTACGCTCGACTGTTGCCATTGGCATTCTCAGCCGCAGGTCTCTCTGTGTTTTCTTTAGTCCATGTGCTTTCCATAGCCTGTGTATCCTCTGTCGTCTGGGTGTCTGTCGGCACCTTTTTCTGCTTAATACTCCTCCATTCCATGCAGACGGCACCTAGATAGCCTATGCAAGAAAGAATGAGCCCACAGATGAAAGCCTGCCGCAAAGAAGCATTGTAGGCGACAAGCACAAGCCGTTTGGTTGCACCACGCAACCCATTCAAGATCGCTGTCGCACCTTGTTGTTGGAGATCAAATGCATCAACACCAGGAATATGACTAATCCTCTTAACAAGCTCGTTGGTGAAGAGATTCTGTCCAACACTGACAAAAATGGCACCTCCCAACAGCTGGCAGAAAATAAGAACAGATGTTCCCGTAGGAACGTCTTCCAGGGGGAGAACAGTTTGTGACGCGATGAGAGGAACTTGGAGAGTAATTCCTAGGCCGAAGCCGTAAGGGATCTGATAACCGATCCATTCAGCACTACCTGTATGGACTTTGAGCATTGTGAGAAGTCCAGTGCCGACACACATAATAGCATTGCCAACGAGCATGAAAGGCATGTACTGTCCAATTACTTGAACACCCCCAGCTCCGACAAATGACGCAACTACTTGAGCGACGACAGTGGGTAGAAGGCGGATACCAGACTGAACGGCACTAACACCCTTGATAGCTTGAAACCAGATGGGTAGGTAGTAGAGAGTTGTCATCATGGTCGCTCCAGTACAGAACATCGAAAAGGAGGAGGCAGCAATGCTTCGTTGAGTCAAGATATGTGGTGGCACAGTCGCGCGATTCGGGAACAAGATCTGAATCGCCACAAAGACAATGAGACAAACGCCAGTGACCACCCAGAGGGCGATGATACGGCCGTTCGACCACGGATACTTTGTCCCACCCCATCGAAGAGCGACGAGAAGGCTGATAATGCAGCCAAGTAGCATAACGCATCCTAGGCCGTCGAGTCGAACAAGCTTTTCTTTCAACGGAAGTTGAGCCGTTTCACGATCGGGGACTTTTAGGAAAGTAGCAAGAATTGCAGCAGCGACAGCTCCAATAGGCAAGTTGATATAGACTGAAAGGGGACTTGATTAGCAGAGCATAAACTAAAAGTCATAGTGACACTCACAGCACCATCTCCACGTCGCAGAGCTGTCTGTGAATGCTCCACCAAGAAGGGGGCCCAAGACACTGGTAACACCGAAAATAGCAGCAACAACAGCCTGATAAGGCGTCCTCCTCTCCAAAGGTATGCAGTACACAGTCACAATAACAGCACCTGCATAGATACCGGCACTTCCCACGCCAGCGATCGCACGGCCGACAATGAGTGCTGTAGAACTGGGGGCCGCGCCACAGACAGCCGAGCCGACCTCGAAGATCAGGATACTAACAAGGAAGATGACTTTGACACTGAAGAATGTATAGAGTCGTCCAAACATGAGCTGGAAAGCACATGTTGTCATGAAATAGGCTGAGGCGTACCAGCCGACATCAGCGACGGCGCGGAATTCGTCTGTGATTTTGGGGATTGCGGTTGAGACAATCAATCGGTCCTAGGTTCAATTGAGGAATTAGTCTAACTTTTATCGGTGAGAGATTGACGCGTACCAGAGCGACCAGAAACATGCTCAGGTAGGCCGATGTCATAATCAGCGCAAGCTTAAGACCGTGAGGATAATCGATGGCAGCTTCTTCTTGTGCAGCGGCTGTGCCATTGTGAGCAGCACCATCAGTGGCTTGATCAGAAGGGTTGTGTTTTCGTTGCAGAAACTTCATCATTGCCCATTCAAAAAGGCAGTCTGCGACTGGGACGACGGGATGCGATGGGATGCGACGCGATAGGACGGATCAATATGCAGTTTCAGACGCCGGAGGACTGGAATATGGGAAAGCGAGCATTGCAAAACAGAAATCTGACACGGGGAGAAGACATACACCGGTTACCCTGACGTAGGCATGTTGGTTGGATGTGGAGCAGGGATCATGAGAGTGGTCTGATTAACTACAGGGAAGCGCCGCCTTTAGAAGAAGAAGGATCCGTAATTGAATGCAACTATGGTGGAGAAAGAGTGTACATAGGAGTGAGCAGGTGTAAGACATGAGTAACAAGAAAATACAGTAATCATGTTTGCTTTGTTTGGAAACAATGTGATGTGATAACGACAATCCCATGGTGCAGGAAATCCCACATTTCAATCAATCAAAGTCCCGTGTAAACAAGTTTATGTCCTCTGACTGTCCCCGCTTTGATTTCCTCTAAGCCCTGTAAGGCCCCCTCCAATCCACCCTCACGCACCTGGACCGGATGCGGAACGATCTTTCCGTCACGCAGCAGACCCTCGAGCATTCGTGCAAGATCCACACCAAACTTTCTCAGCTCGGGATTACCAGGGCGGCCGTGGGGTGGGGGCATGTCGATATCCAAACCCGCCATCTCAAGACCATACGTGAATCCTGACTTGACCGTCTTTCGCGTTCGCATGATGGCCTCATGGGGGACATGCACAGTCTCGTAGTGTCCACCCATACGGCCAATGGCACGGAAGCAAAAGCGAGCCGAGTCAACTGAGCCGATACAGTCAAAGGCGTATTTCAAGCCATTTTTGGTGAGCTTCTTGATTGCTTCTATGGAAGTGTCGGGATCGTGATAATCGAAGCATTCAACGGCCCGGGACTTCTTGGCAAGCTCGTAGCTGTTGGGCGAGCAGACTGCGATTGGCAAGAAACCGGCGAGACGCGTCAATTGGCAGAAGATGGTGCCTGTCGCAGTCCCACCACCATAAACCAGCACGTAGCTGGGTTTGGTAGACGGGGCCAGGGGTGTCCCGGGTAGATCAAGCCTGCGCATGGCTAAACCAGCCGCCATGAAAACAGTGCCGAGAGATGCCATGTCAGCAAGGGAGTACCCGGTTGGCTTACGAAGGATGAAATCCTCCTGAGCAAGGGTGTACTGAGAATACGCTCCCACATCCGGCATGGAACGATTCATGCCAAGAACCATGATTCCAACCTCATCGCCCACTTTGAGAGGGCTGCCGTTGTTGGAGGCAGACGGCCCGAGAGCTATGACTTCCCCGGCGCAGTCGAAGCCACCGATTGCTCCGGGGACAGTGTAGCCGCTCGTCAGCTTGGTGTCAATGGGGTTGAGTCCCACCGCTTTATTCCTGACCAAGACCCATCCTGGTCCGGGGGTTGGTACAGGCGCGGCGTCTGTTAGTTCGAGGGTATCGCGCTCGGTGCCGATAAGAGCACGCTGGGTCTTCGGGATGGTGATTGGTGCCATTGTTTGCTGGTGCCTGCTTGGACCCGTTGAAAGACTTGCTGTAAACGGTCTATTTAACTCTGTTGGAGTGCAGTGCGGCAAAGATCCTGGCAATCTGTCATGATGCACCTTGAGCAACATCACGCCACTTAGGACTTTGCCGCGTGGTGGAGATCAAGATTTGGGCTTGGCTGATAAAGACTGCATTAGAAGGAGCTGAATGCTAGATCTAATGCTGAGTAATTTATTAACAGCTTACTTTATTATAGTTGTAGTAAATAGATACTCACTAATTAGTATTTAAGAAAGAAATATTAGTATTAAGTTTTAATATTTATATTAAATTAATTTTAAAGAAATATGAATAGCTGAGAAATAACTCAGTTAAGTATATTCTATATTTTATATATTAAATACTCAAAATATTAACAAGATATTATTTCAAGTTTTATATTTAATATTTCTTTCTAAGTAAGATTTTAAAGTAATTATTAAATTATTTTACCTAAAATTAAATTATCTTAGCTATATAACTAATATTACTTAATAGGCTTTTCTGAAATTATATCACTAACTTATTATATTAACCCTCTGCTATTATCACACAAGCTATGATTAATACCCGCAGTAACTTCAGTCTTTAGGATCATATCAGAGTTTAATGCCTCTCATTCCACCAATAATATAACAACAATTGCTAGGAAATTCTATACTTCACTATGAAGTATCTGTTGGAGACGTCATTTCCGAAACTTCACATGAATCCTTCTGCACCATTCGTCACCAACAGCTGACGAGTCAATTAAACTGCACAGAGGCTCTCCTCTGAATTCGGCAGGGTGGCCGTCATCATGGGTCCTTTGCATTATGTGCAGCGATGATAAATCCCACGTCTTTCGATTTAGTAGCCGTGCGTGGCTGTAGGATCATGAGAATGGGGAATAAGTAATCCGTCCGGTGGGTGTAAGAAGGAGTGGGGAGGCCTTTCAAGAAATCCCTGTTTCGAAAGCCCCTGGAATGCCATTCCCTTCTGGGATGCTTTCGTGATAGAGCGTGAGTAGAGGTGCCATTCATGTGGTAGCAGCCAAGTGTAGTCCCTAAGTTTTGCCTTCCTCTCTTTGCCTTATAAGCCGGGTGTGTCAGTGACTTGAAGAAAACGAAAGATCAGTGGAACCTCTTCCTTTTTCTTGTTGAAAGTATTCTCCTAAACTATTAACAATATTTACCACAAAAATGACCACATCATTGAAGAACGAACCTATTGCCGTGGTTGGGACAGCTTGCCGCTTTCCTGGCGGTTGCAACACACCGTCTAAGCTGTGGGATTTGATATCTTCGTCCCGCGATGTCCTGCACAAGGTGCCACCCAGTCGGTTTAATGTGGACTCTTTCTACCACGCTGATCCGACGCATCATGGTACTACCAACGTCACGCAGAGTTACTTTCTAGACGAGGATGTAACAAAGTTTGACAATGGGTTTTTCGGCATTCAGCCTATGGAAGCTGAAGCCATGGATCCACAGCAGAGACTGTTGTTGGAGACTGTCTACGATTCTGTTGTCGATGCGGGATTGTGAGTTGTTCCGACCTGAACATGAAGATAGCTATTGCTAATCGACAAAAATAGGGCGATGGAAGATCTCAAGGGCTCAGATGTGAGTAATTCCTGTTGCAGTCCTATAGATGATGTGTCACGCACAGAGGTTGACTAATGTTCGATCTACAGACATCGATATTTGTGGGACAGATGTGTGATGATTGGTGAGTCGTTTCAGCATGTACTTCCACACATCGTTGTGTTACTGATGATGCATCATGTAGGGCGCAAATGCTTGCCAAAGACTGGGACGATATTCCCACCTACATGGGCACCGGCGTTTCTCGGGCTGTAATGTCCAATCGAGTATCATACTTTGGTGAGTGATTAATGTCTCAAAGATGTCATCTTCTAATGTGGTAACAGTGAGTGAAAAGAGGGTAGCATCCTATGTTTGATCTAACACGACTTGTAGTTTGATTGGCACGGTCCTTCCATGAGTATCGACACAGGTTCGTCTCTACCCTCAGGAAATCTCCGCATACTAATAACAGGATCCACAGCATGCAGCTCAAGTCTCGTCGCAGTGCATGAAGCAGTCAAGACCCTTCGCAGCGGCGAGTCTAACGTAGCGGTTGCTGCAGGTGCAAACCTCATTCTCTTGCCGGGCATGTATATCTGCGAAAGCAAGTTGCGTATGATATCACCTACAGGACGCAGTCGCATGTGGGATGCAAACGCCGATGGATATGCCAGGGGTGAAGGTTTTGCCTCGGTGATCCTGAAGACATTGAGCCAGGCGATTACTGATGGCGATCCCATCGAATGCATCATTCGCGAGACAGGTGTGAACCAGGTTGGTATATTCAAAGGGGACGAGTGAGGTCTTTGCTTATATTTATATAGGACGGGAAAACACCTGGATTAACTGTACCAAGCAACGTTGCCCAGACTGCCCTGATCCGCGATGTCTACCAACGCGCAGGTCTTGACATTGACAAACCTGAAGATCGACCTCAGCTCTTCCATGCCCATGGAACGGGCACCAAGGCTGGGGATCCTAAAGAAGCTGAAGCCATCTCCAAAGCCTTCTTCAGAGAAGGCCAAGAATACGATGAGAATCTCTTCGTGGTCTCTATCAAGACTATCATTGGTCATACTGAGGGAACGGCTGGTCTTGCAAGTCTGGTTGGCACTATGATGGCCATGAAGAACTCTACTGTGCCGCCAAACATGCACTTCAAGACCTTGAATCCTGATATCGAGCCTTTCTATGAAAATCTTGACGTTCCAGTTGAGGCCAAAGCCTGGCCTGCGGTGAAGGGGCAGGTCAAGAGAGCCAGCATCAATAGCTTTGGTGAGTTTGATGACCATGAAAGCTCGTACTTTGCTAATTGTCTAAACAGGCTTCGGAGGCACTAATGCTCACGCAATCCTGGAGAGCTATGAGCCGCTACACAAAAGTCAACCAGTAGCCACCGCTGAATCACACTCATCCCGCCTGTACACGCCTCTCTTATTCTCGGCTAACGGCGAGAAGTCCCTCCGTGAGATGCTCTCATCCTACCTAAACTTTCTCGAGGAGCGCCCAGAGACCAACATCTCAGACCTTGCTTGGACCCTGCACAATCGACGTTCAACCCTTCCCTATAGAAGCAGTGTTGTTGTGCCCAAACCATCATCTCAGGAAGCCACCAGAGACGCCATTCTTTTTGAGATGGAGCGTCTTGTTGATTCTGCCCAGAAACTCCATCGATCGCCCAATGTAGCTGCACCAAAGATTATTGGCGTCTTCACTGGTCAGGGAGCTCAATGGCCTCGTATGGGTGCTGCTCTCATTGAATCATCGACCTGGGCCTGGAATAAGATTGCAGAGCTTGATGGTTATCTCTCTGAGCTTCCCGCCTCAGATGCACCGGGATTCACTCTGTCTTCGGAGTTGTTGGCTTCCAAGGAGGCAAGCCATGTTACGGAGGCCGCATTCTCTCAACCACTGTGCACCGCAATCCAGGTCCTCCTCGTCGACCTGTTACAAGAACTAGCAGGTATTCAGCTGAGTGCTGTTGTCGGCCACTCTTCGGGCGAGATAGCAGCAGCCTATGCTTCTGGACTCATGTCTCGTCGCGACGCCATCGCGACAGCCTACTACCGCGGTCGCTACGCCAAACTTGCTGTGTCACCGTCTTCTTCAGAAATCAAGGGGGCCATGGCAGCTATCGGAACAGACGAGGGCGACGCTCTCGAGTTCTGCTCTCTGGAAGACAATCAAGGTCGTATCACCGTCGCTGCTGTCAATGCACCGTCCAGCGTTACTCTGTCAGGCGACGAGGATGCCATCGAGGAGGCTATTGCTGTCTTCCAGGATGAAGGCAAGTTTGCAAGACGACTCAAGGTCGATACCGCGTATCACTCAAGCCATATGCAAGCAGCTGCAGGTCCGTATCTTGAAGCTCTTCAAAGAAGTGGAGTTCGTTTCGACGAGAAAGTGGATGGTCAACAGCGTCCTCTCTGGTTCTCAAGCACCAAAGTTGACTCCCTACCGATGGATGAAAACAACTTGTCGCATCAATATTGGATTGACAATATGGTCAAACCTGTCATGTTTGCCCCAGCTCTTGAACGTGCTTTAATCCACGCTGGGCCATTTGACATGGCATTTGAACTTGGGCCTCATCCTGCACTCAAGGGTCCCGCCCTGGAGAGCCTTGGAAGCACTACACCGTATCAGGGCGTTTTATCTCGTGGCAAAGACGATGTTGAGAGTATTGCTGGATTCTTTGGCTCTGTTTGGCGCAATCTGGGTCGCGGTCATATTGACTTTGCTACAATTAATGGCGCACTCTCAGGTCGTTCATCAATACCTGCCGTGGTTAGAGACCTTCCTCCGTATCCCTTCGAGGCCGACGCTCAAGTCTTTTGGTCCGAATCCCGTGTCTGCGCTGCCCTTCGCCAGATGGACGAGCCAGTCCATCCCATTCTGGGTAGACGCATGGTCGAGAACAGTGTGCCAGGTATGACCCAATGGCGCAATATTCTTCGCGCCCGAGAAATACCCTGGCTTCGCGGTCATCGTCTGCAAGGACAAGTTATTTTTCCCGGCTGTGGCTATGCAGCGATGGCCTTGGAAGCTACTATTATTCTTGCGGGAGACCTGAAGGAGTCTCCGAACGTGAGACTGTTGAGTCTATATGACTTGACTATGGAACAGGCCATTGTCTTCAATGATGACAGCTCCAGTGTTGAGACTCTTGTCACGATGAAGACGGTTGAGAGCAATGTTGATGAGCTAGTCGTCGACTTTGTCTGCTGCTCATATCATACACATGGACTGGCACCTGCTGTCGCATCCATTCACGCTCACGGTCGCGTGGTCGCCCGTCTTGGTGAGCCATCAGGAGGCGCCATTCCCAGCCATGGAAAGGCCCGAGATGCATCTCGCCAGTTCAATCTCGCCCCCATCGAGATCGACCGCTTCTATACCGAACTAGCCAAGCATGGTTATCAGTACTCTCCCCCTTTCAAAGGCATCGTTGAGATCGAGCGCAAGTCCGACTTTGCGATCGGGAAGATCGCTGATCAGTCCGGCCCTGAATGGGAAGACCAGGTCGCTCTCGCTCATCCAGGCCTTATGGACTCTGGAGTCCAGACCGTCCTCGCTGCTATGGCTGCGCCTGGCGATGGACGTCTCTGGTGTTTGCAGATGTTAGTTGGGATTGATGCTATTCACGTCAATCCGTACTTTGCATCGGCAGCGCGAGGGGCCACCATGGCTTGGGAAGCTAGTACTACGCTTGGAGAAGATGCAGACTCGTTAGGTGAAGCCGTGGGCGACATGAAGATGTTATCGCCAGATGGACAGCAGGCCTACATCGCAGTCGAGGGAGCCAGAATGAGACCTTTCACACCCGCCACAGCTGCTAATGACTCGCCCATCTTCTCAACCTGGGTCTATGGCCCTTCAGAGCCAGATGGCGTTTTGGCGTCACGAGTCAACAGATCCCAAGAGCTTGCTGATGCTGAGATTCGCTCGGCCGACAACTTGGATAGACTGTCTCTGTTCTACGTTAGACGACTTGCAGAACTTGTCCCAAAAGGTTCCAAAGCTCGTGATGACGCCCAGGAACACTTCAAGCGCCTTTTGACATGGTGCGACCACGTCATCGGGCTTGTAAGCCGTGGAGAGCACCACTTCCTGATCCCCGAGATGATGAACGACACCCAAGATGAAATCGACCATCTCCTCACCGAGTATCACAACTCGAACGACTTTAGACTTACCCACGCCGCAGCGAAGGCTCTTCTGGAAGTGGTCCCAGCGAATGAGGGTAACGTCCACGAATATCTTACAAAGGATAACATGCTCAACCGATACTACGAGGAGACGCTCCGATATGAGGCCAGTGATCAAAAGATGTACAATATGATGAGTCAGCTGGCCCATATATACCCTCAAATGCGCGTTCTTGAAGTTGGCGCTGGAACTGGTGGAGCTACTTCGCATGCATTGCCTGCTATCGATGGTGCTCTCTCAGTTTATACCTTTACGGATATCTCAACAGCTTTCTTTGAAAAGGCGGAGGAGAAGTTCAGGGACTACGCTGGTCGTATGAACTTCAAGGCTCTTGACATGAACACTAGCATCGAGGAGCAAGGCTTTACTGAGTCATCCTACCACGTCGTAATGGCTGGCATGGCTCTCCATGCAACAGGCGACGTCGAGGCCGCCCTTCGTAATATCCGACGTCTACTCAAACCAGGAGGTCGTCTCATCGGTTTTGAGAACATCAACAACGACGCTATCCGTCTGGGAATCGGCATGGGAGGTTTCGCGGCCTGGTGGTCTGGTGCCGAGTACGGCCGACCCTGGGGTCCTATGTTGACCCTCGAGCAGTGGGATGACGTTCTGAAAAGAACTGGTTTCACGGGTGTTGACACGCACACTATTGGGCATAACCAGACACAGCCCATGTGTCTCTGGGCTTCTATGGCGAGAGATGAGAGAGTTGATCTGCTGAGAGAGCCTCTCACTGTTGTTCCTGAGAAGCTGCAGAGCTTGATTGTTGTTGGTGGAAAGTCACTAGGAACCATGGACCTTGTTGAGAAGACAAAGGGTCTGGTTGGGCCGTTCTACCAGTCAACTAGCCACTTCAGATCCATCGAGTGTCTCAATGATTTAACTGAAGATCAGTTCCCCGGTGGATCCTCTGTTCTCTGCCTCACCGAGCTAGATGAGCCTGTTCTCCGCACCGTCACAGACCCAAAGCTTGATGGCCTCAAGACCCTTTGGGCACGAGGCCGGAATATCCTCTGGGTCACCAAGGGCGCAGCATCAGACCAGCCATACAACAACATGGTCATCGGTCTCGCCCGGTCTATTCGTCAGGAGTACCCCAGTATAACTCTTCAGACTGTCGACCTTGATAACGTTACTGTTCAGGACGACGCTTGGGTATCTAGTTTCGTGGCTGGTGCACTTCGACGCATCGAGCTTCTGGATAAGTGGAAGCGCGACGAGATTGCCAACGGTACAGAACTCAGCGACAAGCTTCAGTGGATCCAAGAGTCTGAAGTGCGTGTCGTTGACAAGCAGAGTTATATGCCCAGGTTGAACGTCAACAAGGCATTGAATAATCGCTTCAACTCGATTCGCCGCATCATCCACGAACACGTCGATCCTCAATCATCAGAGGCATCCTTGAGTCTTAATAGTGGGGCGAGTAACCCATTTTCATCACCTGTTATCGGGCAGATCTCACCTCTCCGTGTGCATTCTGCGCCTACTGATGATAACTTGAGCTGTCCCATTCGCATCCGTCAATCTCTTCTCCAAGCTTTGAGGATCAAATCACTTGGTTACTTCCGCCTCTGTGTTGGGGATGCCAATGATAAACGCCTCTTGGCTTTGACGCCTTCAGCGGAAACACCTGCTCTGACGCCTGAGGACCTCATAATTCCGCTGCCGACGGGTGCTTCACAAGACGTGATCTCTATGGCTCTGCTGTCTACTGCCGCACACTTGGTTGCCGGCCAGATTGTATCACTGGCCCCCGTCCAGAATGGCACACAAATCGTGATCCACGACGCGGATCCATTGGTTCGCACTGCAATCGTCAGCATTGCTGAGTCTTTTCCTAACACTCCATGGCAAGTCACCTTTACGGGTTGCCAGCAGCAAGGACAGTCACAGTCACAGTCACAGGCAGATGGCCTTGTAGACAAGACAACGTGGCTGGCGCCTGAGATGTCCTCTAGAGCCATTGGGAAGCTTCTTCCCATCTTGACAAAGGCATCTCTCCTCGTTGACTTTTCGGTTCATGGAACCTCATCTTCAAAGGTCGCAGCAGCCATGGCTGGGTGTCTCCCATGGTATGCCCGCAGAGAACACTCCCTTCTTCAGAACCGTGTTGAGGTTCGACAAGGTGACTTCTCGGACGCAAAAGACGCACTCCAAGCTGCTTGGAGCAGATCTCGTGCCATGGTCATCGAAGCTCGCCACCACGAGGCTATTCCTCTCAGCCACGTTGAGAACTTCCAAGTGTCGGCCGGAGAGTCTCTTCATCTTGTGGACTGGACCGCTCCATCAGTACCAGTGCGTGTTCATCCTCTCGACCACCATACCGACATTTTCAAGCCAGACAAGACATATCTCCTGGTTGGTCTCTCGGGCGAAATGGGCCAGTCCTGCTGTGAGTGGATGGTCGACCATGGCGCTCGATATGTCGTCCTTACCAGTCGTGATCCCAAGGTGGATCAACGATTCATTGATAAAATGGAACAAGCTAGTGTTACTGTCATCTTCCGCAAACTAGACATCACCAACAAAGAGTCGCTGCATCTATGTTATGAGGCTATTACTCGTACTCTGCCGCCTATTGCAGGTGTTGCAAATGGCGCTATGCTGCTCCAGGATGTTCTCTTCAAGGACATGGATGCTGCCAATCTGAACAAGGTGCTAGCTCCAAAGGTGAACGGCAGCGTGTACCTCGATAAATTATTCGCCGACACCAAGCTGGATTTCTTCCTTATGTTCAGTTCAGCTGCTAGTATTGTTGGTTCTCGAGGACAAGCAAACTATGCGGCTGCCAACATGTTCATGGCGTCTCTCGTCAACAACCGCCGTAAGCGTGGTCTTGCTGCCTCCATCATCAACATCAGTGCTCTCATCGGCCTTGGATACATTGAACGTCAAAAGATCTATGATGCAAGCTTCTTCAAGGACATCGGAATTGCCAATACCTCGGCCCAGGGCCTTCACCAACTGATTGCCGAAGCTGTACTCGCTGGTCAGCGGTTTGGGTCTGACGAGGACATCGAAGCCGGCGAGATCTCTCAGGGTATCATGCCTCAGTTCTCAGATGATGAGCACAAGTCATTCTTCATTCACGATTCCAAGTTCAGCAACATGCTCATGGACCGCGTTGACGGCGATACAGACGTTGATGCTTCGGGCAATGCAGCCGCCGTGTCCCTCAGTCGCCAATTGAAACGGGTCACAAGCAAGGAGCAGGCTCTAAGGGTCATCACCGACGCTTTTAATTTGAAGCTGAAGAAGATGCTGCGTATCCCTGCTGAGGCAGACGTTCCTGAGACACTGGCATTGGTCGATCAGGGAGTCGACTCACTCGTCGCTGTTGATGTGCGATCGTGGTTCTTGAAGGAACTCGACACGGATATGCCCGTTCTCAAGATCCTAGGTGGCAACTCAATTCTTGACCTTGCCACTGATGCACTGGATAGGATTCCCAAGGCTCTGCTCGACTTAGATGGTGATGATGCCGCAGTCACAGCCGTCCCACACATTCAAGACAAGAAGGAACCTCAAACTTCTGTAACTTCGAGCTCCAATGTCTCCGATGTCGCGACCGGGGACTCTGATGCTGTGTCACAAAGCTCGGTAACAGATGTCTCGGTAACCGCAAAGAGCACAGGAGGGAAAGACAGGGCAAGCATCCCCCATACCAGTACATCTAGCAGCATAACGAATAATAATGGACCCCCCAACAGACATAACCGACTTGGAGATGATGAGGATGAGAAGAGTCGACGTGAAGAGATCATCAAGTCTTCGAGTGAGGTTGTGGAAGACATGTCCCTGGTTCAGAGTCGCTTCTGGTTTCTTACTACTGCCCTCGAGGACAAGACGACGTTTAACATCACGCTCTCAGCACGATTGACGGGTAGGGTAGATATGGCGAAGCTTGAGACAGCCTTGGAGGCTGTTGCGAAAAGACATGAGATTCTGCGTACACGATTCTTCGTAAGTTTCTGATTCTCCCGTTTCCATCTAAATCAGCTCACTGATTGTTTTTTACAATAGTTTGGGGGTAAGACCCTTGAGACGCCAGTGCAAGGTGTTTTATCAAAGCCTATGATACACCTCGCACTGAGACACATCAACGGCAAAACTGATGTCGACAACGAAATGCAAAGGCTACACGCTAGCCCTTGGGATCTTGGAGACTGGAAGACCATTAGGTTATCCCTCCTCTCCCAATCTGATTCGGAGCACTGGCTTGTATTGGCTTTCCACCATATTGCTTTCGATGGCTACAGTCTGGAAATCTTCTGGCGCGACTTGGCCAAAGCGTACAATTCCAATAGCTCACTTCCACCACTACCCGAGTCAAAGCAGTACCGAGCATATACTACCCAGCAAAGGCGTCACATCCAGTCCAAGCCTTTTGAGTGGCGCAAGGCAATTGAGTATTATCGCAAGCTCATCATGCCTGAGCCTGAGCCACTTCCTCTTCTTCCCTTTGCAAAGGTCAACCACAGGAATCTCCTTGATAACTACAGCTGCTACAATGCCGAGGTAACTCTGAAACCTGCAGAGGCAGCTCTCATCAGGAATCTTGCAAAAGCCAATCATTCCACTTCTTTCCATGTTTACATGACAGCTCTCCAGACCCTGCTCTTTGGCCTCATGCCCCAGTCTGTTGATCGTTTGTTCATCGCCATGGACGATACCAACAGGCTTGACAAGGACTTTATGGACACTATCGGTCTTTTTGTCAATACTCTGTTTTTACGCTTTGACCGCTCTGACTACAACAAGCTCTGCTTCAACGATGCTGTCAAAGCGGCGCGAACCAAGATTTACAAAGCACTGGAGCACTCTGTTCTCCCTCTTGATGTTCTTTTGAAAGAGCTCTGCATTACCCGTCATGGTGACGCTGTGCCTGTCGCTCAGGTAATGATCGACTACCGAGTGTCACACAAGGAGTGGTTCAGGCTTGGAGACTGCAAGGCCGAGATGGGTACAGGACGAGCTGAACGTCAAGGCAGCGATCTGGCGTTCTACATCCTTGATGATTCTGATGAGACTACTGGTGGAAGTGTTCGTGTCGGTGTTGAAGTTCAGTCATCTTTGTACGACCGAGAACACGCCGAAATGCTCATCAGCGCTTACACCAATGTTTTACGAAGAGCCTCGGCGGATGAGGCTAGTGCAAAAATGACCCTCAATTCACTGCCGCCTTGGGTTGGCAATTCTTTGTCCATCTCCATGGGGCCAAATATCAATGCTTGGCCAAATTTTGACACCTTGTCTCATCGAGTCGATGCCATGATTCGAGAAAACCCATCAGCACCAGCCCTTAACGACGAAATCACACAATTGACTTACGAGCAAGTAGGCTCTCGTATCAACGAAATTTCTCATGCTTTGGTTAATGCTGGCCTGAATGAGAACGACTTCATTGGTGTCTTTCAAGAAGCGGGAGTAGACTGGGTCTGCTCCATGCTGGCCATCTTGAAACTGGGAATGACTTATGTGCCTTTGTATCCGCCCGTCGGAGTGCCTCGCCTTGCCGCAAACGTGCAAGTTGCTCAGCCGCAGGCAATCCTTGTTGACAAATCTACCGCCGAAAGGTTTGAAGGGCTGAGAACACAATCTGCCAAGATGATCAACGTCCCTGCCGCAGGATCTACAATGAGTGAAGCAGTGCCAATCAGAGCTCAACCAGGACAGAAAGCAATGATTCTCTGCACCAGCGGCTCAACTGGCATTCCCAAAGCCGTTGTCCATACACATCGAAGCCTCAAAGCTCTTGTCGAGCCGCACGCCATTGTTCAACAACAAGATAAGCCTAGTTACGCCACCAGAGTCCTTCAGCAAAGCGCCTTCAGCTTCGACTTGTCAATTGACCAATCCATGCTGGCACTATGCAACGGTGGGTGCGTCTTTATCGTCCCCAGCTCTAAGCGCGGCGATCCTCTCGCTACAGTGGATATGATTGCGAGGCACAAGATTACTTATACCATGTGCACTCCATCTGAGTATAGTATCTGGCATCGCTTCGCCAGGGAACGACTACTCGACTGCACGTATTGGGAGAACGCTTCGTCGTCGGGTGGACCATTGTCCACTGCACTTGTCCGCTCTTTCGCTAGTCTGAGTCTGCCTGCTCTGAGGGTTTTCAACCACTGTGGTCCGACAGAAACAACTGTCACCAACAGGATCGAACTCAACTTTGATGATTACGCTAGGGGTGAGAAAGCCGGGAAGCGATACGTCACTGATGTTGGGTTCCCTTGTGCCAATTACTCCACCTATATCGTTGACGAGGACATGAAACTCGTACCCCGTGGATACCCTGGTGAAATTGTTGTTGGAGGCGCTGGTGTTGCGGAAGGCTACCTTGGGCGTCCAGATCTCACTAGGGAGAAGTTCATACCTGATCCATGGACCTCCTCAAAGCAGTGGAAGACGATGTACCGCACTGGGGACCGAGGCAAGCTTCGCACTGACGGTATGGTTGACATCTTGGGTCGTATGGAGGGAGGGACTCAAGTCAAACTCCGCGGCTATCGCATCGAGCTGGGAGATATTGAAAGTGCCATCTTGAACACTGCAGAAGGTTTTCTTGCAGATGCTGTAGTGACACTCAGAAATCCTGAGGATCGCCATGACCATGAAGATGATGGATATCTCGTTGCTCATGTCGTGGTCGCCAACAAGAGCCTTCGCCGTTCCGAAGCCGAAGCCTTCCTCCGAAAGATCGTATCCAAACTTCCTCTACCGCATTACATGCTTCCAGCTCTAATGCTGCCTATCGATCAGTTCCCTCTGACTGCTCACCAGAAGCCTGATCGAAATGCCATAGCAGCACTCCCACTGCCTGCTTTCACATTAACAGTCGGGCACGACGCAACAGGTGAAGAGGGCAGCTTGGAGTCTGAAACACAGAGGAAGATTGCTATCATATGGAGACAACTCGTTCCAGCTAGCAGCTCTGCTACTCTGACTGCTGATACGGACTTTTTCCATGCTGGCGGAAGTTCACTCCTGCTTATCAAGCTACAGGGCATGATAAAGAAGGAGTTCAAGGTATCTGTGAGACTCTTGAATCTCATGGCTGCGAGCAAACTACGCGAAATGGCTACGTTGGTCAACAATGAAGTGGGTAGTGGAAATATCTACTGGGAGAACGAGATCAAGATTCCCGATGAGTGGTTGAAGTTGCCGCAAATCACATCACGACCGGTAGATGGACCTCTTCGTGTGCTTCTTACGGGATCTACCGGATTTCTTGGTAGAAATCTTGTCTCACATCTTGCGATTGAGCAAGAAGTAGCCGAGATTCACTGCCTCATTCGCGACGACACAGTGAGTGAAGGCACAGATGGCAAAGTCACGTTCTGGCACGGAGATCTCAGCCAACCTTACCTTGGTCTAACCGAATCCGACTTTGAACGGCTAGGCAATAATGTTGACGCCATCATCCACTGCGGCGCCAACCGGTCTTTCTTTGATGACTACCATGCTCTTCGCGCGGTCAATGTGACAAGCGTTGCGCATCTCATACGACTTGCCCTGCCTCGTCGACTACCCATCCACTTTCTTTCGAGCGGAGCTGTCAAGCGTTTTGGAGGCAAACAGGCCCCTCCTGTTGATGGAAGCGATGGGTACGTGGCGTCGAAATGGGCAGCTGAAGGGCTGTTACGCGATGCTGCGAAACATACCGGGTTGCCTATCTTCATCCACCGACCAGGTCCGGTGCCATCAGGGTCAGAGCTTAGTGGTACTGAACAGTCCGAGCAAGACACAATCACATCAGACGAGCTCCTACGACTAGCCAAGGCCATTTCCCTACGACCCGATCCAACTGGCCTCGGTGGGACAGGCCACTTCATCGCAATTGACCAGATTTCACTTTGTATCATTGACAGTTTGCTCGCCTCTCGCACCGAATGTCACGAGCCACATGTCATTGAACATGCGGGCACCAACTCGTTGAGCATGGGTGAATTTGCTAGTTTGTGCGAGCAACTGCCAGAGCTCGCAGAGCTGCCGACCGCGAAGGTGCTGCAATGGTTTGGTCGAGCCAAAAAGCAGGGGTTGAGCCAGTTCCTCACGGCCTTAGAGGTGGAGTTTAGTAATGAGGAGGGTATGACTGCTATGATAAGTAGATAGTTCATAGGGCCCGGAGCTTGGGCTGGTTTGGGCTGGTTCAAACAGCAAATCTTGCGGAGTGGATTCTCAGAATATACCGCACGATGAAGTGCAACATTAACATGATGTGCAAGTCCTGCGTGGGCGATCATTTACGCAACTGTACAACCATAGGTTTCGTCAGTTTTGGCGCGTGACCTAATGCTCAACTCCGATTGGTTATAATGGTTGATTATGCACCTTCTGATAACAGCTAAGCTGGAGATTTAGCCCGTTTTTAGGGGAAGGCTACTGATACAGTAACTAATCATCACAGGCTATGCCTATATAGCCCTGATCACTGGGTACCTACTCATGAACACAAAACCCCCGCGACTTCTTCCATTTCAACATAGTATTCCGCATCCTTTTCCCATCGTTTCAATCCCCAGGTTTGATTGGCAGTCTGCAAAGCATGTCTCTCATTAAGGACATCAGCCCTGAGGGGCTAGAGGAGCAAAACCGTCCCCCTTACTGGACTATTGACGTGAAGCCGGTTGGCAGCAGTCAGGATATCCTTGATCTCAATGATCTAGATCCTGCCTTCAATCTGAAGATGCACCTCGTCAATAACGTAGGATACAATGTCCTCAATTCGAAAAGATCGAAAGCCTGACTATGGATACTAGGCTATTGGCGAGATCGGATGGACGCCATATCATTTGAAGTTATTCTTCTTGAACGGCTTTGGGTGAGAACTCTGGAAGTTACACCAAGTGGCTGTATATACTTTGAATGTCTTAGCACTCGCTGACTTTGGCCATCCTGTAGCTACGCTGTCGATTCCATGATAACTCTCTTCCAATCCATCATTGCTAGACAGGCATATCGAGAGTTTGGCGAGTATGGGTATGCTAATGGCTTGACCATCGCAACCTATGTGGGAATGTTGGCTGGCGCTCTCGTCTGGGGGTTCGGCGCTGACATAATTGGTCGTAAATACGCCTTCAACATCTCTCTCTTTCTCTGCTCACTCAGCTGTATCATTGCTGGAGGAATGCCGACATGGGCATCTTTGGGGGTCTTTATCGCTCTTCTCAGCTTTGGCGCTGGCGGAAATCTTGTTATGGATACAACCGTTTTCCTCGAGTATCTTCCAAGTGACAAGCAATGGCTTCTAACCCTCATGGCTTGCTGGTGGGGGTTTGGCCAGGCGATTGCAGGCTTTATTGCTTGGGGATTCATGGTTCCTGATCGCTGGAATTGCGTCGACGTTCCAACATGTACCAAGGATAGCAACATGGGTTGGCGGTATGTCATGTTTACAGGCGGCGCCCTAGTCTTCTTCCTGTCAATACTCCGCATCACCATCATCAGATTACGCGAAACACCCAAGTACCTGTTGGGGGTTGGGAAAGAAGCCGAGTTGATGGAGACACTCCAATATCTCGCAACGAGATACAATAGGTCCTGCTCCGTCACGTTGCAAGATCTCGCCGCCTGCGGTACCATCACCTCCGCTCACAGCAAGAACCGATTCTCGATTAGCGAGTCATTGACTCATATTCGAGGTCTCTTTGGCAACAAGAAGATAACCGTTTCGACTGTTAGCATCTTTCTTTCTTGGACAATGATAGGCCTTGCATACCCACTCTTCTACGTCTTTCTGCCGTGAGTATTCATGTCGTTTTAGGGACCTTGGAACATGAAGGCCTCTCTCTCATGTCACAAGCACAGAATATTAACAGTGTTGTAGCTCGTACTTGGCGAGTAGAGGCGCAGTATTTCACCGCACGAAATTTGAGATGTGGCGCAACTATGCCCTGACTAACATCAGCGGAATCCCGGGGCCTATTGTTGCCGGCTTCATCTGCAATACAAAGCTCGGGCGTAAGTATACAATGGCTATTGGTGCTCTGATTACCATGGCTTTCTTCTTTGCATATACTGCTGTGAACACGTCTGTGCAAGACATCACATTTACGTGCTTGATTGCCTTTTGTATCAACATCTACTATGGTACACTCTATGCTTATACCGCAGAGGTCTTGCCCAGTGCACACCGAGCAACTGGAAGTGCTATCGCTGTTGCGTGTAACCGTGTCATGGGAATTGTCTCAGCAGTTGTTGCGAGCGAAGCAAATACTAACACGTCCACTCCGTTGTACGTTTGTGCTGCACTGTTCCTTGCAATGGCAGCTGTCTCAGCTTCGTTTCCATTTGCACCCTACGGCCACCGAAGCTCCTAATTAGGCTTTGCCAGACTGACTGGTCTTACCTGTTTGGTATGCTGGTAAAGCATGCTTGCTCATTCGCAACAGTGGCCAGCCAAAGAATAACGGCTGAAATTGCGATCAAGGTATGTTGATCTCTCAAGATGATAAGTATGCAATGCGACTAACCTCCATCACGAACGATATCTAAGAATTGAAGTCAGAAAGCGCCCAGGATTCTTGAATGGATAGTAGAATAGCGGCTTGATAGCTCGCAGACATCAAATAAACTCATCATTTATATACTAATAAAGCACATGTTTTTGACAAGCAGTACTATAATAAGCTTCTAATCTATTCAAGCGAAATTAAAGACCCTGTCTCCAAAGCAAATAGCTCTAATATGCGGAAGCCGCATCTACCTATGCCGTGATTCTCTCCATGTAATTTATGTTTTGTATCACTAAAATCTATGACAGGAATACGTCAAAAATAGCAAAGCACGCTACGTAGTTTACGTTGCAAGGTTCAGCGTCACTTAGTCAATTGCGATACTATTACCACCATTTACCTACATATCTTGGAAGTGAAGGTAGCACAATACAAGAATAGTATTGTCGGTGGTATCAACAAAGAAAGATAAACACTTGCACTTGAATTTCTTGTGAGGAAAAGTTGCAGAGAATAAAGGCGCGCAAAGTAAGTATCAGTCAAGAACTCAAGATGCGGTAGAGGATGTGGGTCAAGCCAAGTGATCAGCGGTCAAAACCCAACAAGTCAGCTGTTTACCAGGGGTAACGAGGCATTTAAACGACTTCCCTTTATTGCGGGGTAAGGATCGGTGTCACACAAACTCTTTTCTTTGATGCTTTCTAGCAGTTCACTGTGACCTAAAAAGAGAAACATGGCGTCAGAACAATCACGATCTGTACCCCTGCCAGATGAGATTCCCTCAATATCTCAACCGTTACACTCAGTCACACACTGGGAACAGCTCGCCGCGGTAAGTAATCGATAGTGTTATTATTGAGATAAGCTCACAACTTTGACTTCGTCCAACAGGCCACCGAGGCTGAGAACCATGATGCAGATTCCGTAGTCAGTTCTAGCCCTGCAGAGTCCACAGCCTCGATTACCTCGAGTATCCTATCGTATCGCACCATCCATGGAAGGACATATCACTCGGAGCTGGGTAACGCTGAGTATTGGTATCACACCATCAACAGAACGCAACGTCACCTATACTCATATTAATCTTATTAGGGCGTCTAATGATGACAGGCAAAACGAGTCCATGGACATAGTGTCAGTCTCCCATTATGCAAGCTTCTCCGAGGATATACTCACTCCTAAGTCATCACTTTCTGTGTCTCTTACTAGACGATAAGCTATACTTAGCGCCTCTGGATCCCAACATTCAGGTTCGTGGGGGAATTATTTATATGGAATCTGTTCGCCAACTGAACCATTTTTAGGCAGCTTTGGACGTCGGGACAGGAACTGGTATGATACGGTTCCATTAGATAAACTCAGGCCGGTCGTAAAAGCTGACGATGCAATTGTGGCTAGGCATATGGGCAATGCATGTCCTCCCTTTCGTGTCGAGAAAGATTTATCACTCATCTTTTTGGAAATAGTGATTTTGCCGACGAGTTTGCTGGGGCGAAGGTTGTTGGCACTGACATTTCCCCGATTCAGCCGTCGTGGGTTCCACCCAATCTGGAATTGTGAGTTGTGGACCCGCTTTCTTGTTGTATTATACTTTACTTCCAGTTCTAAACCGCCTAACGAGCTATCTTAGTTTCATCGATGACTGCACTCAACAGTGGACCTTCGAACGCGGCTCTTTCGATTTCATTCATATTCGATATCTATATGGGAGCATTAAAGACTGGTCTGCTCTATTCAAAGAGGCATTCAGAGTCTGTAGACCCGGCGGTTGGGTCGAAAGCCATGAAGCTTCGGCTATGATGGAAAGTGATGATGACACAGTCACCACTAGCAGCGCTATGCATGAGTGGGGAAGATTCTTCATTGAAGGTGGCAAGAGAATGGGGCGACCTTTCACCATCGTCGAAGATAGCCTCCAGAAAAAGTATATGCAAGAAGCAGGGTTCATTAACATACAAACAAACGATTATAAAGTAAGTCTCTATTCCAAGAATTCTCAATGTGAAGTGCTCCGTCTAATTTGCTTTCAAGATCCCAATAGGTGGATGGGCGAGGGACCGCAAATTGAGAGAGATAGGCCGATATGTATTGGCAGCTCTGGAGACAGATTTTGAAGGCTACGTTCTTTATATGGCGAGCCAACTTTTGGGATGGTCTATGGATGAAGTCAAGGTGTACTGTGCCCAGCTTCGACGAGAACTTCGATCAGGGAAGACCCACCCTTTCTTCCGGTATAGGGTTGTCTTTGGCCAAAAGCCAGATGGATCTTGACAAATAGTAGACACACACAAACCGCGTGCAACATAGCGGTACATATCACATAACGACCCTCTAGATGACGCGTTTATATTTCATGTTGTTCCGTTTATGGGGCTAAGTGCCACGTGGAATTCGATTGGGAACGAAAAGAAATGATTGCACCAATAAAACAACAGAGTTCGGGACAGGTCGTATACCTCGAGGCCAGCTATGGTTTCTCGTCGGTATTTTATAGTAGCCACTCGTGATGTTATACCTTTGATAAGGTCTGTTGCTTATTTTTAAAAAGTGGTTTAAGATATTACCAAGAAGTACAGCATATAGTTGTAATTTAAGCCATCCGTGTTAGTAGAAAGTAGACTATTTCAACTCTTAATATTCGTATCACGGTTATTATAAACGAATGAGGGAGGCATGTTAATATAACTGTATTCCAGAAAAAATAAAAATAAAAGTTCTCCACGCATATTGAGAGACGGCATGCACCGCAGTACGCTCAGGTCTCCACGTTGAAGGTCTTATCCTTGGCAACGTGGCCATTGACATACCCAATCCTCGAAACTGGCGTAGATGCGCCTGCCAGTGGGTGGGTGAAGAGGGACGATAGTCGTGAACCCTGAGGCATCGTAACCCTGCTGGATGTTGAAAACCTTACAAGTAACCCCGTCTTGGGCGGTTACATCGGTTTTGGACGCAGGCGAGCCACGCACAGTGTATTCGCAATAGTATGGATCGGTTCCCTTCTTGTAAGTGTTTACGCTGTACTTCCAAACGCACTCGGTGTCAGCTTTGTTGCAATATCTCTTGAGGCCCTGCACCGTCCATTGTTCGCCTTTTGCGGCTTTGGCCTTGTTGAAGGAGACGGGTAGCGACTTGGTTTCGGGAATTGCAACCGACTCGACTGCAACAGGAGCTGGAATAGCGACAGCCGTAGCGGCGAAAATGGTAATAAGACTTTTGAACAACATGTTGATGCTAATTGTGTTGGATGACAAGTTGATTTGATTACGTGTGAGAAAAAAAGAATCAGGTGAGATAACAAGTTCTTAGCTTTAAGCCGTACGCAGTAGGTATGTAGTAACACTTAGGAAATGACTTTGGAACTGATCATGATCGCCTTTTATGTAAATTTGTTCCAGTGCCAAGGCCAAGATCTTTACCCCATTCAAACATAACACAAGCTGACGTATGAGAAGCTCGAGCCCATAGCGAGCTCCCCAATTCAAACCGCAAGGTCGAAGATCATGATCTGCTCATTGTGGAAGCCGCAGCAGACATCACGAGCGAGATAACACGAGGTGATCGACACTTGGCATAAGCTCGTAATATATGATTATGTTCTAATTCCGATGGTGCATAGTATGTGCTACGCGTCAACCGTCTGCATGCTTTCTAGTCACTGGTTTTGCGTCGACCATTATACCCTCTAGCTTTCCCTTCGCATGAGAGCGTTGAGGTCAACTAGAATACCTTCTTCAGGCGTGGGTGCCTGGCGCAACGATAGGCAAAACTAGAAGCTCAATTGACGTTAGCACACTATCCACAGCATTAATTTATTCAAGGAGTTGGATGTCCAGGTTGTATCAAAGGGAATAATCATGGACTTTTCAGGACCAGCATATGACGTTTCGGAAGATGACTATGCTGTGATTGGAAAAGCCTTTCCAAAAGACGACCTTAAGAACGCAGTGAATCAGAGTATTATCTGGTTATGTGATACCAAGCCACAGACTACCATTGGTAAGCGCATATCTACTGCTTCTCATTTCTACCGTATGATATTCGTTATTGACTGTGTTACCAGATACCTGGATGCAGCCTTTCGGGGAACGACATGTTGAAGGGTACAATATCCGGGTTAAACAGAGGATTGATCTCATCTTTCAAAACCTGAGCTCCAAGGGTCAGTGAGTGCCCATAGCACTTTACTAGTAGGAGGGGTCTCGAGTACCGTCTAGATATTAATGTGTGTTACATATTGCTAACCTAAAGACTGCGGCCGGTGCACTACTAGTTGATTAATCAGGATATTCGACGAGACGATAAATATATTAATGAGGTGGGTGGTCTGTTCACATATGCTCTTTATTTGTCAACCCTCTGACGCACTTGGTGGCACGCACTGATTGTACCATTTCATCTTGATGAGCCACAACATTTTCTTCCATCTTTCAGGCTATCCAGAATCTTCTGGCCACCAACAGATTCAAACTCGGCCATAGTCTCCTCCCATAATCTTCGACGGGCTGCCTTTCCTTCAGGAGTGTAAACAAACGCTGCAAATCTAACACGTGGAAGTGTTAGTCTCAAAGAAAATGAAGCGTTCGTAAACCGACATAGGCTTTCTTTTTATTCCTTCCTTTGTTTTTATAGTTGGTTAATTCACCCTAATATAGCGATTCCTCCAGTAAGGGACGACTGAAGTAACTTACGGTGAAATCTTCCAGTTCGAGATGAAGGACCCATGGGATGTTACATCCTTCACAGCCACCGCATCAACGTATGTCGATGCTCCTGCCGCAAGAGATCTGCCCATGATAGCCTTGAAGACGCAAAAGAACGCAACTACTACCGTTGGTGCAAAGCTTTGCAATGCGGTATGCTTGACCAACCCTGGATCAACAAGATTGATGATGACATTATCAGGGTTCACGTGCTGGGCCAAATTGATCATGAAAAGATGGCCCAGTAACTTTGATACCGCGTAGCGCTCAATAGGCTTCCAAGGTCGCGACTTATCATCGAGGGTGGCCAAGATTGGGGCTCCTTCTGGGCCTGATAAAACAGCACCTCGGGCTGTGCCAGAGCTAACCACAGTCAATCTGCCAGGTCTCCTTTTATTAGATTTACCTTTCAATACCGGTAAGAGAAGAAGAGCAAGCAGCATTGTGGAGAGAAAGTTGACTTGGATCAGCTTCTCATGGCCCGTTTCTGATATGATGGTGAAGTGGGCTGACTGAACACCTGCATTGAGGATAACGATATCAAGGCGAGGAAGCTCAGTTTCGGCGCGTCGAGCTAAGACCTGAATCGAGTCGTACGATTGCATCTCGAGGGGCCAGATCTGTACGTTTGCGTGGGGAAATTCGGTGCGGAACGCCTCGGCAACTTGTTCACCCTTGTTTCTTGATCTGACTGCCATGATAAGATGAGATAAGCCGTAGACCAGGAGTTGTCTAGAGGCTTCAAGCCCAAGACCGCTCGTCGAGCCTGTCACTATCGCCACCTTGCCCTTGAGATCGGTTTCCTCGGGTGGCCATTGTGTCTGGGTCAAGAACTGGGACGTAAGGAACAAAGAAAATGCGGTTTGATTAGGAGGACCAAGATCGAAAGATGCTGACATGATGAATGATAGGGTAAAGAATAGCCGACTGAAGCTAGGACGAGCTACAAAATTTAAAATAGCAAAACGGAATCCATCGATACTTCCCAGCTTATATAGTTATGTTGACGTATTCATCCTTCTCCTTGAGAACTTGGACTTCGATTGAGATATTGCGAGCTTTGCACATCACTACCAGACTAGGAAAGGCGGAGAGCAGTCTGGGCCTTTGTCTAAACCGTAAATGGAAGCCAATGTGCTCTTGGCACTCGGGTCCCACTCATTCCTCTAGATGACCTGCCGCAACTCCCGATCTTCTACTTGTTTTACCTCTTTCGAGAAAACAATCTTGTCTTGGACACATCCCGAAACTCATCGATGTTGTCAATAATTCACAGGCTTGATATGGTATAAGCGCAGTAACATGGCGTCGACGTGGGCTCCAAGCGATGCAGCGCCGTTCATCGTCATGACACCATCAGCACCATCTGTTGAACCAAACCGAAAGACCATACGCAGCCATGTTATGCGTGGTAAGAATCGAAAGAAGCCCCCAACGAGACCAGCTCCGTGGGTTTACAAAGGCGACACAATCATTTGGCCAGTCCATTCCAACAACCATGTACTATCTGTCACTCCAAAAGTTGGCGGAGACTTTTCCTTCACGTCTGCCCCTACAGAGCTCGGTCCGCAAATTCTCACCGTGATATGGAAGCGTAAGCAAACTAGCCTCGTGACCAACATTTCCAAAATTGACAGGTTCTACTCAAGTTAGATCAGTAATGCCGACCCTGGAGTTTGGTCCTAATTCGGATCAGGACGATGCATCATTTCTCGCGCCCATCCTTAATGACCCTGCTTGCTTCCATTTCACCCTTTTCATCTCCATGTCATACCTTGATCTCATTCAAGGTCACACAAATGGCTGCGTAATGGCTTTGACTCACTATGTCAAAGCTTTGACTATACTACAACAGCGACTGGCGAATGGCAATTTAACGTCCTCAACATCTGACTCTACGATACTAGTCGTCATTGGCATGACTATTTCCGCAATAGCATTGGGCGATCTGAGCACCGCCCAGAAACACGTTGTCGGCTTGCATAGGATGGTTACTCTGAGAGGTGGTATCTCGGCCTTTGGGAGCAATAGACGCCTGCAGATTAAGATTCTTCGGTAAGCTATATGCCCAGTAAATCTTTCTTTCCTCGAAATTCTCTCTCTGATTATCTATAGAGCCGATATCGCGGTGGCTCTGAGCACTGGAAGCAGGATCCTGTTCATGGCTGACGATCCAACATCTTGGCGTGGTTATCTTTCTCCAAGACTGGGATTAGCTCCTTCTTCTCAAATCTATCAAATCGACAGTAAGGAAGCGACCTCAGAGTTTTTTCACTTTGTTCAAGATTCAGATGCGCGAATTCGCTCTGTATGGGACGAACTGGGCGAATATTGTCGCTCGGTCAATATCGCAACACAATGTGGTCGTGACATTGATAAGGAACTTTGCGAGGACCTCATGTTGTCTGTCCATTACCGCCTCCTACGTTTGCGTTGCATTCCCGGCACAAAAAATGAACTGATGCGACTCAGCCTGACCGCGTTCGCTAGTTCCATCTTTCTTCGAGGTTGCGATCGGCACATCAGTTATAAATTCCTACACGATCGCTTTAAAACAGAATTATCTCTTCAGTTTATAAGCGATCACAGTATCCCATCTTCACTGCTTGTTTGGTTGTACATCATTTACACGACTTCGTTGTCGGATGAGCGTGATAGAGGATGGCTGCACCCCATTGTGGCAGAGCTGCTTCGAAAGAAGGGGTTGGTATTGTGGGACGAGATAAAATGTGTGCTTAAATCCGTACTCTGGGCAAATGGATCATACGACATTACATCGAGACCAATAGTCGAGAGCATACTGTCACTACTCTAAACTGTAATTCTGCCTGTTGGAATACATTGTGTTAGGGTCTGTGTTTTACGACTTGTGCACTTTAGACGACATCGAGGACTAGTTGGTTTGCATGCAATATAACCACTTTCTGGTATTATGTGAATATGCAGAAGGACAACACTCAAGCGTGTTTGATGAGTTGCGCGACACTTTCGCCAGGTAAAACACCGATGATCTAGGTAGTGAGACTGGCCTGTGGCTGCAGCAATCTTGGTAACGGAGGGGGACAGTTGTTAGTGTGATGAAAAACAACGGAGTTAAGGTATATCAAGAATAAGTGCTGGTGAGGTTTAGTCAGATACTGTGTGCAGTCACAATCTGTGGAAGAACGGGAACTCCCTCACACTCTGGTCATCAAGCACAGAAGCGCTGCGCACGGGTTAGATGCGTGATAGCTAGTCTAGAAGCCCGCGTACCGAGAGGATAAATAGAGGCATACGAATCGAAGCACAGAAGCGCAGATGCCAGGCCTTATATCGAAAGAACACCTCTTAACCTGACACGCCGAGTTCGGCCCCTACAGCCTGGCCAAAATGATTCTTGCTAGTGGACTTTTGCAGGTGGCAGGGTTCATGAAACTTGACACCTTTTCACAGTGAAGAAGTACCGTCGTAGTGGGTCTTCTTGGCGAAGAAGTTATGGAGCCTCGGTCACTCACTGTGAGAAAATTTTGAACGTAAAAGCTCACTAATCCATTTTCGCTAGGGGCTCTGAACACACGTGGGCAATAAACATCTTATCAATCTGATTACTACGGACACTCTGACACCTTCTGGGGTTAGCTTGGGGCCTATGGAGAACTCCTAGCTAGTTAAAATTCCTTCTCCAGAACATGAATATATAGAGTGCACTCTCCCGTCTGGTATCCAAGCGCACCGACTATTCCCTGTCCCAGCCTGTCATTCCATCTTGATCTCGCTCATCAAGTATTTTTTCCGTCAATCTGTGAAGCAATGGCTCAACCACAACCCATGGGAGATCCCATCGACGAAGGGAAGCTCGTGTCACCTCATGTTCTAGTCAAGGAGGAACATGCCTTGTCTGAGTCGCAGCTGTCCCAGCCATCTACGAGGCCCGAAAATGACAGTCGTCAACCAGTACCACTGACTTGGAAACTTGCTTCAATCGTTCTCGTCACTGCGATTGGCTTCGGGTCGCAATGGAGCTCGGGCGTGACCGCAGCTATGAAGAGTACCATCAAGAAAGAGCTACACATCAACAATACCCAATTCTCTCTTTTGGAGGCCAGCGAGGACTTCATGGTTACTGCTTTGATGCTTGTCAGTGGTATCGTAACCGACAGAATTGGTGGAGCCGGTATGTCAATGTTCAAGTATACAAGGCCTCATCGCTGATCAGAAACAAGGAGCGATGCTGTACGGTAATCTCCTGTACTCGATCGGCTCCATCTTGGTAGCTGGAGCAGCGCAGACTCGATCGTACAAGTTCATGATGGCTGGCAGAGTAGTGCGAGCGCTCGGAGATATCGCAACCCAAGTTGCCCAATACAAGGTCTTCTCGTCTTGGTTCGCACCCGGAAATGGTTTCGCCTCGACTCTGGGCTTCGAATTGGGGATTGGCAAGATTGGTGCTTTCGCTGGCAAGTCTTCAGCTAACATCATCGCCAAGAAACTAGGCTTTGCTTGGGTTTTCTGGATCGCGGTGTTTATGAACATTTTCACCAACGTTATGACTGGCGTTTTCTATTTCTTCACCAAGGTTGCTAATCGTCGCTACCATGGTATTAATGATCCGGCCACCGGCGAAAAGCTCACTGAGAAGACGCGGAAGTTTGAGTACCGAAAGGTTTTGGAACTACCGTGGACATTTTGGGCCGTAATGGGTTTTTCTTTGTTCGAAACAAGCGCCGCTATTGTTTTCTTGCAGAATGCTACGGAGCTCGCTGAGCAAAGGTTCGGCACTGATTCCATTGCAGCTGGATGGTATAGTTCCGTGCTGCAGTACTCGGGTATGATCTCTTATCATCTCCAGACACGATGATTCTAACAGATTCTTGCAGGCTTTTTTGTTGTCCCTTTGCTCGGCGTATTTCTTGACCTTTACGGAAGTCGCATCTCCGTCTGTGAGTGGCTGGTGTGCAATGCATACAAAGGTTTCAGTTACTAACTCGCGGCAGTGGTCTTCTGTGGAATTGGCATGTTCATTTCGATGCTTCTCGTGTGCTTTTCCGGGGCCGTCAAGGGAACCGCTGCCTCGTTCGGCGTCTTCGCCTTCGCTTATTGCTTTGGCCCGACGACAATCATCGACAGTACACGCACATCAATGTGGGACAGTACGGTCTTCGGATCGGCTTATGCCATTAAAATCACCATGAACAACGCGTAAGGAAAAGCCTAATTGCATCTTTTAGAATCCGCATCGTTAACGTTCGCTCTAGAATGAACATCATTGTTCGAATAATCACCGGAAAAATTCAAGACACCGACAACAACTCCTACGACAAAGTGACGATCGTGTATGTCATTCTCGCGGGACTCTCTGTCCTCGTATCCCTACTTCTCGCAGTTGTGGCGTGGAAGTCAGTTGACCTTGGGCATCTTCAATGGTCACGGAGGAAGCGAATTGCACGAGGATCTTTGCTCAATGAGAGAAAGCTTCTCTTTACGAGCGAGAACGGCAACAAGAACAAGCGTGTTTCTCTAGCTTGCTTTGCTGCTTTGGTTTTGTTGATTCTGGGTAGCTGGTGCGGATACTTCTGGGGAGTTGCTACTGGAAACAACGACTAAACTGGTAGTAACTCAGATCTCTTTATTATTGTTACCAGTTACTCGTCGGTCGGAGAAAGAAGTTCTCAAGGGGGGGTCAGAAGAATGGAATTACCTTGGGTTGGCTAAAATACTAGAACGGTACTTTTGGCACGAAGGCATCAAGCTTATCTATCGACTATGTCCTAGAGATCCTCTCTTAGCCTATTGCTTGGTCGAACTATCGCGTTTCTATTTCTCTTGTGACGTTGGTATACTTTTATTGAGTTCTTTCTGACTTTGTCTCTTTGTTATCTACACGGTCTGTACATGTTTGGGTGCTTATCTGAACATACCTATCGACAATCATGGTTTGTTCCATACTACATCTCCTGCATACATGAACCCACACGACAAACCACGTAGTATAGGGGATTAAGTACCGTTCTACGGGACCAGATTCCAGGCGATCTCTCAACATCACTTGGACTTCCTAGTTAAAATGGATAATTTTGTCGCTGCATTCATTGATTGGGTGTAGGTAGCTGCCAATCAATTGATAGTTTGTTTTACTGAGAAAGCGCATCTTTTAGCTTGCACAAGCATGTCAAAGCCATATTGGTATGGCCAACTATTATAACATCACTGTCGCTTAGGGTGTAGTCTAGACCAGGCTAGCAACGCTACTTATGCGTACTCAGACCCTGCTGATGAATACCCAGCCAAACCCGTCAACATGCACCAACGAATCCATCCTAGATGTAGCGGTCATCTGTTACACTGTTGAATTCTTCCCAGAAGTCATTACAAGTTGACAATCGCCGATATTATGCGACTATCAGAATAAGACATCAAGGTCCGAGCCAAACTAGCCATAAACATCGTTTACCAGTAATACGGTAGATTTATGTGATGCATCAGACTTTCATCTAAACCTGACCCCAACTAATTGTGTCTAGATGTACATATATGTCCTTCGTCATGCATTCAGATCAAATCGAGTACTTAATGAAGAGTACCCAAGCGATAATGATCATAGCACAAACAAGGGTGATCCCAATGACAGTTGTCATCTTTGCAGGTTTACGTCCGATTGGCTGTTCAAGCTTGCCCTCCCGCTCGATTTCCATACGTTTCTTCTCGCTCATGGTGAGGATACCTGCAAGGTATCTGAACAGGGTCATTAGCAAATGCGCGCAAGTTTGGGTCTTGAAGTCGATGTTAACTTACTTTCTGTCAAGGATGCCGTAGAACAGACCCAAGCAAAACTCCAGTCCTTTGACGGCCACGAAGAATGCAATAACCCGCTCGTAGGTGCCTCCAGGTGTTATGTCCTGCAGCCTCCCAGCAATCATGTCGACGATAACGCTTCCACTGTTATTGAATGCCTTCCAAATTCCGAATACGAGTCCAAGCTCGATTTGGTTGGGTACTATCAATGGGATAGAAGCCAAGAAAGGCAGAGCATTCATGGTTGACCCCACGGAAGCAATAACCATAGACCCAAGGGCATTCGTCTTGGTGAATCCAATAAGGCAGTAGACTAGAACCCAGATCGCCGAAGTCAAACTAACGAAGGTCATTCTGTAGCCGAAGAAGTCAAAGAAAGAACCTATGAGTGGAGCGCCGACCACAGGAATGACTTGTTGCACGGCTGATGTGTAGCCAGCAATCTGTTCGGTGGAACCACGAGTCTCGGTGATGATGTCGGCATTGAGCCCGTTGAAACTGCCTACCACACCAGCCTGCAGTATTTGAGTGCATGCTACTAGCCAAAAGAAGCGCGGTACACAGGTGAGGATAGCCCATCTGGATCGCAACCTGGATCGAGTTGTGCTCGACGGCACAGATGCGTCGTCACCTCGCTCTCTTGCCTCCTTCATGAATTGACGGCCAGTGGGCATATGTGTCCATTTCGGTCGGCTGCGCGCCCACCAAACATAGAAGATGTTTTGCAACAAGTTTGCAAAGCAGACAATGGCTGGAATCCAAAGGGCCCATCCCCAGAACGACGAAGCATCCCTCATAGGAACAGCCGTAGCTTTGGCAATGAGTACAATGAGTTTTCCTAAAAATCCGAAATTGTTAGTAGGCAATCAATCATTTACAGATCGATGGTTAAGAAACAGACCGATTGACAAATCCAGGCCGTATACCAGACCAAGTCCTCGGTGTTGAAACCAGTGCGCCAGAATCTTGCCGTTTTGTTAGTGCGTAACTACAATACAAGCTCTCTTCTTTTGAAAGGCATACCTTAGATGTACAAGTCTCAATGACTGTGCTTCCAAATCCCATAATCACTCGACCAGTTACAACAAGGGTAAAAGAGTCTTGGTTCGAGCCAGCCGCCGATACCACAGCGCCGATAAAGATGGCGATTGAACACGCCATGGATCCCCTAGACACAAGAAGATGAATTAGCAAAGTAGATTATAGTATGGTTTTTGTTTTCTATTGCATGGTGATCCAGGTTTCTGGGCTTTTCAATAGGGTCAAAAATGTAGACAAGGATCTTACCATTCAACGCCATAATGATCAAGTCCCCATCCACCAATCATTGGGAGGACTGTGTTGACGAGAGACGTAGCCGAGGAGATAGCTCCGTACTATATGATTCAGACTCTAGTTTGGAGTTGTCTCAATGGGCAATGCCAGCATACCTGCGAATTGGTGATATCAAGTTGCTTCTTCAGCGTGCTCTTAAGGGGACCAAGAGTATTTTCTGAGAATGATGAACCCCAGGAAAGAGCGACGCCGCAAATGAGAGCTGTGATCTTCCACGACAGAGGAAAGTCTTCGTGTTGTTCAGAGACTTCTACAGGACCTTGAGTCTCTTGCGCGCTGCCCTTCTCGTCAGGTTCAGACAATGCAGACGTGGCGATGCCACCGACAGCCGCCACGGTCGGGGGCGCCATTCGTATCTCGGAAGCCATGTGAGACAAGTAATGAAGGGTTCGGGTGATGCGCAATGAACAAAGAAGAAGATTGATGGGTGTTGGGCGCTGGGTGAGAACTATTGGTATGAAAGCGCGGCGAAGAATGGCTCTTATTTATTGAATCTCGCTCGCTGGTCGATCAGATAAAAAATTCGCCAAGGCTGTGCTCGGCAACATCGTACGTACACTAAAGTAAGCTAAATACACGCCCCTCCAAGAGCCACAAGCGCCTCGAACTAGGGCACCTGGTTGATGCACTCAACCCGACCCATGTATCATGTGTACATTCAGGTCATCCTGATTTCTTCGTGTGGATACCGTACTTCAAGCCGAGTCGGAGGGTCATTCGTTAGGCGTCTCGGTTGTCAAATTTGGCTCAACTGGCAAACAGTCTTGAACTATTCTATACCGTTAAGGAAGCGGTCTATCATTGTTGTTTAACGCTTTATCTAACTTTCTCTAATCTAGTTCTAACAACCGTCAAAGTCCTCACAGTGGACATCTATTCTAAGACCTCGCTTGTTCTGCCATTTATCTGCTGAATCCACCACGGCATCCATGAGCGATTTGGGCCCACAAGACGCGACGAGCACCCGTTGGTGACGTCCAGCTACCTCTAAGGCCTCGCTGATTACTATGTCAATATCAACCTTCTCGAAAATGAGGTCGGATGTCTGCTCGTCGGAGATGGTTTGTCGTAATAATCCACCCATGTCCCCCATCTGAGAGGTAGTGCCATAATTGAGTGCATCATCTCCCAGTAAAGATTCGCTGTCTACTTCGTCTATAGGTTGCTGGCATCTTGTGGAGGCAGGAATTGTTGCGACTGAGCTACATTGTGAATTTTCACTTGTGACATAAACCTTTAAGCTTAAGGGATACCCAGCCTTCGTGATATTGAACAAGTGACGGCGAAACCAGTTTAAATGCTCTAGCAGGGTATGAGTAAAAGGGTTCTGGGTAGTTATGGCTCTGTTCGAACGTACCTATGCGTCTCACAGCCCAGATAAACTCGATAGATTGGAGTGCGACTTTCTCAGGCTGCATCATGAGCCGGTTCAACAACCCAAAGGTGAATGCAGCTCCGCTTCCACCAGCAATAAGGATTAACTTATCGTAGTGATTGATGTCTGGTAGTGAACCATATGGACCATCCATGGATGCCCACAGAGTAGACCTAGGATTTTGACTTGTAAAGCTCTGGACAGCTTTTGTGAAGCCCTCATGCGACTTCATCACGAGTTCCAGACCAGAAGAGTCGTTACTGACAATAGTAAATGGATGGTTCTCGTGGGCTCGAAGTCTTGGGATCCATAAAAAGCAGTGAGATCCCGGCAAAGCGGCTTCAGTGCCAGGTTTCTTGAGCATCACTCGTGTTCCTCCATCCGGGAGGGGATAGAACGTAGCTGAGTTGTTGATAAGGTTTCTCAAGAGTCCGACTAACCGAATGAGACGATCCAGCGTCCATGTGCTGAAAACAACGAGCATCACCAGGGGAATCTTTTTCGCCCAGTTTGGCCTATGCAGTGATGTCAAAAGAACAACAGCCAGAAATCCGACAATGTGGCTGACATAAAATAGCTCGTAGCGCTTGTGCCTGAAAACCCCCATCAGCAATATAAGCATGGCAACACCTGCTCCGATACCTGCGATGTCCTCCATCTTCAACAACTGCAATAAGCGGCCTTGGCGTCCAAAGTGTATCGTGTACACGGCAGCGTGAAGGAGCACGAGAAATACAGTTGTATAGCCCACAATGCGATGGAGAACATTGAGCTGGCTATGCGAAACGGCTGCCAATAGGCCCAGCGGCGTGTTCTTGAGTCCAAAAAAGACACATAACGCCATGTTGGCAGAACCCATCCTGGTAGGTGTCAATCGCAGGCAAAGAATGATGAGCAGATGGTATATCTTACCATCCAAACCTAGAGGCCCAATGATTCAGAAGTTGAGGCATGACAAGCATGTTTGAGCAGAACGCGATGTTACCGACAAGATAGAAGCTGATCAATATGATAAACCCAAATGATGGTCGCTCAAACCACTTCCAAGGAGCACGTCGTTGAAGGTTTCTATAAAAAAAATATGAGTATACTGTTAATCGAAAGTTAGATACTGTCTACCTACTGAAAGACTAAGAGACAGGCCTTCTGCCCGTAACTCGATGATGATGATGATGCGGGCGTTTTCAGATGCGGAGATTTGATGCAAAGATTGCGCAGCCAACGAGCGGCAGTAACAAAGAGCATAAGACCACAGAGGAAAGCGGCATACTTGGTCAGTGCCTCTTCATTCTTCAGCTGCTTGGGACTGGGCGGTTTGAGTCCCTGCATTTCGGTATAGGGACTTTTTGACGGCGAATATGGTATGATAGAGGAAGAATGACGGATGGGTATAAAACGACCCGATTGATAAGATCACGTCAAATTTTGATTGATAAGTTTAACCAGGCTTTAGGTCAAGCGGCATTTCGCGTGCCCTCTTAGATCCACCTTGTGATCCCAGTCACGCCGCATACTGGTTGAGCAACGAATATTCCCGATCCAGGTGTGGAAGTTCTGACTGGTCGAAGGCTCAGTGGGGAGTGTGTTATTAGTGTTCAACTACGTAGTAGATTCCAACACGCGTTAGATCCATTGAGCTCGGCTGTTATCAATCTTACAGTACCCGGTTTTGCCATCGGCCGAGGTCCCAGAAAAGCTAGACTAGGCTGTCTCAACCCGCAACATGATAGGTTACGACAACGATTGTGGGGTTTGGCAGGGATTGCCAGTACCTCGGATTTTTCACAGTGAAAAGGAGTCAGTTCTCCTGACCCAGGCAAGGAGCCAATCGTTCCTGCATACCCACCCCCTCCCGCCCATGGGTTTCCAAAAATTGTCCCCCAGATGACTGACTAGCTGGGTTGTTCGCATGCTTGGATTTTTCACAATGGAACTCCAGTTCGGAACAGTGAATCAAGCCCCATCGTAACGAGTTGACGTTCCAAGACTCTAGTTACGGTAGTGACATGACCGTGTGTAAGTTCTTGCAAATCTTCTCTTCCGATCAAGCGTCTGGAACCACTGACGGAAGTGTCCGCTACTGATCCATAAGCGAAGTACGTCATGTAAAGTGTTTACCTTAGTTGTTGCATTACCTCAATATCGACCTTGCAACGCCGCCGAAATGTGCTTAATACTATACTCTGACAGAATACGATGAAAGCGTAATAAAATGCATGTCTTCAGCTTTAATTCTTCTCAACGTGTTAAGATAGGAAAACTGCCTCAGCTTTTCGCTTGTCCGGATTTTGTGTTATAGGGTATGTTGCGCTAAGTCGGCTAGGTGTCGAAAAACTTGATTAATTGAACAACAGACCATGGCATTAATTAACGAGCGGTTTCTGAGTCAATACTCGTATTTTCGAATGAATGACTTCATTTGAGACATGGCTCTGTTACGATACCGATTTCTTGCTACAACTGTGCTGCTACAACCCGATCACTTTGAAAGTTTTCACCCCAGCAAGATGCCTGGCATTTCCGAGCCACCCCAAGCAACGTAATGCCACATGCATCATTAAGACATGTTCACGTCGTCGATCCACCAAAGGATAGCCCAGTTCACTACCGCCAAAATGCCTAATAACCACAACGGCAACCCGACAATATTATTAGCAAGGCCCCAGCCGAGCATTATACCGCCCACGGTCGGACCCATGATTCGGGCAGCGCTCGAGATGCTGGACGCCAAACCATGCACTGTTCCCAGAAGATTTGGACTCGGTGCCGAGTCGTTGACCAGCATCATAGTCGCTGGGTTGACAAAGGTTCGAGACAGAACCTGCAAGGTAAGCACCGCCGACAGACAGGTCCAGACCAGAGCTTCGTTGTCGGGCAGTAAGACAAGATATGGCAGCAAGAAATAGGCGACAATGCTAAGCGGTAAGAACGCACGATACGAGTCTCTGACACCGAGGCTGGTAATGAGTCTTGGATATACAAGGAGCTGCAGAGGTATTCCAATCATGCCAATGGTTGTGTTAGCCAGTCCCATTTTCTCGCTCGAAAGTCCAAGACCACCAGTGAAGCGGAACGGCAAATGGAAGTTTTGACCGTTAGCTTTAGGTGTAGGTAGAAGACTGAAGAAGATGGAATTGAAGGCTGAAACATGCAGCGACTGCAAGAAACGCTGCAACATGTTGAGGCAAACATTTTTGGTCAGGACGTCCCGGAACGCTGGCTGGACATTGTTTTCAGGCTCTGCTGGTATTTTCCCAGCCTCATGGTTGGGAGACTGACTTAGAAGTGGCTCAGATGGAATTTCGGTGCTGAGGGGATCATAATGATGGCTTGTGGTCTTTGATCCCAGGATAACACGCAACAAGAGCTTTCCAAGTCTGCGTCCAGCATCCGGACTGTGTCGCAGTTGTGGATGCGTTTCATCGAGCCCCAGAATAATCAGAAAGAATGCTGTAGTTAGGATAACAGAACAAAAGAGGTTAGGAAGCGCGTATGGGAAATCTCGAAGCCATTGAACACCATCAACGCCGCCCAAGAAGGAGCCAGGTCCAAAGATGCTGGGGAGGGAGCGGACAGGATCCGCGAGGAATCCTGTTAGAAGTGGCCCAATTATGACACCAACGTTGAAACACATCGGCAATAGGAGAAAGGCTCTAGTTTGATGTCTTTGGCAACACGGGCGTTAGCTATCGCATATTACAAATGGCAGAATACCAACATACCGCTTCTCAGGAACTATCTCAGAGACCATAGTCCTAAGAACACCAATATTCCCATTGAGAGCACCAGCGCAGAACCGAAAGAAGAATGCAGCTGACAATGACGTTGAAAAGCCCATTCCCAGCGCCGACATGGCTGAGCCACCAAGTCCAATTAATAAGACGCGTTTGCGACCCAAGCGAGGATTGTCGGCAGCACGACCCCACCACATAGATGTGAGGCATTGTGCCGCAGCAAACATTGCGGTTATATAGCCGACCTGCTTGGGGATCTCTGAGGGGTGAAGTTCAGGATTGAACCATCGTAGTTGGTAAAATAGGTACGACGCAAGGGACCGCTCGCTCAATGGCTCCGCCAAGCGGGCAAGTAGGATGACGGCGAGCTGCCCTTTATTGGGGAGTGACCTCCAAGAGACAGCTCGAGGTTCTGTCGAAGCCTCTACTGGACCTGATCGGTTCTCTTGTCCTTGTAAAAGAGGTGTCTGGTCAGATGCTTCCGACATTGGACTGACCCTTCCAGGCCCGTTACATAATGAGCGACTCATGGTTGACTCGTGAAGAGTTCGAAACCATGAAAATAGCAGTGTTTTTCGTGTCAAGGTGAATGTAAGATGAAAAAAAAAAGAGAATTTCGTCAACGATGGTAGAATTGGTACTGATCCAGAGTGGGTTCAGCACATCAGGTATTATAATACATTCACGCCCTTGAGTAGAAACCGAGTGTTTAGCTTCGTGCCTAGACGCCGACGGCCCCTGTTAGCTCGTAAGCCCACAGGATCAGATAACATCTCGAGTTAGGTTGATGATTGGTTCGAATGGAATGCGGTCAACGGGACGCGTACTCACGGGTAAACGGACCCGAAACTCAACTTTTGCTGATTGATAAGTAAATTTTTACTCCATACGAATCTCAACTTCATGCACGGCACTGCGCGATGGAAACGTGTCTCTGCAGCGCAGTCCATACCCTGGCCAACGAGTACGACGAGGTTCAGGCCAGGGAACTAATCCCTGCACTGAATCGCCACCTGAAAGATTTGCGACATTTTTTAGCGAAGGCTAAATCACTCAGTCGCGACGTGCACTACCAAATCACACCGCGGAATCAACGTACCGACAAAGCCCTCTTTGTAGATTCTGTTGACCTTACCCCTGTCAATGAGGTTAGCCAAAGGTTTGACAAAGATGTCGATGGTTTCTGGGCCGGCTCAGACGATCATGTTCACACTGAACTGCGTCGGCGACTTGCCTGCGTCGTAATATTTCTCCGATCCAAATTGGGCACTCAGGCGTTGGCGTCTCCTCAAGTGGCTGGGGTATTCCATGGGCAGCAAAACCTGCCCGATATGCGAAACCCTGGGAGGAAGTATATTCAGATATCACAGAAACTTGGTGGCATAGGCGCAATCTTCTGGCTTCCACTGGACATCCCACCTTCAACGTAAGGATTCACATCCTTGGATTGGTGATAATTGAGAATACTAATGCCGTGCAGCTATGAGAGATATCTCAGTATAGACGACGAAGAAGTATTCGGTCATTTGTTATCTCTCAATCCAGCATTTGAAAGTTACAATGGCCTCGTGCAACGTCTGATTCTCAGCCAAATACGCGGTCAGCGACCTCTCATACTATATGATATCCCTCTGTCATGTTACTGACGCATGCCTTTAGATCCTTCGTTGCCGATATCATACCACAATCTTGTTGGCGATTACCCTGCGTTAGTTCCTGCTAAAGACCAATTATTGCTTGTAATGTACGCACTTGGTGGTACAGACATACCTGATGTCCTACTAAAGAGTGTTCGCTTCCCACAACGCCGATGGAATGCTGATGGAGAAATGCAACAAACCGATGCTACTCAATTCGGACTACCTCCTGACCTTATTGATCTTATATGCGATGAAAGAAAACTCTCCGATATCACAACAGGACCGTGCATTACCAGTCGTGGCCAAAGCGATAATACAATAGCTTGGTCTCTTTGCCCCAAACTCATGACGACTTTCGCCGACACCTTACTTGCACCAACGTCAGAAGAACTGATGACTACAGCTTTGAAGCTGCTTTGCTTCGCCTGCCCACTATGC
This sequence comes from Fusarium sp. FL617, assembly GCA_030142105.1. Lineage (NCBI taxonomy): Eukaryota > Fungi > Ascomycota > Sordariomycetes > Hypocreales > Nectriaceae > Fusarium > Fusarium sp. FL617. The sequence continues at coordinate 993,138 of JAREIL010000004.1, read as the reverse complement.
TACGAGGGTAATACGGACTGGTAGGACTTATCGACGCACTGCACGTATTATAACTTACGCCCATTTCTCAGGTCGCCGTCATTGAAAGAGACAGTATGGTCGATATTTGAGAACCTGCTGAGAACATGCAAGATACCAGTATCGCTCAGGACTCAAGTTATTGAAGCCGTTCTATATTTTGGCGAGAGAGACTCGGTTGCCATCCGTCACGCCGCTGTCAAGCAGGCCAAGGTCTTACTAAGAAAGACAATGCCTTATTATTTACACGCATCTGTTGTACTCTTTCGTAGTATACTCTTTCGAGTTGACGGAGATCTTGCCAAGTCGGAATCACACATACGAGACTTTATGTGGCGTGGGCCACGGCCAATCACTCGTCGGGATCATGCACTTGAGGGTCGTATTCATATTTCTCAGATGGAGAATAAGATCAAGTGTTACGACAGAGACGTGCCGTCGTTTGCATATAAGTGGGAAGCGGAGCAACCACTATCGACTCTGGATATGGAAGTGACTTTTCGACTTCAGAGTACGGCCGCACGATATTTCCAGTCCATTGGTGATTTCGGCGCAGCCAAGGCTTCGCTGGAGCAGTTCATATCACTGGATTTGATCAAGCCGATACGTGCGAACTCACGTCGCGTCTTGGTAGGTAGGTTAGCCGATGTGTACTGCGAAGTGGGTGAGTACCTCAACGCCGTTGAGATACTCCAGCCGGAACTTGATCGTATCGACAAGTGCGACCATGTGCGTCGAGGATTTCGAAGGCTTATGCTCGCGTTGGCGGAGGCCAATATTGGATTGACAAGATTAGACATAGCTGAGTCGACACTCCAGGAGCTGGGTGACCTGCCTCATGGACCCGACGATATTCACGACCAGCAGCTACACATCCGGATGCTACTGGCGTCAGCACGCATAGCCCATCTAAGGCTAGACCCTGGTGAAGCCGTGCTACGTTGGAGAGTTGCGCTTGGACAAGTCAATAACATGCATACTCTCGGATCAAGTGGCGGATTTATAGCCGCGGTGATCCATTTGTCCTTGGCTCATGCGGAGCTTTCTCTTGGGGACAAAGATAGTGGCAATCGCTCATGGACAGCTGGACTGAAGATTCTGGCGAACGAAAAATGCGAATTTTGGATTCCAGTTGTGCCTACTACATGGCTTCAGAAGGTAGCTGCCGATGTCTATCACTCGCAAGGCTGGCCGTTCCGCATGATGCTACCTGGGGGAAAGCCGGATGTCACGCAGCATTATTTCTAGGATAGCCTTAATAATATGCAGGGCTACTACCAGTCGAAATAGTTTTACCCTTTTAGAGCATAATTACTCCATAATATATAAGCCTATTAATAACTAGATCTTCTCCGAGACGTATCTTACTCACATAGTTCTCGCTTCTGTTATTGTTATACGCGGGAGGCTCTGGCATTAGTCGCTGCAATAAGGGACTCATATGCAGCATCATCTCTTACAATCGTATCCTTCTCTGGTGCCCAGCCTTCTTCCTCCGCCCTTCTCTCCTCCCGTGCGTATTGGAAGTCCCAAGGTGAGCGTATGCCAACGTTGAACTCGATATATGAAATTCACGCTGACCTCTTGTGTAAGAGTCCCGAACCATGCAGATACTTGTCCACTGGGATTATCTCATTTTCGATGTGCAATTCCTGAGGCTCAGGTCGCGTGAAGTTTCGGTGAACATTATGATGGACACGTTGCTCAAGCTCGCGCCAATCAAGCCCTGTATACTCTTCTTCTCGCCTAGCAGCGTTTTCGGCAAGACTCGAGCTCATCCACTCTCCGCGATCCATAATAAAACTTCGAAGGCCTTTCATAGTTGTTGACCATTTGGAAAGTGTATGGTGCTATCTTATGGCGTACTCGGTAGTTACAATATTCCAGCTGCGGTACCCATCTACAGCAGTGTGTATGCTTGGATGCCCGTCGCGTTCTAGGAGGCCAACATGATAAGCATGATACAGGATTGGACAGTCATCTAGGTAGAGCTTCTCTAGTCCGCTACTGCCATTGTTTTTTCCAGATAGATGCGAACCAGTCAAGCTGGCTCTCAGAACAAAAAACATAATGCCCAAGCGCCAAGACTTTGAGTGATGGTAAGGAAGCTATTCGATCAAGATCCACCCTGGGGAACCAGCCCCAGTAGTCGGTGTAATACAGCGACAGTACATGTAAGTGCTCGGTGAGACTGGGTGACAGCCACGTAGAAGATAGGGTTTCAAAGAATCTGTTTTTCTCTCCAAGCCAGGCCTCAGATAAGATGAGAGAAGGATCATTATCTGACCTGGCCGAGTGGGATCAGCTTTACCGCTTGTTTTCACAGGACAGAATGCTTTCCAAGGGCGGGATGACAAGTTCATTATCAATATCAGGCTTCCCTAGCGGCGAGGCTGCTATGTCGACGTAAGCAATCCAAGTGGAGGCACGGGCTTCATATCAAACTACAAATGAAATTTTCAAGACAATCTATTTGTTCTAAGATAAGACAAACTATCTTATTTCTGGCCCTCCAAAGACCCAAACAATGTTCCAACTGCTTGACTCACAGTTAACAGCTTTCTGTCGTGGTACCTAGGTGCAACGAGAGACAAGCCAATGGGCATTCCGTTGTCACCAGTAAAGCCAGGAATGTTGATTACGGGAACGTGAAGTGCCTAGCAATACGACGTCAGTTGAGTCGATCATTTCTGAGAGTGTTGCAGGGGTGGTGTACCGTCCAGATCTTGTTAAATGCAGCACTTCCCGTTGATTCAATCCCTTCAGGCGCCTCATCTGGCACACTGGGTGTCAAAACCGCATCGTATTTAGAGAGCATGCCGTCTACCACTGGCCTTGCCGAGGCAATGTCATCAAAGGCTTTGAGCTGTGCAGTTCTAGAGATTTTGCCATGATTTTCGACGTGGCCTATGAGTTGATCCGCAATCTGACTCTTATCGAATCGGTATTCAGGCAGAAAAGCCGTTCTGCCGTCAGAGTTAAAGATTATGGAGTGCCACTCGGGTAAATCTCGAAGGTGCTCGGGAAACTCGATTTCTTCGACCGTGGCACCACTAGAGCGTAGAAGTTCCACCGCTTTATCCATGACTTTTGTTAGACCAGGTCTGGCTTGCGGCCATACCATGGTCTTGCAAATTGCAAACTTGCCCTTCTGGATTGCATAATCAGGATCCGGTGGCTGGTCGTCTTCAAGCGCAAAAACGTCGGCGAGTAGGTTCAGATCGGTTACATTACGAGCGTAGAAGCCAATTGTATCAAGAATGAGCGAAAAGACTTTTTGGCCCTCTCTTGAAATGGAGTTCCATGTTGGTTTGAATCCATAGACGCCGTTGAAGGAAGCTGGGCGGATGACGCTTCCTCCGGTCTGAGTTCCAAGACTGATCGGCGCTTGGAAATCGGCAACGACTGCTCCGGATCCTGAAGAGGAGCCTCCAGGTGTTCTGGAGCTATCATGAGGATTCGTCGTCTCTGGACCACGTGTTGTTGCCGCGAATTCTGTCGTTGCTGTCTTTCCTAGGATCAATGCGCCAGCCTTTCGCAGGACGACAATGGACGCTGCGTCTACTTGAGGTGCATCGCCCTGGTAGATTGGAGAGTTGAACTGTGTGGGCATGTCTGAATTTGTTTCAGATCGTTAATAAATCTCGCTGTTTTTACAGCTCAAAGTTGTTATGTGTCTTCGTTTCTGGAAGACTCACCCTTGGTGTAAATGACATCCTTGACAGCAATCGCAACACCATGTAAAGGCCCGCGGTTTTCTTTCGGAACTTGGTCTAGTTTTCGGGCTTCCAAGAGTAATTGATCGGGGTTTATATAAGCCCAGCCTCTCACAACCGGATCACGTTCTTTGATGCGGGCAAGCAGCGACTTGACGTAATCTTCCATCGATAGCTGTCCATCTCGGATTCCTGCAATGACGTCCGTTGCCGAAAGTCGGTATGGTTCGACGGGCATGCTGACTGGCTTATTCAATTAGTGAAGAATAAGTTTTGTGAAGTAAAGAGTAAAAGTTTGGATTATTTGGGCAAAGTATCGTCATTCTAGCTGACTGACCTTTTTTTCTGCTCTTATGCTAGAAGATTGCTTATATAACACGCTCTCCTCACAATCGGCTCCGATGGGTGGGGAATGTCCGTTAACGGTATCTTTCGGTCGGTATATTTGCTTCCGAAGCATAAGCAGTGGGTCCGATTCACTCTTCCAAGGTCGGAGATAAGCTTACCTGCGAGCAGGGATCGACATTTGTCTATAGTTCTCATGGACGGCAGAAAGCAAATGGAGATGCTTCACTGCTACTTAATTGTGGGCTTTGTCGTCAGGTGCCCATGAAACTGGCGAAATCTCGTAAATAGATAGGCTGCCTATCTTTCCCAAACACCTACCATGCACCTAAGTACCCAGGTTACGCTTTCTCATTAGACTTCATTAGACTTGAAAGAGTTATCTTGGAGTGGTGGAGACGGGAGAGAGACTGGAAACATTTAGAACAGGATTACAATTGTTGTCCCTATCCACATGGACATTACTTGGTACATCCTGATTATCTCGGTAAAAAAAAGCCTCTCATCAAGTCTATGATTACACTAGATAGGTAGGAACTATTCCATTAATAACAACCATATCAGAACAACGGTAGCACCGTTCCAGATTTCGCTCAGACCGATGCGTCATAAGCCTTTGCCTCAAGATTCACCCCGTCCTCGGCCTTATTGGTGGATGAAGGCTCTTGGGCATAAATGACCTGTCCTTCTTTCTCATCATCGTAAAAGCCTTCCCGGCCTTCCTTAGCCAGCCATTCCCATCTCAAGAGCGAGTCATCGCGGCCAACCGGAAAGACGCGGATATTAACGAACTGAACCCCAACAGCGTAAATCAGTCCAGCCGTCACGAATGTCAACAACCAGCCCATCATATACATGTAGCGGGATGCATCTGTCAATAGCTCCGGCCTGTACTCCCCAATCAGTCCAGGAAGACCCATCGTTGTCCCCGAAATCCAGGCCAAGCAGCCTACCCAGTTGACGCCCGACCAGAAACGGTAGAGACCGTGCTTGCTGCCGTCATAGCAAGAAGGCACATGAACGTTGCCTCTTCTTACGTAGGCATAATCGACGATGATGACAGCACATAGCGGTGCCATGAAGATGTTGTAGCTCCCGAGGAAGGACAGAAAGGCCTGAGCATTGGCCATGAGCTTCCATGGGACTACAGCAATACCCAATATGGCGCAGATGACCTGGCCCCTCCGGATCGTGAGCCAACGCGGGAAAAGTCCTGTCATGTCGGAGCCAAATGGAATTGAGTTGGCCCCGAAATTGGTGGCGAAGGTACCCAGAAGAAAAGCCAAAGCCAGAAAGAATACGCCAGCACGAGCACCAGGAGTCCAGTGATGGTCGAGGATTGAGTCTAGCAGATCCCAGATGTTCCAGTATGCTTCTCCCCATACGGCTTGAATGGATGCAGTCGATGCAAGACCAAGAAAGAAGACTATGACGGACGAGACGAAGACACTGACGCCTTGAAGAGGACCTGCATCGCGAGACTTTTGACAATATCGCGCCAGGTCGGGTTGGTTAACCAGCATAGGCGAGAGGCCGCCCATGATGACATTGATTCCCGACATAATACTCCAGCCAAGGGGAGTCGTAGATGCAGCTACCTCAGCCTCTTGAGATGCGATATCCATGCCATTGAGTCCACCGCCGTTAGCTATACACCACCCAAAGATGGCAAAGGCCGCAATAGGCATGGTGAAGCCTTTGACTGTAAACACGTAGTGTATGTGTCTTGGGTGAATCCACATCTGCATAACTCGATGTATTAGATTTGTTCATTGGAGTCTGTTGATACTTGAATGAAAAGCATGAAGGGTGATGGCATACGAAGGGAAACTCTAGCAGCCAGACGATGAAGAATGCCAAAAGGACCTTTGAGGATATATCTGCACTGGCGCCGAGAGTGTTTGTGAAGTTTTGCCACGAGCTACCGAAAATGCATCGAAGCATAACCGAGAGGATCGATCCACCGTAGAAGGTCTGGATGCTGTTTCCATCACTCAGTCAGTTTCTCCCCTTGTATAATGCCATTCTGTGGGATCTAGATCATCACTTACCCGTACCAAACAATACAGACAACAGCTCTGATAAAGATGAAAAAGTAGGCGCCATACATGCCCATGCTGGACCGAGCCAGTACGGGGCTAGCAACGTTAGGGTCAGTCGTGATCTACCGAGAAAACAAGCCAGATAATAAAAGCACTTACAAGCCAATGTGGTATTGTACGCCAGGTCTTGCCATGCATACGACCACCAGCGATGCGAGAAATGCTCCCAACACACAAGACACGAAGGATTGCTGCCAAGTCTGCGAGGTATACGTCAGTATTCCTGTGTGAAGAAGAAACCCGAGTATTCCCGTTTTTGCAGCCCAACCACAACTTCACATACCAAACCAACGGCGATCAAAGATGAGCCTGTATTCCATCCTGTGAGACTAAATTGATTTGAGAACCAGTAGAGTGGCAAGTTATACCTTTAAGAATGTTAGTGCTGTGTCTTGATAACTCTCACACATCTTGCTCAAATCCAAACCCTTGACTTACCAGGTCCAGTTGCGGTGCTCTGGAGGTGTCGGCTCTAGATCTTTATTAGACCATCGTCCGTTCCCAACTCTAGCATGGCCATCTGCAGCTTCGGGTGCCTTGATAAAATTGGTGAAAGCCTCTTTAGATCGAAAGGGAGCCGTAAGCTCGCTTCTGGATGGAAGGGAAAGCATGTTGGATAACAACCAGTGACAATTGAGATCGAGACTGGCGATGCAATTGAGACCTTATACAATATCCACTCCATAATAGATGAGGCACAGGTCAGTAGGGCTGGCTTTATTAACCAGCAACCATGTCGGTACTGTCACTTGCTCCTGTACGGGAATAAGCCCTTGGCCGACACCCTAAGTCGCAGCGTCTATCATCATTTTTATCGGCTACTTTTCTCCCGATACGCTTTTTGCTTTCTTTTTTAGCGCCATTTTCTAGAAAAGGTCTAATTGAGTAAAGGCTGCTCTCCAAGCGAAGCGATAAAGCGGGGGATCAACTGTCCGATTAACTATCAAGAATGTTAGCAGATAAGAGGCCATAACCAATCATAGCCGAGATTGGTTCGATAACATTCCAACGGAAACCCAAGAAGATCTTTATCAATGCCGAGTCACTACAAGCTTCCCAGCCTATCATATAGTGTTGCAGGGGGTTACCTGTGTTTTTGGTGTTTCCGGGGTAGAGATAAGGTCAAGTAACGATAACAGCTCTTTTATGGGGATACAATAGCATTCACGTTTTCTGGGGTAGCAGAACAGACACTTTCACCCGGTCTTATCTTCGTTGGCAGTGTTTCTCAGCTTTGATCGGCTCGGAAATACCGACAGGTCACCCAAACAAGCCCGTGACTCGTGAGAACGCTTGTAGCGAATATCCATTCAGGTGAGCTCACATCTCGCGAGGACTCTTTGGCGCCTTCGATCATTCCCGGTTGATGGAAGTCTGTGCCGAGGGGTTAGATTGAATGGGCTTGCCAGTTTTGGCGCTTTGATCAGAAAACCCACTGACAGTTAGGCTAGTCCAGTACCTTCTCGTCAGAAAGCTCTTGGATGTCTTGTGGCATAGCTCAAGATCATTTGCCCTTTCTTAGTCTAGAAGAGAATATGACCGCCATGGATGCCGATGAAACTACTTCCCAGAGAACTGATAATATCTTCCGAGGCCAGACGACTTATGATGGAACTGTCAGCAATTCTTGCTCCCCTTTCGAGAACAGAACATCGCCACTAATGTAGTTTGTAGGCATCATTGAGGAGAAACCCAGACTCCACGTCAGGTGTCCCAGGTCGAAAGGGTCGCGTTGCTCTGGCCTGTAAGAGATGTAAGAGACGAAAGCAACGAGTAAGACAAAAGATAGCTTACACCTGGGACCATTTGCGATCCAGCGTACTGATCAAAGTCGTTTAGTGTGATGGTTCGCACCCAACTTGCAAGTCATGCGAAAGAGTCGGGACTCTTTGCGTCTACGAACGAACCATTCGACCACAGTATCCAGGCGGCAAAATATTGTACAGCCCCAGCGCCCTTTACCTATGCTTTTACTTTTGCTGACCCAAAGTGCAGATACATCAATGCTCTTGAGGAGCGTATCGCCTTTCTCGAAGCTCGATTGCCAGACCATGCCCACGATCATTTCGAGACTCTTGCGCCATCTATTACAGCAGATGGGCAAGACGACGAAAGAGTTGACAGACAGTCTTATCCCGAGTCATCATCGTCGCATCGAGGTTCCGTTTCCGAAGACATGGAGTCTTATGAACGCAACTCAATCATCGATGGAGTCGCCTACCTATCTTTGTGCGCATCAGGCACAGCGGAGGCAACTCCCGATCCCTCATACCTGGGATCCAGCTCTGGAGCAGCCATTGCTAGGATGATACAGAAGTCCATATTCCGCAAGTCAGGCTCTAACGGACCACGAACGAATTCTTCCGCAAATCAAACAAGCCATTCTGCTGGGGCGTATCTCGAAAGCCTGGCGCCAGAATTACATGTACAGCTAGATGAATCATCGCAAGGATTTCCCTTTCCAGGCGAGGCCCGACATCTTTTTGACATATTTTTTGACCGGATGCATACTCGATGGCCCATACTGGACAGGAAAAAATACTCGGAACTGTTCGAGATCCAAAATCAGCAGGGCTCCTTAACCATCACCCAAAAGAGTAACATGCACCTCATCTACGCTATTGCTGCACGTTTTGAGTACTTGACCCGGAAGCAATCCCGAGTCGATCCGGAGAAACATTTAATAGCAGCCATAGAGCCGATGGACTACATCCTTGAGCAGCATAACCTCTCCACGGTGCAGTTTCTCCTACTCTTGGCTGTTCATGGACAGAGATCACCATACGGAGCTGGTGCCTGGAGTCAGGTCCGCTACGCCGTTTCACTTTGCATCGAGCTTGGCTTGCATAGAGAACGACGAGGCCCTCCTGCAAGTGCTCAGATCGCAAGAGACTTAGAGCTTCGTCGGAGGGCGTTTTGGTCGTGCTACTGTCTCGATAGAGGGACAAGCGTTGTTCTGGGCAGGGCCTTTGCTATATCTGATAGGGATATTAACGTGGCGGTACGACCTCCAGATTCCAACCCTTTCTGTGGAGGAGATCACACTAACCATGTCTTTTTCCTAGATGCCAAGTACGGGGAAAGAGTATAGGGACCTGACCCATACAACGTCTCCTGGCTGCGATCAGGGAGAGTGGTGCAACATTGAACCCTTCATACACATTATCAATTTAGAAAAGATTCAGTCGCGCATCCACAGAACCGTTTTCAGGGTTGACAAAGACATTTTCTCCGGCCCCGTGGAAGAACGAATCAAGTTAGACCAGAAGATGTCATCCATTCGCGCCGATCTTGATAAGTGGATTCGAACAACACCTCAGTCACCGAAGGACAGCAGGAGAATTACCTGGCTCTATGATCCTGAGAGCACTAATCAAGACGCTGGTGACTTTTACAGCCTGTAAGCGCCGAATCCGACTCACACTCACTCACAAAAAGTACGGGAAACTGATCAAAGAAATGCTTCAAACCAACAGGCAGTATCATAAAGCTATTTTGGCTCTCTTTACAGTTTTGCTCCCCTCCCTTGCAACCGCGGATCCTAGATTCATCACCACGGCACGATCTGCCGCCTGTGTCTGCGTGGCCTACAAGCGGCTCAATCAGCAGCGAACACTAACGTATACCATGATTTCCCTTCACAGCTGCTTCGTAGCCGGACTTACTCTAATGTATTGTATTTGGAAAGACCGCAGTCTTTTCAGCTACGACGTTGTCGAGGCGACGCAAGCATGCTCCCAGAGTCTCACCGTCTTTGGTGAGAAGTGGGCTGGCGCTGTCAAGTATCGGGATATCTTTGATGCACTATCTGGGAGTCTCTTGAAGACACTTATTAGCCCTGGGGGTTTTTCAAGTAATACTGAGGCAGTAGCGGCGGAGAATCGTCCCTTACAAACCAGATTCAGTCTCCAGGGCTTTCGTTCTCTTCCATCGTTACCGCCCCATCAATCCACTGTACAAGAAGATGATGGTCAGGAAGAAGTTACCATGCGTGAGTTAGTCTCTGACGCCGTCAAAGAGGCATTTATGGAGGTAGATGAAGAAGCCCCAGGTGGTTGGCAGGGCTGGCATATGTGGAATGAGATGCTGGGCGAAGACCCTAATGCATCAGGCTTTCCTAGTTGCAATATGTCATCCGGCATGACTAATGGGTGCAAAGATGTATGGAGTCTGTCCCAAAATGACTTGGATCTGGACGGAGGCTGGGAATACAGTGGACGTTAGGAACCCTTTTCGATTCCATTAGAATATTCTTGCCACACAACTTGTAGTACAGTGAAGTATCTAGAGTATTATACAACTGAACGAAATTAGCATTGTTGTATCTGCTGATGCTCAATGGTAACGAACACCAAAATTTTTCAAATACCATACCTAGAAGATACAATTTTAAGATTATACATGACAGCTTCAGACTAGAAAAACGCTACTCATCGTGCCTATACTATCGAACAATTGTCTTTTTTTCTCTAGATGTGTGACCTTGATCTATCTCTTAAAGATATTGAATAAGGTATATATAAATGTTGTGTCTATGCTATCGAATGGTTAACCATGTCCGACTCATGCCAACTGACCCTTCTTGTATGGAAATTGAGCCTTGAATGCCTCAGCAATTTCTGTCCGAGTTGCCACCCACACACCCTCTTTCCGCGCAATATACTCAACAAAGTCCTTCAGTGCCTTGTAACGTCCAGGGCGACCGATAATGCGGCAGTGCAGGCCAATCGTCATCATCTTGGGCTTGCCAGCTTCGCCTTCCTCGTATAATACGTCAAAGGCATTTTTGAGATGGGTGTAGAAGCTGCTGGGGTCACGGAAACCAGTAACGACGTGAAACTTGAAGTCATTGCAGTCGTAGCTGTAGGGCACCATAAGACAGCCCTTAGAGTCGGCCTTTTCGCGTTCTGTCGGAAGGTCAATCCAGTAAGGCACATCGTCGGCGTATGTGTCGCTCGCCCAGACCAACTCCTCGCCCATCTCTTGGTAGACCTGGGGAATTAAACTGCGGCTGTGTGGGGAGGGACGGCCATAGTACCAGCCTCTCGGGGCATATCCAGTGATGTTCTTGAGGCTGGTGATGCCCTTCTTGATGTACTCCTTCTCCTTTTCGATAGACCAATCGTGATGGTCCACCCAGCGGTATGCGTGTGAGGCAACATCGTGCCCCTCCTCGACGCAGCGAATAGCCACTTCGGGCTGCTGTTCAACAGCTTGGGCAACAGCATAGAGAGTAAACTTCATCTTGTTCTGGTTGAATAGCTTAAATAGCCTCCAGAAGCCAACTCGGGAACCATATTCGTATTCAGACTCGCCATTATAATCACGCTCATTAACGCGTGCCGTCCCGGGGTGCTCACGAAGATTTGTCTCTGAGACGCCGTCTCCACTCTGAACACAACGCTCACCACCCTGCCACATAGTATCAAGAGTCAGAAGCCGTGTTTTCATCTGATGTAATAATCTCAGTTTTCTCGCAACATACCTCTTCATAGTTGATGACGAATGAGACGGCTATCTTGGCATTATTTGGCCATTTCAATCCGACCAATCCTTTCTCTCCATATCCTTTGAAGTCGCGTTCAAAGCTATAATCAGGGTGGGATGCATATATCTCGGGCATTTTTAGTTGTGTCAAGTTGGCGTGTCGTTCGAAGTAAGGCAAAGAGTTAATCTGCCAGGCTAGGTTGAGACTTGAGCTAACAATTTGGATTCAAGACGACGTGTATGTGCGTCTATATCCTTATCGTGACCCCAGGCTAGCTACTCTTTGCAACCTCTTCGGCAATTTTAGTCCCGACACAAATGTCTTGTCGTGATCATCTCACCCGATCGTGTTGGTTATTACTACGCTAGGTTCCGTTTGTTAGTGCCTGATAGCCACTATCGACTTCCAGGATCAGGAACAGAATCAAGCGTCAACTGATAAGCTACGTGGGGACAGATAGCCTGCGTTGCATTGAACACGACACTGATAAGCTGGAAGTTTACCTCCGGCTTATATCCATTGAGACATGTCATTAGCGATAGCGCGATAAGCGTCAGGTGCCGAGGTGTTGAGTAGTGTAGGTTGTGCCTCAGGCTACAGACAGGCAGCATGACGCAAGGCGGGCAAACATGCAAGACTGGTTAAACCATGACGTAGTAACGCCGGAATGTCAGGTTCCGTGCTCAGCCCGGATCAGTTTCCGCTGACGCACTACACCCAATCCATCTTAGCCCATCCGGATGACTTTCGGACTTATGTTTCTCCTGGGTCTGTGATTGGACGGTTTAACCTCGGAAGGCTGTCCCCCAGCTTACGTCGTTCGTTCCAATTGACCCATTGACGATGGATTTTCTTAGTAGAACATTATAATGTTTTTGCGATGCAAACAATAGCAGTCAGGTTTAAATGTGGTTTAACAATTAGTTCTAAGCTTGTTAAAGAATAGCTATTTATCTCTTATTTCTCTAATGCTCCCACTATGACTATCTCTCTAACTACTCATATGAGTATTTGATGTTTAACGTAACTGCCCGAGTCTGTAGGGTAGCTTGTACCAGGCGAAGGAACTACCTAGGTAGCCATTATGCTAACCAGTCACCAGCCACTTCCTAACAGCCACAGCTACTCTTCCTAGGTACTTCCACGTGACTTAGATTTTACCAAGGTACCGGTAGCTAAAGGTTCGAAGTTCAAGTCTCGGTAGCTTGTTTTTGCCTTTTTCCACCTCGACCTTATTTCCACTTTTCCAATGCGAGCTCTGTGAGACTGTCTTTTAAAACTGGGGTCTGCGAAGCTAAGCATATTCCTTAACTAGCTCTATTTAAGCCCTTCTAATTGATGTTTTCCCTCGTTGTCTTCCTTATTTGTATGCCCTTTTCGGGATCGAGCTGGTTAGTAATTTCATTGTCATTTTGAGCTTTTTCTTTTGGTTCTGTTTCTGATGATGTTATAGCATCAATCGTCGCGGGCGCTTTGAGACTTGTGTTGCCTACACAGGACGTGAGTAGCAGGCTTAAACCCGAGCAAACCGTAAAGAATATAAAGATGTAATGCAGTCCCTGCATATAGACCCCAAGGACCAAGTCCTGATCTTTTTGAGATAAGCCCATACTGCTGAGAGAATATGTTGAAGAGGTCAACTGCGAAATTGTGTCGCTGGTCACAACATCTCTACCCCCAAGTTCCTGACTCAGAGTGTTGGATAGTATGACTCCTGCGATGACTACTCCAAATGCTCCGCCAATGGTTCGAATAAAATTTCTCAAGCCAGTCGTCACGGCTCGGTCCTCGCTGCGGCCATTGGCATACATCCCAACCAGCGTGGGTTGTAGAGTAAATCCGATACCAGCTCCCTCCACAATCAAGATGCAAATGAGTGGTCCCAGCTTGGTCTTTTGGTCAAATATGAGAGTAAGTCCATTTCCAAGGGTCCAGAGAGCAAACCCTACGAGTATGCAATGCATGTAGCTTCCTACACGACTCATGTACTGACCCGAAAGGATAGAGGTCAGTGATGTTGGGATGACCACAGCCAAGATGAGACCACCAGCAGCCAGCGCATTATAGCCAAGCACTGACTGGAAGTACAGGGGTAGATAAAAAAAGTTGCCGAAATAAGCCAGACCAGTCATAAAGGATTGGCAGTAGAGTGCCCAGCAATGAGGGGCCTGATAGAGTCGCAGAGGCATAATTGGCAGTTTTGCGAGCTTCCATTCAAACAAGACAAAGAGAACTGCTAAGACGACACTGACGACAACGGTAGCAATGAAGAAGGCTGACGTCCAGGCGTATGTGACTCCTCCCCCAGATATAGGGATCAGCAATAATAATGTCGAGGCAATGTTGAGCATAATGCCCCCGTAGTCGATCTTCTTTATTTTGTCCATGTATTCCCCGGAACGGTGTTTGAGCGGGAGGTAAAACCAGATGATGGCCGTGGTGGGTAGAGTGATGATGGGAATCATCCAAAAGACCCATCGCCAAGTCGCCGATTGAACAATCGCACCGCCGAGAAAGGGTCCTACACCATTGGCAAGGGCGATGATAGCACCCAACATTCCTTCAAAATTGTCGTTAGTTCGGTCACATGTAACAAGCCATGAAAAGCAATAAAAGAGTTCAAAATAACGCTCTTAGAAAAAGGAGTATCTGTTTACCTTGGTAGTAACCTCGATTTTGCAATGATGTGATGTCACTGACGATGATCATGACCAGACTGTTTATGCCTCCCCCTCCCACACCAGCGATTGATCGAAACACATACAGCTGCACCGGTGTCTGTGCAAAGCCGCAGGCTAGATCTCCGACTCCCATTAGACCAAGACACAACAAGAGCATATTCTTGCGACCGAATATGTCCGAGAGTCGTCCATTTATCAGCTGGAAGGCGGTTGAAGCAATCAAGAATGAGGTCCCAATCCAAGACGTGGAGGTGCCTGTCTCGAGCTCTCCGGCGAGCGCGGGTGTGGCTGTGGAGACACTCGTCTGGTCAAGAAAGGAGACAAAAAGACATATTGATAGGGCGATTATGGATACCAGGAGTCGCTTTTTTGACAGATCGCTATTGCGTTGGCCACCGATGCTCTCGGCATCGCTTTGGTCGCTCTGGTTGTTGGTTTGGGTGCTGGAGCTGCTATCGATGTTTGCAACTTGAGCTTCTTCGTCATTTGAAAGGAGGGTCGGTGCTTTATGGTTGCTGTCGGCCATGGTTCGATCGGTTGGGAGCCCAGACATTTCAATCCTGTTGGACTCGGTACTCATAGTGATAGCAATGACCGACTTTTTAACCGTTATGGATCTCTCCTTTGTATGAAACCCAAAGCCAGGACAGATGGTGAACGCAATACGGTCTCGGTTGGTTGTCGAAGATGTCTGGCGTTCAGCAAAAATCCATCTAGGGGTTTGAGGGAAATTATCACGGTTGATGACAAGACTTTTGATGTCATCGTCAAAATTTTGTCCCCAGACATATTGCCGCAGCCTTTGCAGGAAGAAGTCTTATTCCCGTATCAACGTCACCAACGTAGTCCCCGCCTATTGCTCATTCGATGAGACATAATTATCCCAGTAAATTCATTCCCCGAACCGTATAGATTCCCCCGCTGACTAGAGAGCTGTTCCTCGGGAATAAGTGATGCGGTTTTAGTGGTTCTCCATATCGGCATCTTCTGTCCCGATGATTTGGCCAGTCTTGCTGATGATAACGATAAGGCGGGTCATAGCGGATGCGCTTTTGCCGGGAAGGCACAGTCAAATTGTTGTAATTTGACGTCTAATGTCTGTTATCACATACTTTTGTTGGAACACTTGATCGCTGCTGAATCCGCACGGATTCCTTCAGCATAATAAAGCCACAGATCTAGATTGACCCCATTACCTAGTCCAGTATCTAGCTCTTGGCATATCAAAAGCTTTCGCAGCCTAAATTATCGAACTGTAGCAGAAGAGTGACATCATGTCGCAACTATTTGAGCCATTGACCGTCGGGTCAACCTCACTCGAGCACCGTGTTGTCATGGCCCCCTTGACCAGATATCGGTGCGATGATGACCATTGTCCTACACCTATGACCAAAGGTCAGTATTAGCACGTCAAACCTTTTAAATAATTACTGCATCGTTACGTACCGGTATCTCGAAATTTCTGACATATAGCCCGTTGTAGAGTATTACGAACAACGTGCATGCATCCCTGGCACTTTGATCGTTAGCGAAGCCACTTTTATAGCCCAAAGCGCTGCTGGCAGCGATAATACGCCTGGCATTTGGTCAGACGCACAGATTGCAGCATGGCGCAGTATAACCGACGCAATTCACGCCAAGGGCTGCAGGATCTTCTGTCAGCTTTGGCACCAGGGTCGAGCCGGACACCCTGAAATTCTCCAAAGGAGCGGCTACCGACTGCTGTCTAGTAGTGCTGTCCCTGCAGATGAATCAATGTCGACTCCACAAGAGATGTCTGAGGAGGAGATCTTTAACACCATCGAAGCCTATGCGATTTCTGCAAAGAATGCGATCGCTGCTGGATTTGACGGCGTTGAGATTCATGGAGCCAACGGATACCTTCCTGATCAATTCTTGCAGAATACCTGCAATCAACGCACAGATGGTTGGGGCGGAAGCATTGAGAATCGCGCCAGATTCCATATTGAGGTAACCAAAGCTGTCATCGTAGCCATTGGTGCCAGTAGGACGGGAATGCGCCTAAGCCCTTACAGTGACTTTCTGGGCATGCTCATGGGAGACCCAGATCCTCAGTTTCGCTACCTTGTCGAACAACTCAAAGCCCTAGGTCTTGCATATCTGCACCTCATCGAGGCTCGCATCCGCGGCAATGATGATGCAGATTGCGGCGGTCAGCGGACAATCCGGTGGCTAGTTGAGCTCTGGGACAATACGAGCCCAGTTATCATCTCGGGCGGCTTCAACAGCGAGTCGGCCAAGGTGGCAGTGGACGAGACGTACGAAGGCTATCAAGTCCTGGTTGCCTTTGGAAGATATTTTGTTGCGAATCCTGATCTTGTCTTTCGCCTCAAGTCAGGTGTAGACTTGGAACACTACGATCGGACTTATTTTTACACCCCTAAGTTAGCAAAGGGTTATGTTGATTATACGTTCAGCCAGCAGTTTTTGAACAGAAGTCTAGCATAGGTCAGGTAGAAACAACATACATTGCACGTATTCGGAAAAGAACATGACCTCGTGGAGTCTGTAGTGCGTGGTCGCAAAGTGCCCACATACGATCATCTTCGTAAGTACTAATTTAGTTTGTTGGCGGCCTAAAAAATATCCAATTGCAGCTTCTCGCGAATCACAACGATCGCTACTAGAAACGGCTACTTTCTGGCTAACTCTCAACTAGACTTTCCCACTTCTGGATAATCAAATGCCAAACCTTACAAGCGTCATTACTATTCCCCTGCTTTTCATGTCGTCATTCCACGTCTCGTCATCTCTAATCCAATTGATCATTGTCCATACCGTCACTCTCATCATTTTGCACGAGCTACAACAACACAATGGAAAGACAAACAGCCAGAGGATGGACAACTCTTACAGCAACTCCTTCTATCAAAAGTGGCAGTGTTCTCTTCACTGCTGGTAGTTCTATCAGAATCCAAGCGCCTGCAAAGGTTGTTTTCGACACCATCGTTGGGTTCTCGAAATACGGGGAATGGAACAGCTGGACTCCATTGCTCGATTTTAACGAGCCTGACGACAACGTAAAGCCAGGCTCTCGTGGTACTCTAGAAACACGGACGGAGGGCCAGAACGACGCTTGGAATATACCAATTGAGGTATTTGAGCATTCACAATCGTTCCTCATCAGGAATAGTCATCAATTGAACGTAGTTAACTAACACTCTTGCAGATTCTAGAATTAGTTGAGAATCAGAATGAGTATAAGCTTGCTTGGCAGAGTAGATTACTGCCTTGGTGGGCTGCTACGATAGAAAGAGTACAAGTTGTAACTCCTCACAGCGACGGCACCTGTGAGGTCACTAATTGGGAGTCAATGAGTGGCCTGGTTGCTTATGTTTTCAAGTTTGGAACGAACGTTCCCAAACAGTTAGAGGAAGCGAATGTGAAATATCTAGATGAGCTTAGATTCTATGTTGAGAAGAAATGTGCTGAATAGACTCAACATCCTTTTCAGACCTTCGACGCGCGTCAGATCCTGTGGATAGCTAACGATTTGACTTGGTGACAGGAGACCTTTGCCATGTCAGTTGACTTAGCACTTCCCGGGCAAATTACAAAATAATGATAGTGAAGAAGTCACTATTTTGTCCTGGTTTTGATCAAGTCATAGCTTCTCATTTCAAGCTGTATTTAAACGCTAATAATCATCTAATTTCGATGCACCACTTTCTATGGCATCTAAGCTCTTCGACCATATTCCAATTCGTTCATCTCAACCTCAGCCTTCTCATCAGTTTTACCGTCATTTGCCATGATAGCTTCCGTATCTGGCGCAAGCTTGTTTCCGTAACGTCCGATCTTGTACCAGGGCAGTGAAAACAGCTCGTCTGTGCTTTCAAGTGATCTTCCAGCCATCTCAGGAACAAAGGCCCAGACCCAAACCAGTCCAAGGACACAGACAGCTGCACAGAAGGCAAAGAATCCGGTGCTCGTCATGGACAGAAGCATAAGGGGGACGGCCTTGGTGTTGCCGTATTGGTTCGCAAAATGCAAGCACATGGTGATAGAGCTGCCCAAAGCTCGAAGTCGAAGAGGCCAAATCTCAGCATTGACAAGATACTGGAATGAGTTCCAGCCCATTGTCCAACCAACTCCCGAGATGTACAACATGGCAATGGCACCAACTCCAGCTCGTTGTTGAGTACTAGTGAGGCTGCCGTTCTCCAAAGCCTCTGTACCAACGACACCCAGGAAGATGGCAATGTATAGAACGGAGATCGTCTGAAGCGTGATACCCGCATACAGAGATCGACGTCGTCCGATGAAATCGACCAAGAAGAACGCGCAAGCGTAAGCAGAAACAAGTTTCACTACGCCAAGGATGCATGTGGCGAAGAGCTTCTCAGATTGACCAGACTTCCCAAGGACGCCAAAGAATTCGGCCGCGTAGATGGTGATGGCACTAGCTCCGGACCACTGACCAAGGAGCTGGGCCATGAAACCCAGCATGAATCGGTAACGGTTGGCCGGAATCGTGACGAGCTCACGGAGCTTGCCCCATCTCGAGACACCGAGTACAGCTTCTTGCTCTCGCTCAAGTTGTTCGCGAATACCATACAGCTCGGCCTGAACGAACGGGTGGGTTTCGGGGAGGTTTCGGAGACGACAGAGTGCTAGGGTACTCTCGGCATGCTTACCTTTCATGGTGAGCCAGCGAGGTGTCTCGGGAACAGTGAATGATAGAATAAGCAATAGGCTGAAGTGAATTTGTTAGCTAGTGCATCATACAGCCGAATAGATGAACTTACGCAGAAAACCCGATGTGGCAGGTTTGGGGCGCCACCCACTGGTAACGCGATGTATCGGGAAGATTGATGGATGCGCCCCAGTTGCTGAAATAAGCAACCATGACACCAAGATAGACAGAGCCGGCGAAGATGTTGGTGAGCATACCACGGACAGCCCTTGGAGCAGTTTCCGCAAGGTATGTCGGACCAACAACGACGGTCATGCCGATACCGAGACCGGCGATGAAGCGTCCAGCCAACACCTGTCCCACGCTACCATGGCTGACCACGACGATAATGAATCCGATCAGCCAGAGGAAGCAAAGGATCTGGAGTGACCGAACACGTCCAATCCTGTCGCAGAGGAAGAAGGCCAGTAAAGAGCCGGCAATAGAACCGATCTGGACCATGCTGGTGATATTGGACTCGACTTGCGCTTGTTCGTGCTCGGAACCGTGATCGAGACCGAATTCGTCTTTGAAGCTCTTGAGAGTCACCATTCCACCGACCAAACCCTCATCGAGACCACGGCTGGCACCTAGAACACCTTCACCGAATCATCAGTAATTTCATCATGCATAGGAGTCAGGAAATAACTCACCAAAAACGAAAGTACTCCAGTACAACCGCCAGTTGAGGACCTCCTTTGGCGTGTCGGCCAACGCCGCTTGGTTCCCGAGTCTGAACTTCATCTTGGGCGAGGTTATAGACGGTAGGGTAACTTGCACGAGCGGGCACAGACATTAAGGAGCCAAGACTTGCTCTTTATAAGAACATTAAGCATCTCTTTTGACTACTGAACAACCCATGGGGAAAGCGACTATTCCCCACGTCTGAATCAGTCCGTCTCCGCTATGAGGAAGGGCCGAATTCAAGATTTCCACCCCCGAAGACATCCTCAGATTTCCTAAGCCAACGATTGGATGACCCCGCGTCCCCCGCACGGCAAGATTGTGCCGATTGCGGGTATCTGTGCCAAGTTCAACCCCCTCATTCCCCGGCTTCAACGCGGAGATACCTAGTTTGGTCTCCGTTTGCCGACTTGGCCAATTAAACGACGCGTATTAGGGGTAATCTTGTTTCCCCGCACCTCCTTGATGAGGTTTTCAGATACTTCCCGCTTCCAGTGACGGGATGATCGTTATGGCTGCTTCGTAACGATCTATTCTAAACCTTCTCGACTCAAGTTCTCGTCCGTTCGTATCCGGACTCTCACTTCCTGACTAAAGCGATAAAATCCCGGGTTCTAAGCTTATTTTCATGCCTGAAATGGTTGTACTCTATCTCCAACGGAAAATAATGTCCTTGCTGGGGACGGATAACCGGCACAATTGACTGTGGATGGCGTGGAGTCTGTACGCCCGCAAAAGTACCATGCTGATGATCACCAAATGCATTTCCTAGAATGAGAAACTTTAAGCGATAGTCTGTGGGTGGCTGGAGCCTCTCCACGAACTAATTCAGCGGTCAAAGTATGGAGGATGAAACGGCCAAAGAGGTGGAGTTTACGGTGATAGCCGTCGAAACGTTAACATAGAGAAGCTCGGGGTTCTCCGCATCCATCCACAACTTATGGCCAACCCTGCGGAATGACCTATTTTCGAACCTGACAAACTCTGCGCTGGCTCTCCTCTACGGCTGTTGCGCAATAATCAGCTCATGTTCACGTACACGAGAGATTTGAACTTCAATTCAGGTATTATAATGTATAGGCCAGAGGCAATCTTGGAGATTTGTTTCAAAAATAAATCTAGGTATATGGATAATTCCACAAGCCCAAGCTAGCGAGGTCATCAACAGCTGCGCTACTGCCATTCACAAATAGGTGTGAATCGGATCCAGCCCCTAATTCATCTAGCTCAGATGTGGCTCCAAACGAGCCAAATGTTCCAAATAGATCCTGTGACGATGAAGCTATTATTCCTGGTTCGCTGAAGTCGACCGTATCCTGACTGCAGGGTTCTACTGAAGCCTCCACCGTATCATCGCCGTTGACCTCTGGCGGAAGCCCCCCTGGTCCTTGAGACGGCAGCTTAACCCTCTGGTGAAGACGCTTTATTACAATGGCCGCACTGGCCGCAGTGCCAAAGAAATCGCCCATCCGCTCAAGCACCTCAATACTTTGAGAGAGAGCTTTGCGAGCTGCTGATGTGACGGATCCGCCATGCCCGAAGCACAGGAGGAAGCCAACTAAAGTAATGGCCGCATTCCATTGACAGTTGAAGGGCTCGTACCATCCATCAAGAATGTAATGCTGTTTGTAAATTTGATGCAAAAGTTGCGTAGTTGCCGCTGCATGGAGGGCAGAGACCTCTGCCGCCTTTAGTATCCCAGGAAATGTGCAAGACAGCCGGGTTTTCGTGTAGCCAGGCAGCGTCAGAGATTGACCAATACAAGTCTGACCGATCGTGATCATGAACTCGTGATAAACAAGCTCTAGCATGAGGCGTTGTCGAAGCAACCAAACTGGTGCAAAGGGTTCAATGTCAATCTCAGAAAAATCGGTCGAGAAGGGCTCGCCATCCCCACGTCGCTCCGTCTTGAGCGCACGAGGTATAGCTTTAGCCCAAGCACGCATACTCTTCATGCCATCTGCGATCGCTTTCGACCGTGCTTCGGCCGTGCTAGACTCACCAGACGGCGTTGTTGTAGCCGCGGTACTAGCCTTGAAGGCTTTGTGATTGAACACCTCATCAAAAGCTAAACGAGCTATTCGCATGAGCTTATTCCTTTGTATGGTATAGCTCAACCACGTCACGCCGTTAGCGATGTGCGCCGAGTCTTCTGTTGGCAAGATTGATGAAAGCTGGGGAGTTTGAGTGACCCAGGGTCTACCTAACCGAATGCAAGACCTGGTTTCAAACAGCAACAGTGTACACCACGTTCGTTTCCTTGCCTCCTGTTCCTTGACAGGCAAGCTAGCACTGGGTTCGATATGTAGTCCCAGGGTATAAGCCGTGCGGGCGGCAACGCCCAACATGTTTTGAGCCATGTTCTGATAAGACGCATTGGCAAGGTATACAGCAGACCATAACTGACATTGTACAGTTTCGAGTGACGGTCTTTCCAAGTCATATGCTATCAGCTTCTGGCAGCGTTGGTACAGCCAGCGGCCCGCAATAGCAGCGTCAAACGTATTGAACTCGACGCCCGGTTCAGCCTGCTGCGGTAGCGATGTGACGCCGAATTGCATACACAAGGCCAAAACAATGTCTACAAGCGCGGAAGACTTCCGCGTATTGTCAACGGAATCAGTCCAAAGTGATTTATAATATACTGTGAATTCGGTTTCATCAAGCATCTGATAGCAGCAATGCCAAGAGTCCCAAAAGAGATCGAGAAAGAATGCTTCTTGCGTTGCCGACAGACCTTGGCCAGATAGAGTGTTTTCCGTCACTTGATGCCGAGGACTTGGTGCAAAAGAGGCCGATGATTGCTCCGATTCAGAATCGGGAGAGCACAACGCGTGGACCATGGATCGACTCGCAGAATTAGGGATCAGGGATTGAGGACTTTGAAGTTCCGAGAATTGCTGACCATAGGCTTTCAGATGCGAACTGATGCAATGAATGAAGTAGTATGTGGAAGAGGGTCCGTAGAACTGAGTGTTGGTTGGTGGTGGCTGGACAGTTGTGGTGGTGTCCAACTGAACTCCATCGCTATTATGTGAATCGAAACTTGATAGCGACCTATCTGAATCAAACGGTGTTATCTTCTCCGTTGGAGACGGCTCGATATTTGCTGCTCTTAGTTGTGCTTCAAGCTCGTTCACTCGTGCTCTCAACATATCGATTTCACTATGCGTGTAAGTTAACACAACCGCTGAGAACTGATGTAGCACAAGTTATCTTATCTTCTATACCTCATAGCTCGTGAGAGATTCCATGGTGTATGTCCTTTGCGGGTACTTCTACAATGCCACCCTTTGGTTGAGCAGTTTTGACATGGGACATTATTGTCACACTTTACCCGGTGTAATCGGCATGAGTCGCATGCTCGAGTAACCTGGCTGCGTCGCGCCTTGGTCGTGGTACTCTGTGTGGCTGGAGATTCAGAGACATTGAAACTTCCAAACATGACTTTGTCGATTTTGAGTTTGGATTTGAAGTTATTCTGGACACGTTGGACTAGATAGATAGACTCTGACGTTCGTCAGCACTAGATCGGAGTTAAGATTGATGATGGTTATAGCCGACCATCATTAGTCATCTTCCTTCTCATGTTGGCTGAACGGGCCTAAGTGTGCATCCTAGCCTAAACAACTATATTCACTTGCTAACTCTATATTGCCTCAGAGCGACTACTTTAGTCAGTCTGTGTAGCCACTATGTTGTTCAATCAATATACCCCCAACGCCTTGGCAATCTCCTCGGCTACCCCCTTAGAGGAAGCCGGGTTCTGCCCAGTAATGATCTTCCCATCAACAACCACCTTCTCTGCCAGGGGGTCTCCTGCAGCCTTTACGTATTTCCCACTAACTTCCTTTAATTTCTTTTCGAGGCTGAAGTCCATATCAAACGTGAATTGAAACATCTCCTCGCCCACATCGTCAAAGCCTGTGACTTGCTTGCCTCTCAAGATTGGTTCGCCTGACGCAGTAGTCGCATCGACAAGAGCAGCGGGACCATGGCAAACTGCGGAGATGATCTTACCTTGAGAGTAGAAATCGCGGATAAGATCCTTGGAATGCTGATCATGCACGAGGTCTACCATCGGTCCATGCCCGCCGGGATAGAATATAGCATCAAATTCCGAGGCACGACCAGCAAGATCGCTGAGTTTGATAGTGTTCTTCCAAACTGACTCATGATTCTCAAGGAAATCTTTGCAAACGGGGTCACTCTTGAAGAGATCAACGGATACTGGATCCAGCGGAGATTCACCGCCCTTAGGGGAAGCGTAAATAAGCTCGGCGCGAGTGTTAAGAACGTCAAATGGATGTGCAAGCTCGGGCTGGATATAATATTAGCATATTTCATGGAGGCTGGTACTCGGGGTTTCCAGTGGCATTGTCCGACAGAAGCCTGGAGGGTTATCACTGACCAGATACCATCCGATTTGTTTTCCAGTCTTGGGGACTTTGTCGGCCGAGGTAAGAACAACAAGAATTCTGGGCTTCGAGGTAGACATTTCGAAATGTTTGTGAGATGCCAATTTGAAGAATGATAGGTGAGAATATGGTCAGGTGAGATATCTTAGATGTTATTTATAGAAAGATCGTGTTGATATTCTGAAATCCGTGCCAGAGGTTTCCATGGGAATTATATAGCTGGTTTTTCGGAGAGCACGGGCAATAACTATAAGGAGGAACGGAACATATTCCTGACTCTAGTTCTGAACCATGCAATATTCTCCTGCGTTGACTGGTCCTCTCAAATAGGCCCTCTTGCTGACTCCGTTGCTCCTTTGGGTAAGCTCTGTTCTCACTCACATCGAATAGCGGGTCACGTGCATGAACGCTTAATGGTGGTCATATCAACTCGATACTTGTTCGATGCTATCGATGCCAGGATTTCACGAATTGCCATCGATGAAATCTTATGGACGGCGAATAACGCCACATTTCTCCTAATCAGTAAGGGTTTAAACATCAAAGCCACTACAGATTTCGGAACCCGACCTGAGGACTCATCATCAACTGGTGAGATTTCTCAAAGCTGATGCTTATTAGATCTAAAGGAGTCTTTTAAATATCTTCGTTAACAGCATTTCTGGTCCTGAATCCAGGTCACGAGTGGTAACAAATGCCCCGTCCAGAAAGCTGCATAAGCAGTTTTGACAGATCATGTACTTCGCCTCGAATGAAAGGGGGCTAACAAGTCGTAATATATGTGCGCAGGGATAATCTATATCAGAATCAACTCATTTAGAGAACCGGCGGTTAGCCCACTTGCCTTAGCGCGCAAGCCAGACTGTAAACATGTTTGTGGTATCACCATGCCCTCTAAGCGGCTTGGTCCACTATGCAGAATATTGTAATCGGGACATAGCTACAAGTCCTTAGTCATGCAGTCCAACTAATTAAGTTGACTCGAACTTCAATAACAAAGTCCTACATAGCTCTGCGCTCTTTGTATTGGTACAAGTCTTTTCCAGTCTAGTGGGATCTCGGGTCCTTAGAAGTCCCCGAGTGGGTGCCAGCCCAGAAATTAGTAGCCACTAAAGCGGGTCTCACAATGCTCATCGTTTGACCAGCTTCGCGATATTCGTAGAGCATTATGTTAACGCGCCTCAGTTTACGGACGACCACATATTTCGATTGAAGCCTGACAAATCTTAGGTCTGGCACGGTTAGCAGCTTTCACATACGAAGATGGTTGCCTTCCGAAAGACGCCGCTATCCAGTCGTGAGAACGCATGGAAGAACATGATAGACGTAGTGTTTGGAGCGAAAGATTTGCCGAGGTACAGTCCATTTGCTCCACTTAATGATTTATCAGCTTGAAGAATAAAGACTGTGGCCAATGTCTGTCCGCAGCATGCAAGGAACAGGAAAGACTTTGCGGGCCGATACGCCAAGCCGAAGACCAATGTCGATGTTAGTATGACGTATTAGACATCACTTACCGTAGTTTAACGTTATTTACCGTACTTTAATGTGAAACTGAAATCTCCTTTCCAACTCATAAATACCACGCAAGAAACACCAAACCTACTGCCACATTGTCTTGATATCAACACGAGCCCTTGACCTTACCGAGAACCAATCAACTTTGTCATAGCAACGAATACTAGAATTGTATCAAAATGAAGTCAGCAATCGTCAAGAAAGATCTTTCCGTCAATATTGTCGATATCGATGTTCCTAAGCCTGGCCCTGATGAGGTGCTGATCAAGGTGGTTGTCGCAGGTAAGTCTGAGCTTCTGAAGGAAATGTTAGCGATCAGTCTTTGCTCTAATGCATATAAAAAGGCATGAATCCTAAGGACTGGAAGATCCCCAATCACTTGGATGTCGAAATGAATACTGGCGATGATGTTGCTGGTCTCATTGAAGCCGTGGGCGATAACGTTGTCGGGTTCCATAAGGGAGATCGCGTAGCGGCTTTCCACAAGATGACAACCCCTAATGGGGCTTTCGCTGAATATGCTATTGCACCCTACTACACCACTTTTCATCTTCCAAACTCAGTATCGTATGAGGATGCCGCTACTATCCCTCTAGCAGCCTACACCTCAGTTTGTGCATTATTCCAGGAACTTGAGTTTCCAGAGCCATGGTCGCCGATCGCGATGGCTGCAGAGAAGAACGACACTAGGCGCCCTGTGATCATCTACGGCGCATCAACCGCCACCGGTGCCTTTGCCATCAAGCTTGCTGCGGCTGCTAATATCCACCCTATCATCGCGGTTGGTAGCCAGAGGAGTAGCTTTGTCAACCCTTTCCTCGATGAGAACAAGGGTGATCAGCTGGTCGACTACACTTCATACAAATCCGAAGAAGAACTGGTCAAGGCTATCCAGGAGGCCGTGAAGAAGGGAGGAGCTCCAGGTGGTCGCTGTTGGAAGGCATTTGACACCGTTTCTGAGCCCCATACAGTAGGGTTGCTGACCAAGGCTCTCGCCGGTCCGCCGGATGCTTCTGGTGCCAGACCTAAGGTGACCAACATCTTGTTCAAGACAGAAGCTCCAGGCGCCGACCCGAGCGTCGACATTGTTTATTCTCTGGTCGGCCAAGTCCATGAAACTAGCGAGAACGATAAAATGATTGGTCTGGTCTGGGGCGCTGCGTTCGCCCGCGGCATCCGAGAGGGCTGGTTCACCCCTCACCCTTATGTTATTGGAAAGAATGGTCTGGATGGTGTTTCTGATGGCTTGAAGGGTCTTGAGAATGGTACGATCCGAGCTCAAAAGTATTTGACGCGTATTGCAGACACCCCTGGCTTGAGCAACTAAGCCTGACCTCTGGTAAGGACAAACAAAATAAACCAAAAGGACAACGCGACTGATGAAACTTGTGGTTCAGGAATGCAAGAATAGCTACAATGGGCGACTTGACTGAGTAGGGTCTTGTTAGAAGCACAACTTACGTATGTATATATAGCTACCTTATTCAATATCTCGGTGAGATAGATCAAGGCCACACATCTAAAAACACAATTGTTTGTTTACACGATAAAGCATCATCTCGAGCACAACTTCCAGTCTTGGTTTGCCAGCAAGGAGTCGAGATAATACTCGATTCAGACAACCTGCATCTGCTGCAATATGCTATAACCATTGCCGGCTATTAGCAATTCGGCGTAGTATATGCTAGAAAAGACATGTCATTAATTGGAATACGGGGATGGTATACTAAATAAACAACTTTTGTCGTAGTACTTGTGGCCCTGGCTTCTGGATGTTTCTACTAATCTTATACCTCTCTTCGTATACTAAGTCAACTCGTGATCCTATCAGTCTTAGCTGGTATAGTTTGGCATTAACTCCACTTTCAACATTATCTTAAGTCCTGACACAGCTTGTACTGTTATCAATAAGCTGTTGTACAAGTTTCAGGTCGTCATCTTTTCAACATCTGTAAGGGCCGCGCTAAGGCCCCACCATAAAAGTTGTGTCCCGATTAAAACACGAATTCCCCTCAATCCGAGCTCGGAGGGGAAGGAGGGGTTGATTTAGCCTTACAAATACATGTGCTGTGTGAAGTTACCCCTTCGGGACATTTTGCGAGGCCAACGAAGACTAAACTGGTACCATGGGCAATTCCTGGACTAGGAAACGGAAATACGTATACCTTTCAAGACTTGGTGGAAGTATATTAAGGAGCTGTGTCGAGTTTTAGTACGAAGAATAAGTCAAAGTTGTGTCTACATTGTTCCCAATTATTCTTGCAAATTGTGTTAGACTTTTCATCATGGCTTCTCAGCTGTTCCAAAACCTTTCAGCCCCCAATGGCCACTCTTTCCAACAGCCTTTGGGAATATTTTTCAACAATAAATGGGTTGAAGCTAAATCTGGAAAGAAGTTAACAGTCGTGAGCCCTATGTATGTTCAGCACCCGCAGCTTGAATCGAATTACTTCTTTGAAACACTACTAACTATCACCAAGAGATGAGCAAGTCATCACTGAAGTCCATGCTGGCGGCTCAGAAGATATTGACGACGCCGTCGAAGCTGCCCGTGCTGCTCTGAAAGGCCCTTGGGCCAGGCTCAGCGGCACCGAGCGTGGTGAAATAATGAGAAAATTGGCTGACTTGGCCGATGAATTGACCGACACCTTTGCCTCCATCGACAGCTGGAACAATGGTAAATGACCAAACACCATTGACAAATGTTTCGAAACATAACTAACCACACTTATAGGAAAGCGTTTCTCGTCAGCACAAGGGGATGTGGGAGAACTGACAAGCGTACTCCGCTACTATGCTGGTTTTGCTGATAAGCTGTTCGGTCAAGGTATCTATCCTAAAATGGAGAAGGATTCTTCGACTTAAAAGCATCTAATTACTGACTTTCACCTTTAGTCATCAATACCACTGAAACTAAGTTCGCCTACACCTCCCGAGAACCCATCGGCGTCTGTGGCCAGATCATTCCATGGAACTACCCACTGGGAATGGCCGCTTGGAAGATTGCCCCAGCACTAGCTGCTGGCAACACAATCATCCTCAAGCCTGCAGAGCAAACGCCGTTATCTGTCTTAGTTCTGGCAACGCTGATTGATAAGGCTGGTTTCCCACCTGGAGTTATCAACATTGTCAATGGGCTCGGCCGCATAGCCGGAGCTAGCCTAGCAGGACACATTGGTGTCGATAAGATCGCTTTCACAGGGTCTACGAACACCGGAAGAGAGATCATGAAGTTGGCTGCTACTAACCTCAAGGAAATTACTCTGGAAACAGGTGGGAAATCACCCTTGATTATCTTTGAAGACGCAGAGCTCGACAACGCAACCAAGTGGGCACACTACGGCATTATGGCAAACCAGGGCCAGATCTGTACCGCTACTAGCAGGCTGCTGGTTCATGAGAGCATCTATGACAAGTTCGTCGAGAAGTTTGTCGAGCGAGTCAAGGAGACGTCCGTCGTCGGCGACCCTTTTACCCCAGGCACATTTCAAGGCCCTCAGGTCAGCAAGGCTCAGTACGAGCGTGTGCTATCATACATCGAGCAAGGCAAAAGTGAGGGTGCCAAATTGAGCTACGGTGGAAAGCCAGTGGGTGGAAAAGGCTTCTTCATCGAACCAACCGTCTTCACCAACGTGACCGACAGTATGGCAATCTATCGAGAAGAGGTGTTTGGCCCCCTTGTTACTATCAGTTCTTTCAAGACGGAGGAAGAAGCAATCAAAAGAGCCAACGATAGTTTTTACGGGCTAGGCGCAGCCATTTTCACTGAGAATATCACAAGGGGGCACACTATTGCCAAGCAGATTGAGGCAGGAAGTAAGTTCATATTGTGTACGCACTTGAGCGTAAAATGCTTGCTAACCCCATCACAGTGGTCTGGATCAACAGCAGCAACGACTCGGACTTTAGGATACCTTTTGGTGGTGTCAAGCAATCAGGTATCGGTAGGGAGCTGGGAGAAGCGGGCATACTGTCTTACACTACTGTCAAGGCGGTTCATGTGAATTTGGGAAACAGGCTGTAATGGATTCCTCGTGTTGATTTTTTAAATATTGACTTGGATATTCATATCTTAAGTAAAACTAGTATGGATAAATTGCAACAAATGTGGAAAATGTGTTTTACTGCTGTATTTGGCAGATGTTCCAGTTGTAGCAACCTCCTCCACATTCGAAAATATGCGAATGGGTTTGTTATTACAGAACTTGGCCAAACTTCGGTGCAATACAAGAAACAAACATAGTTCTAAGCATCCCGACAATCGTAAGAGACCTACTGATCTTTCGTAAAGATCATCGCAAGTCTTCTCAAGCACCACTGCTTGAATGTGAAAAACACGGGAGTAAAAATTTTGCGTGGCCATGAGGAAAGTGATCAGGGCTCATGTGACTCACGTTTCCTGAGTTTGACAATATGGGCTGTTATTCCCTGATTAGTCACATCTGATAGCACCAGGAGAAAACAGTCTTGATCTTTAATAGGCATAGGGCTATTTGTACTACTGTGGCTCTATCCTGCTATTTCAATAGTGTTTATAGAGCATATTTCCTGAAATACTCCTCTAAAGTGGTCGGTTGTCCGCTTCCCCCAGACTTCCTAGCTCTAGACGCTGCTTCTTTCAGATCTCGAGCGTCTTGATGCTGAGTAGGCTCGCCATTGAAGAAATTGCCTTGTATGGCCTGCATAAGATCAAACAAACCGTTGACTTCTCTCGTCTTGGATGGTATCGTCGCTGTCAAGCCGCCTAGCGGAATCTCAACATGACGCGCAGGTTTACCTGTAACTGAAAGGTAGGTCAGCAGTAGGATCTTGAGATCGTGATTGGACGAGACTTACCATCTTGGAACTTGGCTGTCAACTCTGCGAAAGACGCAGACTCAGATACCCCATGAACGTATCGCTTATCCCACTTCTCAGGATCAAGAAAGACGCCATGTACAAAGTCTCCATAGTCTTCAGCTACGGCAAGCCAAGGAACCGACTCCGGTTTATTTCCCATCGCCGGGACTCTGTAGGTGAGGTATCCATCGGCATCCTTGGTGGTGGCAAATCCCCCGAATGCGGCCGTGTATTTGGGATCAAATGCATTTCCCAAAAACCACCCGGCACTGACGATGGTGGCTGTTTTAAACCTCTCAGGTTCTAAGATGTATTCGGAGATTGCAGCTTTATCTAGAAGAGGGGAAAAGGCGACGAGAGTCAGTGCTGTGCTATGAGCGGATGATTTGTGCTGAACTTGAACTTGGGCATCGCGAGAGACCTGGGGACTACGAATCTCGTAGAACAAAGTGAACAAAAGAGCAGAAACTTACCATCGAATGCGAGCAATGGCACTTTCCCACCTGTCAATTTTGTGGCAGCAGGGAGCGAAGCGTGAACAGCATGTTTGACACCAGCCTCGACGGCAGCGTTGACGATGATCTTGCCCATGTCTTGCTCGGAAGGACCTATTCTTTCTTTGAAGTTCTGTGCTCGTCAGCATCGTTACAGCACATTTTTCGTAGCCAAATAGAGATGGATCGGGAGGCTGACGCACTGGGGCATCGGAATCAATGTTGATGAATATTCCCCAGCACCCAGAGAGTGCACGTTTCAAATCTTCCGTGTTCCAGTTATCGCTTTTGACAACTTCAATACCATCTTGCGTCAACGCTCTGGACTTCTCTGTTGTAGGATCACGGGACAAAACCCTGACTTTGAAGTCGGGATTATCGTGGAGCGATCTTGCGACCGAGCTTCCAAGATTGCCTTGACATCATCACGAGTTAGCGATACACGCACGACCTGTCGCGTCGCAAGAGAAGAGCGAGCTAACTAACCTGTACCGCCCACTACGGCGATGAGCTTGGGTGTTGAAGACATTGGTAGCGAGAGCTGGTTGGAACTTTGCGTACTCTTCCGGCCGGTCTGAGATAATTTGCGATAGGTGCTTATTGCCCCTGCGAAACAAATCTTTCACTATATGTACTAAGACCGTGCGGGGAAGAAAGCCTGATTTGTAAAGGCTTGAAATGTCTCGCATTAGTGTCGACAAATCTGTCTCTGCTGTTCAATCATCACGTCGATGATAGCAAATTTCCTGTCTGGTATTCGAGACGTTTCCTTATCAGGGTAAGCAGTGTCGCAAACCGTGGACCCCTCATTCATTCCCAATCTTGGTGGATTGTGTGATTGATGATGATGGTTGATCCCCCATCTCCGACCAAGTCCGGTGGCCCACTTGCCCTTTACGTCGTGTAAGCGATCTGCCAGCCCCTCATCCTGCGTCCATTTTGTGGGCATCGGCGGTGCAAGATGGATGAGCTTGAGAGAAAACAGGGGAGGCACTTATAGTTCAGCCAAACGTAGTATTCCCCAATCACCGTTTGCCAACATATGTAGCACAAGTCGCCGCACAATCCATTTTCCCTCTCAACTGGAGTTTGTCAATCTTTTCTCTCTTTCTGCTTCTTCTGCATCTGCGCACCTCAGGAAACATGACGTCTATCACCATTCCTGCTTTGGCTGCAGTGTTGCTCGTGGTAGCTGGCATATACGAGTTGGTAGTCAAACCAGCCTTCTTGTCACCTCTTGCCAAAATCCCAGCACCCCATTGGAGTTGTCACGTCGCTCCCTTTTGGCTCTGGTGGGCAAAGCTCACTCACAATGAGAACAAACTGGTTTTGAAGGGCCACATGGGTCAGGGAAAAGCTCTGCGACTCTCCCCGAACCTCGTGAGCCTGAACTGCTTTGAGGGCGGCCTGAAACAGATCTATCTTGGTGGCTTCCCCAAGACTGAGTTCTACTGGCGAGGTTTTGCCAACTACAAGTGAGTTATCCTCAAGCTCGGTTATCCGTGGGCCACGACTGACTTCAAGAATTGTAGTACACACAATATCTTCACGTTCGAAGACAACGCTACTCATTCCGCTCGCAAACGAATTATATCTGGAACCTTTTCCAAGTCCTTTATTCTCTCCGATGCGTCAAGTCGTGCTTCTATGAAGAAGATCTTGTTTGGAAGACTTTTGCCGCTTATCAATGCAGCGGCCGAATCCAATGAGGCGGTCGAGGTCCTGGAGTTGTTCTACGCTTATTCGATGGACTCATTCGTTACTTGGCAATTCGGAAGCTCTCTCAGCAGCAACCTCATTGAAGATGAGAAGGAGAGACGCCTTTATCTCGACGGATTCTCTGCAGCGGCTCCCTATACGTTTTGGCAGTACGAATTTCCACGCCTCAACACCTTATTCAAAGCCATCGGTCTCATCCCCAGTAAGGTGGATAGCGGTTTCCATGATATTGAGAGATGGAATCTAGAGAAGTGCGACCAGGCACAGAAGCTCTTGGCCCAGAACCCTGAAAACATCTCCGATGAGGATAAGCCCGTGGTCATGTCTCTAGCCCTCAAGGCCATGAGTGATCCCCTCTCCAAGCCAGGCGACTACCCACAGCGGCTAGAAATTGCCAGCGATATGTTTGCGCACAATTCAGCCGCCCAAGAAACGAGCGGGAACACGTTAACCTTCTGCTTATATGAACTCTCCAAGCGCCCAGAACTTCAGGCCAAGCTTCGTGAAGAACTAATGGCACTGGAGCCGCCCTTGTATTTTCCTCCGAAGCAAACCGGAGATCAAGAATGGACTTTACCCACAGCCAAGTCTATTGATCAACTCCCCCTCTTGGAAGCTGTCATCCTCGAGTCTCTGCGTTTGTACCCTTCCGTTCCCGGTGGCCAGCCCCGCAGGGTGCCAAAGGCCTGCTCTCTTGGAGGCTACGATAACATTCCACCGGGTACCACCGTCCAGTGCTACGCCTATGCCCTTCACCAAACACCCGACGTGTTTCCGGAACCAGATCAATGGAAACCTGAGCGCTGGATTGATTCATCACCCGAGCAGCTGAGCATAATGCGACGATGGTTTTGGGCATTCGGAAGTGGTGGCAGGATGTGCATCGGTAGTAACTTTGCCTACTTCTGTGAGTAACCCTATTTCCTCTTCCTCCGCCAAGAATTGAGGCTGACCCATGAAAGCGATGAAAAATGTCGTGGCCGGTATCTATACCAACTACACAACTACGTTGCATGATCACGGAAGTATGGAGCTGGAAGACGCTTATCTTGCGGGTCCTAAGGGTCACAAATTGGAACTGAAATTCAAGAAGGTCTGAAGAAAGGGACTAAGAACGGGCATGTGCACAGAGCAGCTGGGAAGACGAGCTATTACACTGTGTTATACTGCTATGTAGCCTGATCCAAGGGATGAGCTTCATACAAATACGGATTCATGGTGCTTTGTACAAGAAGCGACTTGATGATTTCTCACCTGTACTCGTAAGACCATGACGTCCTTGTAGTGAGTGTTGGTGTAGTTCTAAGCACATTGGGGGCCTGGCCTCAGCTCTTCTATGACAAGAACCAATCACCAATCCGACACTTCTATGAATACACCATAGTTTTTTTTCGTTTTAATCGAACGCGGTGTAAGAGAGTATGTGATATTAAGAATACTAAACCATGACTCTTCACCCCTCAAGTCCGTATTTTGTCGCCTCTTGGCATCCGAGTGCTACATCACTAGATGAGGGAGTGGGCTCAATCAGGCCAGACGTCTGGTGTCCGACTGAAACATCATTCCTGTACAGCATGCTAACCACATGTTTCATGGTTCTCAAAGGCCTGCATGATCCACAGTTCTACATATTCCTTCTCCAAGAAATCTCTTAGTGATTCATAATAGTATGTACTATGTGTTATAATCTTATAAACGGCTGGAGACTGGAAGCTCAAATGCATAGTCCGAGACGAGTTCTGCTACAGCTCTTGCGACCCCAAAACTGTACGAGAAACCTCCAGCTTCTTGACCATATGCGTGAATGACCTTTTGTCCATTAACAAGTTCCTTCTCAACCCGAGTGCCACCAGACTCCTGCGGTCGGTAATGATAAGTAGTGGCGATATCGTAAAGAACCTTGTAATCCTTGAGGTTGTCGGAAGGGAAAACCTGGGACAACACTTGGCTGCCCCGAGTCAAGATCTAGATGGATTAGCACCTACATCCAAACAATGTGTGTGGTGGGATATTGCTACCGTTTGTCTTTGCTCGTCATGTATTGTTCGGTCGTCAGATCCAAAGTCTTTGAAGCCTCCAACATAACAGGTGCCATCTGGTCGACCGAAAAGGTTGAAGTAATATCCATCACGACCGCGATATATGAAACCCTGATCCCACTCCTTTTCTATGACAATGGATTGCAGTCGAACAGGAACAAGCGTCTTTTCGGAAATACTTGGCAAGAACCTCGAGCTTGCTCCCGATGCATTGATTAGGATATCGTGTCCCAGGTGTTTGAGTTCATCAAGATCTTGCACAGCCATACGCTTAAATTGAACTCCCCTTGCAGTGAGTCGCGCTTTGAGCCACTTGAGAAAGACTTGGGGCGAGACAATGATGGAAGAATACGCCATGCCCCAAGCTGCACGTTCCGGTAATTCATTTGGCTTCAAAAAGCGAAAACCTTGGACTTTGTTCTGCCACCAGATGGCATCTGGAGACGCGTGTACCCCTTGTTCAATGACCTCCTTCACTTCTGAGATCCTGAGCCCGGAGTCAGGGTGTTCAGAGGCGATCTTGTAGAGGCCAGAATACGCGTCGAGTTGCAGCTTTTGGTCTCGAGGGCTTGAGTCAGGAACACCGACCCAACAAGCACCTGCCCAAAGACTGGCATAATCAAAGTCCACAGGGTCATCAGGCAAGTGCTTGCCGATTATGGTGATTTTGTAGTCGATTGGTAACTGACTGGCGATAGTGAGGCCAGTGACGCTTGATCTTGGTGTCAGAACTCCGTTTGGTCTCACTCATGATTTGTGGATGGAGATACGTACCCAGCCCCTAAGATTGTGACAGAAACCATGTTCGAAGCGTTCCGCTATGTTACTGTAAATGATTGCACTCACTGACGGGCTGTTGTAAGTCTGGCTACTATCTATGAGCCATATTGGATGATGCTATATAACGAATTTCACGATGTGTCCGATTCCGATAACGGGCCTAGACACTCTTTGAATTTGGTAGCGTTCCACTATGAAAAGTTTGGGACCATCGGCGGTATCGAAACTTTCCTATTTGGGTCAGTTCGCGAGGTCCACAGTTGCTATACCAAACGTGGCTAGGGGAAGTGCCCTCGCGTAAGCCTCCTCATTTTCTCCTCACCTAATCTTTTCCCCCGCACGTAGCTCCTGACTTTCTTACGAATTATTTGCATGTCATAAGAATAGAGCAATCTCGTCTGGACGCCCAGAACGGCATAACCCGGGCGGTGACTCTGCCCTGGCATGATAGGCCTAGCTAATTCTAACTTCGGCAAACATATTCCTAAATTAGCTCACTTGCGAGGATCGAAGTGGCCAGGGTGTGTTTGCCAACGAGGGAACAACACAGTAAATGCTTTGAATAACTGAAGTGACCTTGAAGTGTTGATATGCAACATCCCAAACACTTGACGAGCCTTGATAGTGTACAAAAACTCTCGCGTTAACTGGCCTCATCAAAACAACAATCTTCCCGCAACATGTCTCCATCTACCCTCCCTCCCCGTAATGGCATGAAGTCGTTTTGGAGAAATGGTACTGGGGCTCTAGATGATTATCGCTCCACAGAGGAACTCCCAGCACAAAGCGACATTGTCATCATTGGTGCTGGTTATTCTGGTGCAGCACTTACGACACACATATTGTCTGAATGCGATGGGAAGAGACCCTCAATTCTGATACTCGAGGCAAGACAATTATGCTCAGGTGCGACTGGAAGAAATGGTAGGTTCCCGCAACATGGAAGCGTGTGTCTACTAATATGGTACAGGAGGGCATCTCAAGCCTGATTCTTACAATTCAATTTCGAGGTTGGCAAAAGAATACGGTATGGAAGCTGCTGCCGAGGTCGCCAATTTCGAGACGGCCAACGTCGAGGCTGTTGCGGAGTTCATTCGCCAGAATGACATAGATTGCGATTTTGTCATGACGAGAGCAGTGGATGTTCAGTTCCAAACACAACACCATGCGAAACTCGTCGAAGGCTACCAGTCATTGATTGACCATGGCGTGGAAGCAACGAAACAGACGTATTGCGTTCCTCCAAAGATTGCGGAAAACGTAAGCTACTGTTCACCCAGCTAATAATAAGACCCTTCATCCGCGTTTGAGTTGGCTAACATTGTAAACTATCAAGGTTTCTGGCGTTAAAGGAGCGAAGGGCTGCTTCTCTTATACTGCAGGCCATCTCTGGCCTTACAAGCTGATCCACCACATCTTCACCACCGCTTTGGCCAAGGGGGTGAATATCCAGACGAACACGCCCGTGACGACAATTTCGCCAACCCAGGATTCCAATGGCTATTGGACCCTTACAACAGAACGAGGCCTTGTCAGGGCTAAGCGGATCATCATGGCGACCAATGCGTATACAGCAGCTCTTTTGCCTGAGTATGAGGACAAGATTGTTCCGTACAGAGCTATCTGCAGTCGTATTGTCGTTCCAAAGACGAAAAGGGCACCTCTTCTGACGAACACATATGCTTTGCGTTTTAATGAATGGGATTTTGATTACCTCATTCCCCGACCCGACGGGAGTATCATCGTAGGTGGTGCTCGACAGGCGTATACCCAGCACGTGGAGGATTGGTATGGAAGTGTCAACGACACAGAAATAATTGAGCGTGCCAAACACTATTTCGACGGCTATATGCAGAAACATTTCCACGGTTGGGAAGCCAGTGGCGCTTATGTCGACGATATCTGGACAGGAAGTACGTTGCAGCTGTGCTCACGTCGTCACTGATGCTAATTTGCTTCTGTAGTTATGGGGTACTCTTCCGATCGAATTCCCCGTATCGGTGCCATCCCAGATCGTCCTGGAATATATATTATGGGGGGCTTTACTGGGCACGGCATGCCACAGGCCTTTCTTTGCGCAAAGGGGTTGGCCAAAATGGTCCTTCATCAGACCGACTTTCAGTCCACTGGCATCCCTCGGCTGTTTGAAGAGTCAAAAGTAAGGTTGAGTGATGGAAGAAACAGAATCCTCGAAATGTATGAAGCACCACTGCAAGCCTTTTCATCCAGGCTATGAAGGGGATGTGGAAAGAAATTGTTGGTGTATTACTAGATATACAAGTGCTTATGTTCATTATTCTCACCCAAGCATGAGGTTCCATCCTTTTTCAATCATGACTTCTAGCCAGTTGACAGCGTCACCTGCATCTCGTCTCTCCCAAATTTCCGGCAGGATCCGCAAAGCTGCAAGATTTGCCGGAATATGATTTAGCGAATAGAGCTCTTTAAATC
Source organism: Fusarium sp. FL617 (assembly GCA_030142105.1). Classification (NCBI taxonomy): domain Eukaryota; kingdom Fungi; phylum Ascomycota; class Sordariomycetes; order Hypocreales; family Nectriaceae; genus Fusarium; species Fusarium sp. FL617. Next base: position 955,150 of record JAREIL010000004.1, on the reverse strand, counting down.
GTTGCTGTACCTTTGACCTCTCTTTCTTGTCAAGACTGGTCAACTCTGATGCTGCAGTAAAAAGAGGGATCGCCTGAAGATTTGTACAAGGGTGGCTAGAAGGGATTGACAGAAGATCATGGATAACGTCCAATGCACGACTTCGAATCGAGGCCTCCAGTTCTTGATCGAAAAAAGATGCTTCGATAGACTGCCACCATGCAACATCCTCTTCTGCCGTTGTGTTGAGAATCTCAGATAAAATGGCATGATGAGCCGTCTGCGAATTGCGGCGTCTATAACAGATGGCCGCTAAGCTGAGAAGCCCATGGGACCTAAAAGCATCACACATCAGACTGAGTTCGTGCTTTTCGCAGTTCGGCTCCCATTGCATCATTTCATCCTCCAGTGCAGACTCCATCAGCTCGTCCCGAACGCCCGTCTCCACGACCGACCGACAGTAACGGCCGACATTACCGATGAGATAAAAGATGCCGGTTGTATATCCTCCGATCGGATGATACTCATTCCCTATTCCCAGAACGGTAGAATAAATGTCACTGGTGTTAAGAGGTTTCTGTTCGTCCAGAGGAACCAAGAATGCTGTAGCCATGTCCCAGTAGAGGTATGACCCGATGACGAGGTTCGTATAAAGTGGCCGGGATCCATCCTCTGTTGACTGATCCAGGACCATGTCGACTAAAGCTCGGGCACCTTGGAGATGCTGTTGACCAAAGTCGAATTCTGGTCCGTTGGTCCAGGCGGTTGAGAGGCCGACAAGAAAGATGCTCAGAAAAAGAGGTAGCAGATTGTCCCCAGGGCATGAAAGATCGTTCATGATGAGCCGAAGGGCTGTGCTCCGTTCCTCCAGGCACCTTGACAACTTTTCGGGCGCAAAATAATTTAGATGGCCCGCGCCTACACTCTGGAGCGCATGCTTGAGACTTGGTGACTGTTGTACGTATTCGAGAATGGGAAAGGAGAGCGGATTCTCATCCGGGTCAATGACCATGATCTGACTGGCCCGCTCCAGCCAGTAGCGAAGAAGCCTTTGGTCATCCGCTTCTGCATGAGGCTGTTGAGGTTGGTGATAGAGAGTAATGGAAGATGACGGCTCGGTGCCGCACAACTTGATCCATGGGGCCTCTTGCTGCCATTTTGTCAATCGAGGCGCCGACTGACAGATTGATCCCCGTTTTTGACATCGCGTGCAAACTGGGAAGGTCTCATCGCATTTGACTCGACGGCGTTTGCACTCGGCACAGCCTGACCGACTTCTCCGCAAGTCGCCTCCTTTGGACTCTTGCTTATTATCTCGGTCGACTTTTGCGCTCGTATCAGGGACGAATCTGTTGTTTCCCTGCCAAAGCCTGAACTTGATCTGTCTCGTCTTCATGTTTCGCGTTGTTGATGTTGACAGAGACAGTCGCCATGAAAAGAGTGGAGGAACCAGAAGATCATATAGCCGAGACCCTTGCGCGACCGGAACCCCAAGCCTTTTAATACGACAGCCACAGCGCGCCTTCTGGTGACGCCAATAGTGGAATGTCAGCAGCAATTGGATATCTCGCACCAAGCGATTCAAGGTTTCCCCGCATTTTGACCTGATTGCACTTAGCGTTATCTCATATTCATATTCCCGGGCCCCGGTAGTGGCAAAGGGTGGAGTCAATCCTGGTTCTTATCTGTCAGCGGGCTCTCCAGGTCAACCGGAGGGTCGTTGTGGATTGTTTCATCGACCGTCTTGATCCTTTATCCTTACGCGTCGTAACGATATTTTGTAATACATTTGGCTTGTGTAAAGTAGATTTACAAGTAAGAGAAAGATTGAATACTCTGATATGTAGATATGGTGATATTCGACGTATATAGATGACCCCAAACTCCATTCGTCACACCAAATTATTCCCTGGCACATAACCGAAAACTCTTGTCGTCATCATCCATTTGCTACCAAACGTCTTCCTACCGGTACGTTAGTCTCTGCTGTCTCAAAAATTATCGCAACAAAGTCCTGGTCACTTACCTGCAATCGACGTGTTTGTCTCATCTGCTTCATAACAGATTCCGCCTCAAAGGTGGATATCCCACGCTCTGTTTCGATCACATGCACAAGGGATCTCTTGACCGCAACGGCCATATTAGCTGCATCGCCGCATATGTATACATAGGCACCCATCGCCAGTAGGTTGTTGATTTCGTACGCCTTCTCCAGCAACCGGTGTTGAACGTATACCTTTTCGGCAGATTCTCTGGAGAAAGCCGTGACTAGTTGAAAATTGTCCCCTAAGTCTTTCTTAAGAGCCTGATCAGTTAGTTTGGTATACAAAATCTTGACAGGGGAGAGGAGGAAAAGGCGAAATGACGCAAAGACAATGGCAATCTGATCTGACTTACAATCCATTCATCTTGGTAAAGGAAATCTTCGTTTCGGCGCCTGGAACCGTAGAGAAGCATCATTCTGCCAACTTCATATCCAGCTTTGACTTGCTGCGCTCTCTCTCTCGTAAAACCTCGAAAGGGAGCAACTCCAGTACCGGGACCGATCATGATGACAGGAGTCGAGGATTCTTTACGAGGATTCTTTGGGAAGCCTGAACTTGGACTTCTTGATCTCGATTGGTAGTTTGAACACCCGTTCGACTAGTGCATGTGTCGCTACACATACGTCACTGTTTTGTGCGCGTTTCAAAGCGAGAAGATAGTTACTGCAGGTCCCAAGGAAAGGTTCTTGTTGATCAAACTCTTTCTGCTCAACCACCGCTGTGATGGAGATTTTGGAGGGCTCCTCACTTGCAGAAGACGATATCGAGTATCGACGAGGGATTAATCTCTGCAAACACTCTAGTACAACTGCAAAGGGGAGTTTGTCCCAGACCAGTCCTTGACCGGAAGTCTCTAGAACCTGCGCCAGGGTACGTGCTGGAATGGTGACATGAGTCCTGAAATACTCCTTGTCCTGGCTCAATTTCAACACCTCGGCCTTAACACCCTCGTTTGGGGCAAATTCGACTAGATTGGCCAAGGCTTGTCTTGAAACAGGGCCACAAATGTCCGTGTAGAACCTGACGAGTGCATCGTAGGTAGTCGGGCTTGGAAAAGAGACTGGAGTTGCAGTATCGCAGGCGCGCAGTTCGATGACTTTGTGTCGCTGGCTGGTAAGCCCCAAAATTCTCAAAAGCCGATCAGTCTCTTTGTTCGAATTGATAGGCCAGATGGCAACGTGATCACCTGTTTCGTACTCCAGGCCGCTATCAGAAAGGTCGAGATCCAAGTGCAGACAATTCCTTGGACCAGATTGGAAAAGCTCGTAAGAAGAATTGACAGCGACGAGAGCGGGGTTCTCTTGGCCAACCCCCGCTGTTTTGCTCTGTCTTCCGTTATGGTGCTGCCCTGTGAAGACCACAGGGCTATCCATCTCAAGGCTGGCATCCTCGATGATCAAAGACGTCCCCTTTAGGTGGTTCCGAGCCTCTTCTAGCTGAAAACGGTCGACTAGCTCTGCCCAGAGAGGTTCCTTCCATGCTAGGAAATCCTCTTCTAAGGTCCCCTGTGCTTCGTCTCCCTCTCCCACGGCACCAATTCTGTGTGCCCCTAGTGTTTGAAGGTGTTTATCGACGTTACGACACATGGCATTAAAGAACTCGTACGTGCTATTTCCGGGACCAAATACTGCGTAGTTCAGGTCATGGAGGGTATCGGCCGTCGTAGAAGAGGCCTCTACCGAGAGGTACTCATGGAATGCAACCGCGTTGTCTGTTGGCTCTCCTTCCCCATACGTGGCCAGTACAAAGATGATGACCTTATCGTTAGGCACATCTTTGATGCTTGCAGGGTCGTAGTCCTGGATATTGGCAGCTATTGCGTCGAACCCGTACCGCTCCCTGGCCTCTTTCGCGAAACGTAAGGCAAATTGTTCAGCCGTTCCCGTTTGGGAACCGAATAGAACCATGCATTGCCGGTCATATAATCGGTCCGAGATCGATGCCGCTGGTTCGTCGTTTTCGATGATTTTCTCGTTGGGTGTCGTTTTCCGATACCAGATGATTACAGCGACAAGGGCGAGAAGGAGGATCAAGCGGTCTTGGTGGCTCAACTCAGAGAATTTGTCCACAATCAGCTCTTGGTACGCTAAGAGAATGCTTTCTGTCGAGGCCATGGTACTCAGAAGGGGTCGAGATGAACAACCAATGCTGATCAAGAAAGAGCCTTGCTAACGTGAAGCTTCGAGAGTCTGCAGATGACTGGATGCCGTAGGTCCTGGATCGGGAGCGTCAAACTTCAATCAAAACAGTAGAGGTACTTAATTAATAATAAATGTCAATACGGTCGGTCGACCCGTTCCATTACCATCGAATATTACGGGATAGCCCTCTGCTGTTTAGGAAACCGACATAACCATGGCTGCGTTGACCCGAAGGGAGAATGTTCCACAGGCCACGAAGTTTCGCTAATAGCCCCGATTAGCAAAATTTCCTATTTTGTACAAGATGCGATCAAGTTTATCCCCGCCCTTTGCCTTAGTTTTGATCCACACCTTACAGCCCCCTCCTCTTTACATGTCGGTACCATAGCCATGGTTTCTCAAACGAGAGAGACTATCAGGAAAGTCCAAGTACGCTAGATTTGGTCTTTAGGAGTAATTATTAAATCGTAGGAAACTTCTTCTCTCTTTTTCTCCACGATTGCTCATATACAGAGGGCTGACTAGTATCACTTTCTTGAGGTTACAGAATTGAGCGGCATCTCAAGGCAGACACGACTCCGAGTTTTAAAATCACGTATAATGAAGCTTTGGGTTGTTTCACGTTCTAAAGAAAGAAATATTGACATCTTGTCCAAAAAGGAAAGGCAAGGATAACCATTTATTTATATCGTGGCTAGATAAGTGTTACTGGGTTTTCGTCGATAAAAACAGCAACATTCGCAAAGTCCGGTCCAAACTCAAAATCAACAGTCGTGCCCTTCTTCAGATAAATAAATTGCCCTTTCGTCAAGGTGAATGACTCCCCGCCGTGGATGCTCAACTTGATCCACCCTTCAGTGACGTAGAAGAACTCATCGCAAGGATAAGTTAACGTGGCGGTGCCAGTTTCTTTGGCTGCGCCGGCGACAATCTTTCCGTCCGCAGAGCGATAAAGGATGGACTTAGAGCCAGCGTACTCGGGAAAAGGCTCCCAAGGGAACGAGTTCCATGTTCCGTATGGAACATCGGATGGAGCGTCGGAGCCCTTGGCGTTGGGAATTGAGGGAGGCATCTTAGTCAAGGCTGGTGGTATAGCCGAAGTATAGCTGTATTGGATAAAAAATAGGCCGTCTTGTCTGGTGATGGAAGGAAAGGTGTTTCTCCTACAATTCAAAGTGGTCAGCAACTGCTCTTAAACCATAGCTCACGAGGTCAGATGCAGACTGGTTGATGACTCTTGCTGGCCCTGTACGCTCAATCCTTCTCCCGCTCGGATGGGTTCCAAAACAGGACATGCGATAAGCAAGGCAAACCAGGCTAGGTAAGGTTAGGCTGAGCGGGTCTTGCTCACTTTGTTCGCCCCCGCCCGAGCAATGCGGCCCAAGTGACACTCGCTCATGGCCCGATGATACTGTATGAACAGCCCCCATAGAAAGAGGGGTGAGTGCGGGGAATGGAGGTGGGGACCGGTCGAGATCCAGATCAGACTTCCCCTTTACAGTTTTTAAGCGAGCATTCCCCATTCGTAGTATAAACGAGAAGGCCTTGACAGAGTTTCAAGTCACAGTCTTGGTACGTCCTTGCGGGATGGGATACGATTGGAAAATGGTGCATTGGCTCCTGATCGCTACGTGGGGTGCCAAATGGATCTTGGAGGGCAAGATAGCATGCTTTGATTCTTGCTTGACTTCCATTTAAGTCTTTGTCAAGGCACTACCTAGATCTCTGAAAGGACAAGTCTTCCAATACACATCACCTTACAATTCTTGAAAATTATTCTTCCTACCAATAGATATGGGTTCACTACCCGAAACACTCAATGTTGACGCTCTCGTTGTCGGTGCCGGCGTCGGTGGCATCTACTCCACTTATCGACTTTCCCGCGCCGGGCTCAATGTCATGTGCATCGACATCGCCGGTGATGTTGGCGGTACGTGGTACTGGAACAGGTACCCAGGTGCCATGAGCGACACCGAAAGCTATCTATACAGATTCTCCTGGGATGCTGAGGACTTGCGAACCTATCCGTGGACACACCATTACGTTTACCAACCCGAGATTCTCAAATACCTGCAACATGTCGTCGATAAGCACGACCTCCGAAAGCACATGCGATTCAATACTGAGATGGAATCCGCCCATTGGGACGATGCTACCAACTCGTGGACCGTCAACTGTGCGGGAGGCACCGTCATCAAGGCGCGTCATCTCGTCAACTGTCTAGGCCTCCTGTCTAAGCCCAACTACCCTGACATAAACGGCATATCGTCATTTTCCGGCGAGATCGTTCACACGGCCAAATGGAACGACAAGCTCGACCTGACTGGAAAGACAGTCGGTATCATTGGGAACGGGTCTACTGGGGTTCAAGTCATGACTGCAATCGCGCCCCAAGTTGGTCGTCTTATCTCATTCCAACGACATCCTCAATATTCAGTCCCCAGCGGACAAGGACCAGTTTCTGCCAACTACAGAGAAAAGATTAATAAGAGCTATGATGAGATTTGGAACAATGTGTGGTCGTCATCCACAGCGTTCGGCGTGCCCGAGTCAACGCGCAAGGCTATGGAGGCGACACCGGCGGAACGCCAACAAGCATTCCAAGAGGTCTGGGATCAGGGCAACGGTTTTCGCTTCATGTTCAGCGCCTTTGGCGATATCACAACTGATCTTGCGGCTAATGAAGAGGCCTGCAACTTCATCCGAGGCAAGATTGACGAGATCGTCAAGGATCCTCAGAAGGCTAAGGCTTTGAAGCCTACCGACCTGTATGCTCGACGGCCTCTATGCGACTCGGGATACTACCAAATCTTCAACCGCGACAACGTTGATATTGTCGACCTGAGGGAGACACCCATTGACAAGATCGTACCTGAGGGGATTCAGACGAAGGATGGCACCGTTCACAAGCTTGATGTCTTGATCTTTGCCACAGGATTCGACGCAATCGAGGGTAACTATCTACGCATCAACATCGTTGGGCGTGAAGAATCGATCCGCAAGCATTGGGAGAATGGCCCAACTGCATACGGCGCCGTTGCATGCTCTGGCTTCCCTAACATGTATGCAGTGTCAGGGCCTCAGGGCGCCTTTGCCAATTTCCCGGTTGTTATTGAAAGCGAGGTCAACTTTATTGTGGAGTGCATCCTCGAGGCTGAGAGGTCCAATAGGGTAATGGAGGTTACAGCCAAGGCTGAACAGCAATGGAACCTGCTGTGTGATGAACTGGTCGAAGGATCTCTATTTAAGACTACTGCTAGTTGGATCTTCGGGGCGAACGTGGATGGAAGAAAGACAAGCACCAAGTTTTATTTTGGCGGGCTTAACCGGTATAGAGAATGGACAAAGAAGGAGGTTGAGGAGGGATTCCCTGGGTTTCGGTGATGGAATGTAATTTGTTTAAAGCATTGTAACTTGCCATGCAACAAAGAACTATAGCGTTTCTTCTCTTCCTTTTTCCTTTTCCGCTTAGATGTGTGACCTTGATCTATGCCTTTAAGAATTAGTTAATTTCTGTTAGTTAATGTCTCAAAGGCATAGATCAAGGTTGCACATCTAAACGAAGGAGAGAAGAAGGATTTCATTCAATAAAACGTGCGTCTGGAACGGAACACTTGTACATAGGCAAAGATGAGAAACCAAGATAGCATTCGTCCAGTTCTATATATTGCTACACGATTTAGTAACACATATACTGAAAGTATAAGCTCTAAATCAGGTTGTTATTTATCAAGTGCCATTTGTCGAATTTTCCAAATTGATACGGAGAAGGTCGAGATACACAGCGATGCGTGATTGGTGTCAAGCTTGGCACGTAAGCATAAGAGTACAGTCGCGATCCTTGGCTCAGACACAGAACCGTCCAGTAGTGGTAGATGACGTTATTCCACACTACTGTACAGACCTATGTGGTCAGAGATTTGCTACAGCCTTGTTTACATCCGTAACGATGAGTTCCGACGCGCGCTCGAGTGGAGGAAGGAGTCAATCCAGTAATGGGATGTTTGTGGCTTCTATGTTGCGCTCTGTTGCTGAGGATTATAGAATTAGTAGCTCTGGATACCATGAAACCCCTTATTTTTACAGTGAGGCTTTTCGTATTGAGTCAAGTAATACTTTCAGGAGTTTCCCCGCTTCCGGGCCAGTGCCAGTCCTGGACATACGAAATCAGGCGAGATTCTATAGCTTCCAGATTGGCCAAACATCCCCAGCATAATGGAGACCCGTTATGTCTTGGTAGTAGCATGGACAGGTGAAATCATAGCTTTATATAGTTGCACTAATTATAAATAATTCCCAGGCCACGGTATTTACAAATGCACTTTGTTTTCCTTCCAGCCCTTCTCGGCCGCGATAATCTCAGCAGCTCGCTCTGCAATACATAAAACCGTCACCATAGGGTTCACTGTAACCATGGTAGGAAAGACACTGGCATCAACAATGCGAACTCGGTTGAGTCCTCTAATCCGAAGCTGGGGGTCAACGACGGCCAGTGGGTCGGCGTCCAAGTTTCCCATCTTGGCAGTTCCAGCAGGATGAAAGACTGTGCCTCCAGCCTTGCGTGAAAACTCGCTGAGACCCTCGTCAGATTGTACTTCGGGACCAGGTGCCACTTCCCTTTTGATCCAGTTGCAAAAAGGTTCCTGTGCAGCAATTTTGCGTGCGGCTTTTACACCTGCAACAACTACCTTCTCATCGTATCCCTCGGGATCGGTGAAGTAACGGAAGTCTAGAGCAGGTTTCTGCAAAGGGTCGTTTGAATACAGGAAAAGACGACCACGCGACTTTGAGCGACAAACACTAGGCATCATTGAGAACGCATGCTCAGGGCTTGCGTAGCCTAGTCGCTCAGTGTTGGTGACATAAGGAAGCTGATAGACGTGCATCTGGACGTCGGCGCCGTAGTCGTTGTCGATTGGATTGACAGGCTGTGTACGGATCCAGAGAGCGGCGTCTGCTTCCATGACACATTCCTTCGGTGGCGGGCTGTTCATTTCCCAAACAAGAACGGTTTCGGGATGGTCCATGAGATTCTCACCAATACCAGGGATATGCTTCTTGACTGGAATCGACACCGAGTACAAATGTTCTGCTGGACCAATGCCTGAAAGGAGTAGAAGTCGTGGAGTATTGATGGCGCCTGCAGAAAGAATCGTTTCGTGGTTTGCATATAATGTTCGTTGTTCGCCGGAGTTGAGCTCCACACTGACTCCGGTGACTTCATCGTCAACCAAGTTGACACGTTTGACCCAAGTCTCAGTCAACACGGTGAGATTCGGTCGAGGCTCTTTTCCAAACAAAATTGGGTGGATGTAGGCCACGCTGGCACTTGATCGCTTTCTATCATCGGGCGTGTACGATACAGTAATGAATCCCGTACCATTTCTGGGATTGCCTTGTTTGGCAATTGCGTCATTAAAACCATTGATCATAGGGATGTTCAAGCTTTTCGAGGCTGACTGAATCCAGTCCTTCATCAGTTGGTTCTGGTGTCTTGGATCAACAGTTTGGAAGCGAGTGCGCAGCTTGCTGAACATTCTGTCAAAAGTACTCCATCCCCAACCTGTGGCTCCCAGTCGTTCAAACTCTCTGCAATCGTACTCGAACGGGCGAAGGGTCACGCTATCGTTATGGCTAGAGCATCCGCCAAGAACTTTAGCTCTGCTCATTGTGATGTGGCTGTTCCCTTCACGATTGTTAGCTAGAAGATGGAACATTGAATGCTAGATAGTCACCTCGTTCTGTGGATGGATGGGGTAGTCGTAATCAAGATCGGTCTGGATCAGATCGACGCATCGACGCAGATTGAGTACTGCGTCGTTACCGACATCGCTTGGGCCACCTTCAATAATCAGGATGCTCTTATATATATATATATATATATATAGCTATCTTATTTAATATCTCAAAGAGATAGATTAAGGCCACATATCTAAAAAAAACATAATTATTATTTATATAATAAGTATTATATCTAATAACTTTTATATAGTTTTCTCTTTCTTAACCTTAAAGCATAATAATACTATATTTCCAGGTAGTTACTAACCTTATTATATAAATAATAAGCTTTTCTTTTAGCTATAAGAAGCCTTCTCTTTTTTTAATACTAGCTATTTAAATTCCTTATCTTCTTTACCTTGCCTTTTAGTAATATAATATATATACCTATAATAGCTTTCTTAAGTCCTAGAATTGCCTTTAGGCTAAAAATAAATACCCTTAATAAGTATAAAAATAACTAGCTATATAGCTATAAGTAGCTTATATAATAAAATTATAAGAAGCTATAAAGTAAAATTAACTATTAATACCTTAACTGGCTTTATCTTAATTAGATTACTAATAAATTAATAAGCTATAAAAAAAAGAAGCATAAAAGTAGTAACCTTAAAAGGATTAAGCTTATAATTTTAGGGTATAATATTTTTTTTATATATTATTAACGTGAGGAGAATATAAAATTCCTTAATAGTTAAGTAGTATAGCTAAAAGAGCTAGCTATAAGAATTAGTAGAGGCTAAGCCCTAATAGTTAGAATATTCTTAGAGGAATTAGACGACGAGAGCAAAGATATATAGCTTAATGAGTTGCTATGTGCCTATAGGTATGTGAAAGAAAATAAGAACTCGGAAGAAAAGAGTGACTGATTTGGCTTTGAAGAAAAAGCTTAAATAGACTTTAATGCAAAGCTTATACCACACATAATAACGTGGCCTTCCGTGAAAAACACAGCTTAGAACAACACATTGGTAATCACACTATGTCCCCTCGAAGAGGGCAGGATGCTCTTATGAGGCAAGTATTCTGCCAGGCGACTGCCAAGTACGCAGCCAGCAGTACCGCCTCCAACGATGATATAATCATATCTGGAGGCTCCTTGAGGCAGTGAGTTGACTGTGGACATGATAGGCAAGAGGGAAAGAAATTGAGAATAGATGAGACGATGGCAAAGTTGTGATTGCAGAAGTCTTGGTAAAAGCGGGAGATAGATACCTCTAAATAGACTCATGAACACCACCGCTGGGCGTTGTTGGAGGCAACCCTTACATCGCCACGGGTATTTTGAGAGACATGGATAAGTTGGCGCTTTCGGAAGACTGCCAAAAATGGCAGGAGATGGTTCGTAGGCCTAGCCAGAGTGACTTGCTTGATTGGATGGTTATTGTTCTTGGAGTGGAGTGTCAGAGACCCCCGCCACCCCGAAGACAACCTCCGCTTTGAACGCTTCAACCTTGCTTTTTTCCCATATCCACGCGCGCCTCTCTCTATCGCATGCATCTTTTCGCTTTTCATGAGATCTCTGTAGGGAGCCCTGGGGCCTGGAATCACTCTGTGGCAGATCTGTTTATAGAATGTGGCAAGACTCATATTCTGTATCGCCGTTCACTTCAACATCATACATGAGCACCAATCTGAAAGTGCAGGTAGCTCAGATGTTACGAATCAAACATTTTGTAGCCTGGCACGAGGGTACACTTTTTGTCGTGGCATTTTCACAGCTTTCATAGACCATATGTTGAAAAATAGACTAATAATTGGTGTCTTCAAATATCGTCCTTCATTTCTATGGCTACGAAGAGTACAAAATGCTATCACGCTCACAAATGCACCGCCTTTATTGACAAGTGAAAGCATATGCTTCAGCGTTCAAGGTTTCACGTCAACGGTATCAAGTGATGGAAACGACAAGTCTATCGATGCTCGACCTAGAGCCTACTTTGACGGACCTCAAGGTGAATGTCGTTGACGAGATCCGCCGCAATTTTGGAGACGCCGAAAGAACAAATGTATCCTCCACCCTTGATAGCTAACAGACCGGTCAGCAATGAACACGATTTCGTAGAGCCTGTAAACTCACCGGCATGGATGACCTTCTGACCATTCAGCTCCTCCCTTTCAACCCTGATTGCAACCTCTCTCCAAGGGTGGATGCCGATGACATCGCGAACAACGTCAAATTTAGCAGGGTCGCCAGGGAAAACATGTGGCAGATTTTGGTGAACTCTCTTAAAGATCTATAGGTTCCATTAACGATATATTGGTGCACCAAACCAGACACCACTCACCCCGGCCTTCATGTCGTTGTTTAAGATCGGCGCGCTACATAGTCAGCTTAGAAGCCTGTCCTTGAAGTTAGAGAAATTACCGCGCTTACGTTTCGTTGTAGTCCCGAAACCCACCCAAAATGGCCGTGCCGTCACCACGAGGGATAACATAAGTGAAAGGAACCGAGTAATCCGCGCCGTGCCTCATCAAAATCTTGTCGTAGTTTGTCCTAACGAGAACAGTCTGAGATCGAATGGGAATCACTTCTGTGTCCTTGACATCCTTAAGCAGACGTGTCCCGACTCCGGTGGCATTGATCAAGATGTCGTGACCCATACCATCCAGATCAGACAAGGCTGTGGCATTTGCACGCTTGAAATTCACACCAGAATCCTCGAGCTGCTTGCGAAGCCAGGGAAGAATCACGTGTGGAGTTACAACGACGCTGGTGTCTGAGAATGAGATAGTTAGCAAGACTCTATCACATATTACTAGTGAAGAGAATCAATTGTGCGTACAAGTCATGCCGAATACGACTCCTTTCGGAAGTTCTATCTTGTCAAGAACACGGAACTATGCACCGTTAGTCTGGATGGCTCAATTTTTGCGCAAGAATATAGCGGTTGCTTACGTTGGGCACATGGTCTTTGAACCAAAAGTCTTCTTCGGGAGGCTGATACTCCATGAATTCCTCCATGGTCATGGCCTGCCATATTCCGCGTCAGTTCTCAAACATGAACACTCTGTAGTCTACAGATGAGCCGAACCTTGGCGCTTGACTCGGGGTTTGTTTTTGCTAGACGCAAAAGATGCGCGATGGCATCCAACTGGATCTTCTGGTCGGGTTTGCTTGATCCATAGATAGGCATCCAAATACCGCCTGCCCAAAGACTCGCCCAATCCGTATTGTCAGGATCCCCAGGAAGATCTTTAGCAACAACTGTTATCTCATACCTCCGTGGCAGTTGACTGGCGATAGCTAAGCCTGTAATTCTTTTGGCATCAGCATTTTGTTGCCAGGATCAAAATGATTCTTCATTATCTCACCCAGCGCCGAGGATTGTGACTCCAGTCATGTTGAACTCCGCGATAGTAGACACAGAAGAAAGACTGCGTAAAATCGAGTCCGGGGGACAGTAATAGCACTTAAGCTAATTAACGTCCTTGAGCCCCGAGGTGAAGGGCCCTAGCTCATGATTTCCTTGTAGACCAGAGCTTCTAGTTCTCGGCAAGAGGATTTAACCCCGGCATTGATACCCCTAGAACCTTACCCAAACACACATATATGATAAACACATGCGCTATTGCTTGCTAGTTTAGGTTATTAGCCGTAGCGTGCATTAGTTTATGCGGGGTGGAAAGAAAAACGATTGTGAAGTCGAACCAGCGAGAGCGCTAGCGGCTGAATGCTGTTTTTGGTAAGCAGATCATATCGAGGGTAACCCATGTAACGAAGGTCAATCATGCCCTGATAGAAGCTTCCAGAGAGCAGCCTATAAGATGTTGTCTTCGCATACAGTATCTGAAAGTCTATCTTCATGTCGAGACTTCTTAGCCGACAATTATATTCACTATTTGCGTAGTTATGGTGTTCAAATTCCCAGCATTTAAGGATCTTCCCGTTGTTCCGGGTTGTCCACCTAGTAACCTTTGAGGATTCTTCGACCGGGATGGCAAGAAAGATGAATTTGGAAGTAAGTTGGCCAAAAAGCCTTTCTCCCTAGTACCGATCTGTTGCTAATAGCGGACGAAGCCTTGAACCTTTTGACCCCAAGTGTGGTGCAGAAAGCTGTCAAAGAGGTCACATACGAGTCCACATTCAACTAGATTAGTCTTTGAAGAACCTTAAGTCTCCTGGAAGTGGTAGAAGCCCGTTGGTACACAACATCATCGACCTGAAACCTCAGGGCTTTGTGGGGTTTGATGATGAACTCCGGCTTCATGTCCAGTCTGGCTCTCAGTGAGACAGTCTCAAACACGTTTGTTTTCATTATTGGCCCCAACATACGATTTAGGAACACGCTAACATTTATTTCTCTTGGAGTGGGGCGATCAAGACACTAGGCTCTATTATCACAGGCTTGAACACAACGAATCTACCAAGACAACTCAAAATGGCATTCACAGTATGCTGTCCCAGCCGCGGCGTCGGTGGTCGGGGCATTATGGTGGACTCGGTGCGTGACTGCTAGCGTGTTCCAGAACATAAACACTGACTTTTTTTTTTAAGTTGAAATGGTGGCAAGAAAAGAATCCCTGTAGGAAGCCGCCGTGTCCCAATTCGATTCATCAAGTAATTGTTGCGGAGCTAGAGGAGGTCGTTCATCCACAGGGTCTTACATGCCATACTGGTGATATCCTCTTGATCCGATTCGGATTCGTTCAATGGTAGATGAGACAGAACCCGTTTCCAGTACAAATCAGGCAGTTTGACTGATATGACCGGCAAGGCAAGAATCCAGCCACGAGTCTCGATATCAAAATATCCAAACACCTACAGAAACTATAGGACTGGAAAGTAACATAACGGCTGTCAATTGGCTGTACTAGAAGGACTCCTCAGCCGTCGCGAGTGATACTGTGGGCTTTGGGGCCCAAGGCATTACTGTAGGTATCGGGCTGGCACGATTGATTACTTGCTCACTGGGGGACACCGATCGGAGAGCTTTGGGACCTCGAGAAGTTGATTGAGGAGTGCGCTAAGAGAAGGAAGTGGTCTTTCATGTTGACTAGTGCCCCTTGACGTGTTCCGGGTGGCGTTGCTTCGCCACCAGGGGCTATAGCTATTCTGTAGACTGGTGAAAATTCATCCGTACACAAGCGAATGTGTACGAAAACCAGCTATAATACCGCTTGGGATGCATATACATCGTAGTATGTGTAGAAGAAGTATATCTTTAGCACGTTTGGTTCATACTTGGATAGGCAGATTGACGCTGCCACACGATATAATCCCTAATGCATTCGAATAACATTCGCTGGATGGTGTCCTGCAAGCATTTTTCTTATGCAGCGCCATGATGAGCGTATCTACGCAATAGGACGATACGGAATCTATACGACGGAATTGTACGAGACGTAAGGCAGGGAAACGCCTGTTGGTCTGCTGTCTTTCCGCTTTCGACGGCATGATAGCTTCACATTGGTAAGGGACCTATCATCTGTGATACGTTTACGCTATGCCAAATCCAGCAAGATACCGCGCAACAGGGTCCAATTGGCCCACAACATCGCTCATCCGAGCGTTCGGCAAGTACGGCAGTCATCTCAGGGTTGATAAAGAAAGCAATCTGGTCTCCATCGAGTAGCTCGTCTTGGTTAGATACAATCCTACCCTGAAATCATTCAAAGAGATCAAATCTACTAAGAAGTGGCACCCTCCCTCAGTGCACCTATCTAGTCATCCATTGGATGCCCAGGTGGCTGATCCCTGGCAATCTCGAACTGTACATCAGCTGAATGCCCCCGCAACCATGGGGATAATCCGGGCGTCACAGTCGATAGCGTCACAAGTCATCAATTGAGCTATCGGCAGCAGCCCTAAAATGGCAAGTCGTCACTGCTCCGGATGCGGGGAAACAAACCTTGTCAGTGCAGCGTATTGCGGGGTTGAATGTTGGGACGGAGTACCGGCACAACACTTGACTACAGGGTGTCAGCCTGTCAGCGTCGAAGGCTCTAGAGAAAATAAGAGACAGGCCTTCACCAAAATCAGTCTAAGTCTGTCACGTATTTCCTTCGACCTGGAGGAGGGTCTTAGACTCACACTAAGCTAGCGTTATTAGTGGGGGCGATAAAGGGTAATTTTGGAGCACACATGTTGCGCTTTGGATGTGTGAAACGCAGGGGCTAGGCTACGCTAGATTCAGAGCCGATATACTAGGTGGATGTGTCGGGCACCCGGCAAAACAAGGCGTTGATTCATACGGGCTTATCATAGGTACATGGGTACAAGTTTCCCTGTCTTGTGGCCATCCTCTTTCAGTCTGTTATAATACGCCGTTCGAACCCATTGTATTCCTCTGTCGTCCACAGCTTTGGTCTTTTTCCTCAACTGCTACATTCTTACATTCGTGTTGATACCGTCGGGATCATTCATTCTGCCGCGCCATCATATTCCAGTCAGAATGTCAGACAAAGAACGTTCGAAGCATCACGGTGACGAAGCCATGCCGGACCTTGGTGCTCAAAAAAGCCATGAAGAGGGTACAGTTCTAACTGTCGACGCTTCGTATCTTATTAGTAAAGTCCATTTATGCCCTGCTAAGATGAAGAAAAAAAGGCTGACAGTACCCAACAAGCTGCGGGATACGAGATTCAACTCGAACGGAAATTCAGTTGGATGCAGTTGTTTAGCTGCGCTTTCATTGTCACCAATTCCTGGCTCGGCGTTGCTGGAGGCTTCTCCACGGGTCTCACTGTTGGTGGATCTGCCACGGTTATCTATGGCTTGATCATTGTCGCCATATTCAACGTCGCTATCGTTGTGAGCCTTGGTGAACTGGTTAGTTCAATGCCAAACGCTGGTGGACAGTATTACTGGGCTATGAAACTTGCGCCTCAACGATTTTCACGAGTCTCGGCCTATATTTGTGGTATCTGCAACCTACTTGGAGGCCTTACGGGTACCTCTAGCGGTGCTATTGCTTCAGCCTATATGTTACTAGGCTGCGTAAAATTGAGTCGTCCGGAATAGTGAGGCCTTTCCTTATATCGATCCTTTTGATGCTATTCTAACTATGCTCGCTAGTGAGATACAGGCATGGCATGCAGTTCTACTTTCGATTGCTATGATCATTGCGACTTGCGGCTTTAACTTCAATGAGTCTGTCATCACCAAGACGGTCGTTATAGGCCTATGGTTCTGTCTTACCGCTTGTTTCGTCATCACCATCGTACCCGCCGCAGTCTCAAAAGAACACAGCGGACCAGACTTTATATTCAACAGCACTGAGAATAGCAGTGGATGGTCCTCCCCCGGCATGGCTTTCCTAGTAGGTATGATCAATGCTAATTATGCCTTTGGCCTGATCGACAGTGGTGTTCACATGGCAGAGGAAATCCCCTCACCGGAGAAGAATGTTCCCAAAGCCCTTCTGATGGCTGTAGCCATCGGGTTTGTTACCTCCTGGCCATTGGCTTGCGCACTTATTGATTGTGCTGTCGATATTGAGCGCATTACTGCTACAAGCACCGGCGTGCCACTCTTGGAACTTTTCTATTTAGCTTTGAGAAACAACATCGGTGGGGCCATTTTCATGCAGCTGCTTGTATTTGGGTCATACTTTTGGTGCCTCACTGCGGTTCAGACGTATCAGTCTAGAATTTGCTGGTCTTTTGCTCGAGATCAAGGACTTCCTTTCTCCAACCTGTGGTCGCAAGTTCACCCTCGGCTCAAAGTGCCTGTCAATGCACATATCCTATGTATTGTTTTGTCAACAATCCTCTGTTTCTTGCCACTGGCCTCCACAACCGCATTTAACAGGTATGTGCACTCCCTCACCAGACTTATGCTGTTCTAATCTATTTGCCTTTACCCAGCTTGATAACCGGTGTGCTGGTGTTCCCTTATATCTCAATCGTCATTCCAGTTTTCTTCTCCTTGCTACCTAGAAACCGAGACATTCCCAAAGGGCCTTTCAACTTCGGACGTTGGGGAACAGCAGCTCGCGTTCTAACTATCGCGTACTGCACAACCGTCAGTATCATTTATTGTTTTCCCTATACGATGCCTGCCACCGCTGGAAGTGAGTAAACTGAACCTTTGCCGAAATACTTTCTTCTCTGGACCAAACATTGACCATGACAGACATGAACTACATTTCCGCAATAATTGGCGTTGTCATCATCTATGCTTTAATCGACTGGCTATCCCGAGCCCGTAAAACCTTTAATCAGAGGGAACAGTAGTTCGCAGCTCATTCATAGGGGCCGACAGCCGAAAAACAGGCATCTAGCTTTTCACCTTGTCCTTTTATTTAGTTGTACTGGTACCTGAAGCTTACAAGTCATGAACAAAACCAAAGTTACAAATGCTCGCAAAGGCTCTAATGATGTTTCATAAACTTACAATTCCATGATTCGTGATCTGATAAATACTGAACTTGAGCCTAAATGTGTTTAAAATCATCGACTTGTCAAGACAACAAATACCTCATGGAATGAAAAGACCACTACGAGTTATTGGGTATTTAACATGTACATACGTAGTATATCACAAAAGGAGGAGGAATCCGGCCGAGCTAGTTACATTCTCCTTCAATCTTATCTTTTGGGCGAAGTTTCTTAACCTGGAGAACTTATCGATCTGATAGATGCATGATCAAGTATCTCGCATAGCAATGCTTTTTACTATTTACGATGTTGGACAGTTCATACTACAGAGGTTTCCGTAACAGTGCTCGGTTATCTTCTTCACTGCTTTCGTCGTTGAGAGATACAGATCATGACTCGACCATGAAAGGCTGCGATAATTACTGGTTGTGGTATGCTGTTGAACAAACATCCCCCTTCTCTGTTCTCATCTCTGCATATCTCCTATACTTATTTTCCCGTTGTAGGCAGTGGCATTGGACTCGAGGTAGCGGACCATTTACACAGGACAAACGAGTGGGAGCTACGCATCATCCATATTGATGAAGCCCGGCGAGAGACGGTTGAAGTAAAATTGGACCCGTACTGTCACTTTCACGTCGCGAATGTTAACGACTATTCCCAACTTGCTACAATGTTCTACCACGTGTTCAGCAATTCACGTCGACTTAACTTTATCTTCGCGAAGGCAGGCATAGTAGAGAGGACGGACTTTTACAGTCGACGCCCCGTTATAGGCCCACCATCTCCTCTTGACCAATTCAGCATCGACATCAACCTGAAGTCAGTGGTGAATACTGCCTATCTCGCTCTTCACTATTTTCGTCAATAGCCACCAGATGAACCGGAGCAATTGATCTCAACTGGTATTATTGGCTGCCTGTATCCGTGCTTCCGTCTTCCGATGTACACTTCCGCTAAACGTAAGAAGATTGTTTCGCTTTGTACCGTACCACTTGTTGACTCATCTTCTGAATGTTCAGACGGTGTTTTGGGCTTCACACGTGCAATTGCCAATAGGTTCTTCAAAGAAGGCATTGGCGCGAATGTTCTACTACCTGGCGTTGTCATGACGAAACTCCTGGTCGCGGACGAATTCAAAGATTTCCCAGAAGGTACATTCACTCCCATCAACTTTGTAGCCGAAACGACTGTCAAGATTTTACAAGGCAGTGATATCACGGACGCACACGGGCAGGTGATCCAAGGCACAGAACCCTATGGCAAGGCGATCGAAATCAATGTGCGAAATGTCTACTTCAGAGAACAGCCGGAACGGTGCGACGATACAATGAAGGCAGTTATGGACACCACTGAGACACGCTCATACGGTAAATAATTACCGGTAGAGTGGTCGGCACAAAGGAATCTGTGTAGGGTAGTTGGTCATGACGAGCTGTTAATGGATGTTCTTTGGTATATCATAGCTACAAGCTACCCTTCAAGATAGCGATCTGGTAAATACTTGAGAGCCTTCGTCTTGTGGGTGCTAAGCTATGGATCGACACATGTTATCATTAAACCAAGAAGAAAAATGACAAGATGGTTTCGTGTCATGGTATGTCATGTATCAGCTCGGTGGCGATACCGGAAAGCCACCGCCGTCGCCCTATGGACCCTCGGTTAATCGCCCAAATAGGAAAGTGTCTTATCTTTAATCAGAGCCTGGGGCGCAAGCCTCGATAAGACATGGCTGGATCAACCCCATTACCCCGCATCTTGGCGAAAGCCGGCATAAATGATCCTTGACAAGGATCTCTACTGGGCACCGGTATCTCAATCAAGATACCGGCTGCGGCGACGATCCTTGTGATCCTGCAAGTTTCCAGGTAAACTCACGCTCTAGGCTTGCTAATTCTTCTTCTACTTGAATCCGCGTCAACACGACTGCATTATAATAGAACACTGTACCACGTACCCTACCAGAGAGCCTGGGCCTACTATTGTGCACTATGCAGGGACGAACACTCAATGTCCGATTCGCCCCAGTCAAAACCGCGCCAACCATCCTGACCAAATCCTCAGCTCGAATCGACGCTGACATCACGCACAACCACTGTGCCCCAGATGGACCAAGACGAGTAGGCCGTAAGGGTTCACGCAGTCGAACGGGCTGTGGACAATGTAAGGCACGCAAGATCAAATGTGACGAGGTGTTCCCTATATGCTTGCGATGTCGAAAAGGAGACCTGATTTGCGACTCAGCTCAACTATCATCCGGCTGGCATCTTGAATTGCCTTGGGTGCTTGCCCGCAACCTGAGCGATTCTGTCAGGCATAACGCTGATAGCTCACTGATGCAATGGTGGTTTGACAAGGCTTGTGACATCTTGGTGGCAGATAACTCCGCCAACCTGTTATCCTATCCTATCCTGGAGCACATATCATGCTCGGCTGCCCTTCTCCATTCACTCCAATGTATCTGCACCTTGGATAGATGAAACCTTTCAAGATACAGGACTAGAATATTTTATTGGCGCGCGTGCTGTCTTGGACAAAATCTTGTCTAAAAGATCAAATTGGCAAGACTCCACCGTTCGATTTATTATAGGGTATTACCTATTCTGGGACATGGAAATATCACTTGTGGCCGACACAGGATTGTTGCCCTGTCTGGATACGCCCGACTTGGACGAAATCGTTGAGGACATGGATGAGTATTCTCATCCCATCGGAGGCTTTCCTGTGCGAATATTCTATCTTCTGGCTCGGGTAAATCGCTACTACAGAGGGACCATAGAAGGCCTCCCGCGCGATCTACTTTTCGAGTTCGAGATCGAAGATCAACTTTCGCAGTGGGAATGTCAGAGTGAGAATGAGCATTTCGAGCTTCTAGCAAAGTCCTTCAAAAACCAAGGCCTGATGACCCTACAACGCGCCCAAAGCACATCATATATAGCCGGTTTCGACCATGACGATCTCGAGGCTAGAATTGTCGACAACGCACGAGAAACAGTCATTAGGTTATTGAAGACGCCAATCACTCAACACTGCTTCAATATGCAGGCAACTCCTTTCGTATCAGCCGCATCAGAGCTAACAGCCGAGTATACGAAAGAGAGAGCCGCAACTTTTGACAGACTCAAAGCGACTTACTCTGTCAGTCGAGTTGCTACGATCCTATGTGCGATAGATCGGTTGGCGGACCTTTGGCTAAGGCGTGATTCTGGGGAGACGATAACGTATTTTGAGCTGATGGAATGTAAAGGGTGGAGATTGAATCTGATTTGATCTACTTGCGGCTTTCTGGACACTCCTTAGTCGCGAGAAGATTCTTCACGATAATAGAAGAGAGATTATTTGATTGACATGTCACTATCCAGCCTTATTGAGCTTGTTGTATATTCACTGTCGGAAACAGACGCTCATGTTGGCAGAATTGCGGAGATTTCTAGTATAATCCCCCAATGGTGCAGTAGGTGTGTCATTTACATTTATCTAACAAGATTAAGAAGCTCGTAAGACTCACGCAGGTGATCCAAGCCCGATTTTGAATGCACCTGCGTCTTTCTAAGCATTTTCATGACAGGGACTGATGCATGAAGATATGCTACTCGGAGAGTTCATGTGGGACAGGGTGACCCCAGATTTGTTAGTAGACCGCTAGTGCCCACAATCGTCGCATCGTATCCAGAAAAGGCATGTGTTGTAGGCCGAGGGAGTTTTTGCCAGGTTGGTACCAACGTAATGAGGTTAGTACTAACTACCCAAAAGTGGCAAAGTGTATACATGCCCTCTACAGATCTCAGTACTAGCTAGTAATAGTTCTAGAGGTATTCCTCCGGTACAGGGAGGACTTGTGAGCAGTGCCGCCATGAGTTGCATTACAATGCTGCCTTGATAATCTACTGTCATTGGGTTCAATCCTTGTCACGCTAAACGAAGTTCCCTCGGCTTCAAAGAGACCAGCGCATTGCTCTGAGAGAGTATCGAGAATCTGGCGCATCATACCTGCCAGATTTGGTATTCACCCGATCTGTTGGATCTCACAGCAGGTAAAGTACCTATAAAGATTATTACTGCCACCGAACCCATCACCACAAACATCACATTAGGATTAAGACTTTGCATTCGTCCACTCAATTACCAACGTTGACAACCACTGCGACCTCAGTCTTTTTCAATCGATATGGCCTTACAGCTGTTCAAGGAACTTACAACTCCAAATGGAATCAAGTATCAGCAGCCAATCGGTCTCTTCATCAACAATGAATGGGTTGCATCAAAAGAAAAGGACGAAATCACTACTATTAATCCTACGTATGTGCTCTCGGTTTGATAACGCATAGCTATATTGGTTCACTAATCGACTTTAGTGATAAGTCGGAAATCTGCAAAGTCCAGGCTGCAGGCGCTGAGGACATTGACGATGCCGTCAAGGCTGCAAGAAATGCCTTCGAGAATGAGTGGAGAGACACTGACGCCACTGTCCGAGGTGACCTTCTCTACAAATTAGCCAGCTTGGTCGAAGAGCACGCAGATATATTGGCTTCTATTGAAACGTGGGAAAATGGTGAGTCATTGCTTCGATATGATCCATGACTATGACCCCATCATCGTAAAGACCTCAACGACAGCTTCATTAATCACGATTGGGGACAGGGAAAACGTTTAATGCTGCAAGAAATGATGACCTGCCAGAGACTATTGGAGTGATCAAATACTACGCTGGATGGGCCGACAAACTCACCGGGCAGCTATTTTCAAACAACACGGGAAAGCTCGCCTACACAGTTCGGGAGCCCCTAGGGGTCTGTGCTGGTATTGTTCCAGGGAACTTTCCTCTTAGCATGGTGGCATACAAACTCGGCCCTGCCTTGGCTGCTGGAAACACGATTATCCTCAAGATTGCCGAACAGACATCTCTCTCAGCCTTATACTTTGCGACTCTTGTCAAAAAGGCTGGTATCCCTGCAGGTGTTGTGAACATCGTAAATGGCTTCGGCTGGGAAGCTGGTGTCGCTCTTGCTGAGCATCCGGGTATTAACAAGATTACATTTACCGGCTCTACCCCGACGGGAAAGGAAATCATGAAGACAGCATCTACGACTATGAAGCACGTCACGCTCGAGACAGGCGGCAAGTCTCCCATGATAATTCTAGACGACGCCGACCTAGAAGAGGCCGTTCAATGGGCACATTCTGGAGTTATGTATAATCAAGGCCAGGTTTGCTCAGCCACGAGCCGTCTATTTGTGCAGGAGGGTATCTACGACGATTTCATCGCAAAGTACAAGAAGACGGTGGAGGGTGTTAAGATTGGGAATCCCTTTGAAGACTATACTTTCCAAGGCCCGCAAGTCACAAGGGCCCAGTTCGAAAAGATTCTGAGCTACGTCGAGACAGGAAAGAAAGAAGGAGCTACTCTCGCAACAGGAGGAATTGCCCACAAGAATGTGAACGGGTCGAAAGGCCTTTTTATCTCACCAACAATCTTTACTGATGTGGAAGAAAACATGCAAGTCTTCCAAGAAGAGGTATTTGGACCATTTGTGGTAGTATGCAAGTTCAAGACTGTTGCCGAAGCTATTCGAAAAGCCAATAACTCCATTTTTGGACTTGGAAGCGCTGTCTTCACTAAGGACATTACGAAAGCTCACAACATTGCCCGAAGACTCGAAGCAGGCAGTAAGTTTTCCAATCGACTGTTTTTGAGGTTGTGTACTGACTCTAAAAGCTGTCTGGATTAACAGCAGTAATGACGCTGATATTCGTGTTCCTTTCGGTGGGTACAAGCAATCTGGAATTGGTCATGAACTTGGAGAAATGGGCTTCTGGCTTATACAACATGTAAAGCTGTTCATATAAATGTTTCATCAAAGCTATGAACTACATAGAACTTCGATCGATCGATCCGATACCTTGTTTAAGACATTGTCGAGATAGATCAAGGTTTCACGTCTCAAAGTAGACATCTGACTGCATACATTGGCATAATTCTTCGTCCAGACTTTATTCTAGAATCTCAGCAATTTCTGGTGAAGGATTCGAGCTTTGAATGTTAAGACTCTACGGGGATACGTTAGAGGTAAAGGTCTCTTGCCAAGCGTACTAAGATTTTTGAAGCTCAATGCAATGAGCCACACAACGCACACGAGAATGATATACTCCATTGAGTCATAAAACGAGCTCATTCAAAGCTTATTTAAGGTCATAAGATAGGGGAACTACATATCTTCGCTGTTAAGTCCATAAACCCTAATAAAACCTTCAATAGTCTGCAACTCTGTATTACAGCTAAGACGGTTCCTCACCATTACACCCTTCTTCTTAAGCTCTATTGCATCTCTCTGGTCAGTAGGCTTTCCGCCACAATAATGGCCATTCACCAACTCGACATATCGCTTGACTCCGCCTACTTCTTTCGCCTTCTCAAGTGTCGTAGCCTGGACTTCATCGACTGGAACGACCCAACGAGCCACGTCTGTGCCAGTCACTCGATTATAAGTTTCCGCGACGTCTTGGAAAGTCGCGGGATGTGAGACTGCCCAAGTAGTCTGCGCATTCCATCGACCAGGATCAATGAATACGCCGCGAACAATATCTCCATAGTCCCCTCGGATCGATGTAAAAGGCGTTGGCTTTGGTGGATCGCCGAATGGAAACAACTTAATTGTCAGGTAGCCTTCGGCATCCTTGACCCGTGCGAAGCCTCCAAATGGCTTTTCATAGACTGGGTCCCAAAAGTTTTCAATCTTCCAGCCTACGTTCACATTGACGAAGCTCTTGAACCCAGCCGCCTGACCGTATCTTGAGATTTCATTCTTCTGGACAAAGGAGGTAATGTCGACGCCGTCATTAGTGATCTTAGCGGCTTCCGGCAGACCAGCAAAAATGAAATTATTGACGCCCTGCCTGCGAGCAGCATCTATGACGATTTTCCCCATCTTGGACTCTTCCAGCCTGTTGCCCTCCACGAAATCTGGATCCTCAGAGTTTGTGTTCAAGAACACGCCCCAAGCCCCCTGAAAGGCGTCAATCAACTCGTTGATCCTTCACGAATCAGCCTTGATCACTTCGATACCCACTGACTCGATTCGCTTCGCCTTGTCGCTGGTTGAGTCCCGTGTGGTTATTTTAACAAGAAAGTTTGAGTCGTCGTGGAGAGATAAGGCCACTGATCTCCCGAGACGACCAGTACCACCAACAACAACAATGGCTTTTTTGTCGGTAACTTGCGTCATAGTAGCGTTTAATGTGGGAAAGACGAAGGTGATGGTGTTGTTTGGGACAAGTTGACGACTGGAGTCTCGAATCTTGCTCGGTTGGATGGCGGCTATTAACTAGATTACCTACTTACTAGATTTGGATTTTACGCGAGCCTTATCATTGATAAGGACAAAGATGCATGTACCCTGCAAACCGCCGTCAGATACAAACCATATGATACATAGAGTGGGAGAGGTAGCTAAAAGGCATCGAGCTAGAATAGTCAACTCGATTTGCTACATAAGCCATGACTTCCACGTATAGTAGAATGATAAGGCAAAGACCAATCGCGTAGGGTCTCGGCTCTGAGTGTGTTGGTGGCGTTAAATTCAACAAAGAGGGGCAGATACAAGTCTCAGGCAGCGAAAAGATTATTTTGGAGAGCTCGCGACCTGATTTCGTAACGTATGTGCGATTGGCATGGCGTCGGATGCAGGGAGAGGCCAAATGAGACCCGGTTATTATGACATGCCAGCTGTGGTGTTAATGCGCCAATCTCCGTTTGCTCCGTGTAATATAACGGATATGACAGCTTCGGGTCTGATTGGCATCGAACAAAGTGATTCTGCTCAATGAGAGCATGGTATCATTTATCCAAGTTTCCTTACTAGTGTAAGCGAATCGCAAGTACGCAAGTGCCGCAAGTTCTCATACAGATGAAAGACAATAAACACAGACGACAGATCTCTCAATATCTTTTCAAATGACCCGGGGTTCCCTCATTACACTACTTAAGGTTTCTCATCGGGATTATCATCAGCCTCCTTTAAGAGCTGTGCGATATTTCGAGGTCGGATGCCTTCGAGAATGCCATCTCCCCACGCAAGTTTCTTATCTCCCGGCGCTTCATTGCATCTCATGAACCCCAACATCGCCAGTGCCGCCTGTGCATAGGAGCTCTCATTCTGCTTCGTGGCAGTAATAGTATCCAATAATTGGCTAAATAAGAGAGGTGTCTTCGTCCAGGTGGATTCATGCTGTTTCATGATGTCGAAGAATTCTAGATACGTGACTGTCTGACCAGCAATATGTGTGTACTGTGGCCATTCGCCATCATATGCCAAGATTGCGAGCACAGCGCGGGCAGTGTCCCGAACGGATGTTAGTGAAACTAGCTGACGGCCATCACCGGGTATATGGAAAGTCTTGGTATCATGATTGACAGGAAAGCCCAGCCCAACATCACTAAGATAGCGACGATTCGAAGGGAAAATATAGTCCGCAAACCATCCGCTACATACGAAGGTGTATTTGATGTCGCTTTGTTGCTTCAATTTGTTCTTCCAGGATATTCTGGGTCCGTTATGGTAGTAAGGTTGGTCTGGAAAATCTTCTATGTTGATCGTCCATTCGGAAGGGATAAAGCGCTTGCATTTTTCAGACCTTCGACAAGCTTCTAAAAGAGCATCGTGGATCTTGACGTATGCTTCGTTTGCACCTCCGATGGTAGATACAAGCGCGTCGCAATCCCCGATCTTGTCGACAAGGTCATCCGGGCTGTAGTCTGTAATTCTTTGAGAGATACCAGGGGCTTTTGGTAGATGTTTTTCTTTTCTCGTCAGGACCACGACATCGTGCTTGGACTTGGAAAACTCCTCAGCGAAGTACGATCCGACCTCGCCGACTCCAGCGAGAGCAATTCTCATGTTGAATAAGAACGTAGGCAAACTAGAAATGAGAGATGAGGTGTGTCTTAAATGTGTTGTAAGTGCTGCTTTGATCTCAATAACGAACGAGAATAGTATCAGACGAAAGATAGTCGACGTCAATTTAGGCCTTGCTGTCCAAGCCTAAATATTCGATTCTTATTTCTACGTCCTGCTAAATCAATGTATCACATGTGATAACTCTGTCCATTTAATAGCCCTAATTAGCTTCCTGCTCTGGTGTGCCGCCTTTCTGTTTCCCATCTTTTAACACGTCATCGAAGAAGGGAGCGATACTCCACACCTCGTTTACTTTCTTCTTTAGGCAGGTATATGAGCTGCGTTACTCAATATGTCCCAAGGAGATCCTTGGCCCAGTGGCTGCTGTAGCTAAGTTCAAGTCCGGAGAAGAGGCCTTGAAGAGAACAAACTACACGCCGCTGGGATACAGACCATTTCTCTATCATCACAACGTCGACACACAGGATATGTCTCATCACACTTGACCCGCCGCAATCTACAACCCTCACATGCAGATTCCACGTCGTGTGAGTGTGAGTGAGATGGGTATCGGGTATCACCCACCGAAAGTTGTTGTTGCTGGTCGGAAGAAGAGCGGGGAAGTAAGCGGGTTGTGCAGTGGGGATCTGGCCCGGTCGCTTACCATATGTTAACTAACTTGGAACCTAGAGCCGATCACGGAGAAGAAGGTGGGAAAGCGAGATGCAATGGATGCTACGTCGAATAAGTGCCCAAGACTAAGATATGTCACATGCGCGTCTATCCAGCCACTGCCGACCTCGCGTTCTGTCCTGAATAGGAAGTTTCTCTCCCCATTGGGCCCTCTCCTTCTCCACTCTAATCGTAAGCCACTTAATGTGGGTGTTTGCTTCCTTGCACACCACATACCACGTACCTACCCGGCACTCAGATTACGGTATCTGCATTCTACGTCAAATCATAACTTGACTCTCTCCGAAGACACTAACCTGATTTGTGCTATCGTGTAAAAAAGCTAGAAAAAGAGAATACAAAATTACCTGTAAATGATACACAAAACGTCTCACTCCATGTCCACTTCCAATAATCTGTATGTTGATTGCAGATTTTTAATCACCTCCACATAACTGCGCCTTCACGAGACGTCCCTCGGTATTCCACAAAGTCTCTTGTTTTGTCTCCTATCATGGCTAAAATCACCATACTCGGCGCCGGGTAAGTAGCTTCCAACCCTGCAATCCTTCCCTGTGTATTCGATTGATATCACTAATACTTCCAAGTGTCACCGGAATGCTGATTGCTGCGAAGCTCGCCCGGGATTTCGATGTCACCATCGTGGCCGAACACATGCCCGGGGACTACAACACAAAGGAATGGGCGAGTCCTTGGGCTGGCGCAATCTGGGTCGGTGTACATCAATCCTCTCCTGCGGAGCAAAAGATGCAACTCGAAGGTCTCGCAGGTTTATGGAGATTGGCAGAAACCAACCCTGAATCTAGCGTTCGTCAGATACAAATGACCGAGATCATGGATCGTGGTTCTAGAGACGATGCTTGGTATGCTCACAAAGTTCCAGAATTCCGATTCATGGATGACGAGGAGCTTCCGAAGGGTGCAATTTACGGCATGAAATACAAGACAGTTGTCTTGACCCCGCAAAAGTTCCTCGTCTTCATGCAACGGCGATTGGAAAGCCAAGGAGTTAAGTTTCTCAGAACCAAGGTCTTTGCGCTTGCCGATCTTAAAGGTCTTGGCCATGATGTTCTCATCAACGCTTCAGGGTTCGGTTCTGAAACATTGAAGGACGTCCAAGAAAAGAACATAACGTCTTGGAGGCTGCAATGCGTCGTCGCAAAAGCACCCACATACGATCAACTTTATATTCGCCGGGGATCCAACGGATACTATTCAACGGCCTTCTCGCGTATGGATGGCACTGTCTACTGCGGCGGCGTGTTGACCAAAGGTTCTCGCGATGTTACTGTATCTGAAGGAGATAGGGCGACGGTGAGAAAACTACTTCCTTGATAAGGTTCTCAGCTGCATGAACACTGATGATGCCTCAGATATGCCGCAACGCTCATGATAACAACCCTGCTCTGTTTCCTTCACCAGACCCAAAGGACTGGCCCATTCTCTACGATCATGTTGGCATCTTCCCTTCAATCGATAGCGACGTAGCAGGGGTAAGATGTGAAGCTGAGATACTGGGAGGTCAGCGAGTCATTCATGCTTATGGTCAAAATGCTGGAGGTTACGTGTACAGCTATGGCCTGGCTCGTGCTGTGAATAATCTGGTGGATGACTATGTCTCCGAGATTCCTCTGTCTGCACCAGCCAAGCTGTAAACTCACGGTATTATGGTAACGGGAGTACTCTTGAACGGTATGGGAGTTCACCCAACAACCTGTATTTATGTTGTAGCCAAAAGGTCGATCCCACAAACATACCTCAGCCACCTATCGGTGGTGCGAGCCCAATCCGAAGATACCGGTCAATAGGATTTACTCTTTATCTGGTTCTCATAAAATACGTGCTATTGCTCATTCCGTCAGGGTCTTCCTTCTATAGTCTACTCACTGATAGGCGTTAAAGACCCTTTTTTCAACGTCGTAATCCTCAATCCCACTACGATATAAGGTCATGGGATCGCCTAAACCAGGCGGCAGGTTAGACATAGAAGATTCTTGGGCTAGGAAAAAGAAAGTATTTCTAGCCACTTAATACCAATCATTAGCATGAATATCTTTTCGACAGGCACGAGCTAGGTCTCAGCTATACGGAGCATTTAGAGGGATTTTCGATTCACTATAAACTAGGCCAATTTATTTCCGAATCTCGATAGTATCGTCTATGTGAGGCTAT
Organism: Fusarium sp. FL617; assembly: GCA_030142105.1. NCBI lineage: Eukaryota > Fungi > Ascomycota > Sordariomycetes > Hypocreales > Nectriaceae > Fusarium > Fusarium sp. FL617. The sequence goes on along the minus strand of JAREIL010000004.1, from coordinate 925,123 downwards.
GATCTAGAGAGAGTACAGGTCATATCCTAGGAGGGCATGGTAGAAACACTCTCAGCAATGTGCGCTGCCTTTTCGTTGCCGGATCCATCAATCGCAGTAGAAAGAGGCATTTCGATTCCATTTGCCTTGTGTCGTGGGGCATGATTGATAACGGGAGGAACGTCCACATCGTCGAGATACTGGGTGGTCTTTTCAGATCTCTCTTGCGCAACAGTAAGACCATTTCCGAGCCAATTCAGCGAGTTTGTTTCGACAGCTGGCATTCGGACGTAGCGGAAGTCTTCCCAGCGAGGATTCTCCATCGCCTTTTGTGCATGAACCGACGAGCCCGGCCAGACACCCACAATAGGACCTGTTTCGAAATTACGCTTGAACCACGACTTGCACTACGGTGAAGACGTGTGTCAGTGACACAGCCATTCTAAACAGAAAGGCGGTACTTACTGGATATGTAAAAATTGTTTTCTCAAAGTACTGTGCAGTGTGTTTGTTGAAGTCGCTATGTGCTTCCATCCTGCTACAAGTCAGCATTACGAATCTGAGATGGTTCACATTTTCACGCACGTAGGCTCAAGTGAAGCAATGTGCTCCCTTTGTAACTTCTTCACACACTTGATGATATACTCGACCACAAATTCCAACATGGTCACGAAGCTGCCAGATCCTGGTGCGCCTGCAGGCCCCAGGTACATGAAGAAGTTTGGAATGTTCGGCACGACCATTCCCATGTATGCTTCAGGACATGGATCCCACATTTGTTCTAGAGTGACTCCGTTTCTCCCAGTGATTGGCGTGTCTTCAGTACTCCATGAACTGTATGAGTCAGCCACCGTGGGCAGTTCTAATGACCAAGTACTCACTAGTCAAATCCAGTGGCGCATATAATTGCGTCGACTTCGTGGAAATCTCCGTTGGTATCAACGATTCCAGTCTCAGTGACATGGTCAATACCGGCTCCAATAAAGGTGACATTATCCTCGACCAGAGCCTCGAGATAACCGGGACCTGGGGTCAATCTGCGACATCCTGGGGGGAAACTGGGAATGAGAGATTTGTAGATTTCGGGCTTTCGCTCCAACTTCCGTTGCATAAATGCGTCTGCCTCAACCCAAAATTCTTTCTGGATATCAGAGCCCAGAAACGTTGACAACTGACTTTTGTTCATCACTCCCTCAACCTGGTGGCGATACTCCATATACTTTTGGGAATTGGTGGCGAATTCTTTTCGTTCTTCGAATGAGTAATCTGAATTTCATCAACATTAGATGGTGTGGTAACCGAGGACTGGTTGGAGAGAACAAACCTCTGTTGACACCTCCTCCAACTTCGCTAGCATAACCCACCGGGCTGATCCAAGTTTTACCTCGCATGTAATGGAAGACACGCTTTGCTTTCGGTTGAATATGTGGCAAGACCTGTATTCCACTCGACCCAGCCCCAATCAGAGCAACAGTCTTGTTCTCCCAATCAAATTTGGGATCCCATCCTGCTGTGTGCATAAGGTCTCCCTTGAAGGATTTCAAACCCTTGAAATCAGGCCACTTCCACTTGTTGAGGACTCCGGTCCCTTTGAGTAGAATGTCGGCAGTGTCCGTTAAAACCTGGGGGAGTGTTAGCGAGTTTGGCACGAATCCGATAAACAACCCCTCACCTTGTTGTTCTTCATGTCTGTCACGGTGACAGTCCACTTTTGTGCTGCTTCATCCCAGTCGGCCTTCTCAAAGTGATGTTGCAGACGAACGTATTTTTCAACATCGTAACGCCAAGCAATGTCCTTCAGATACTGCTGGATCTCTGCGCCACCAGCATAGAACTTTGACCAGTTCGGGTTACCAGCGAAAGAGTACTGGTAAACATGGGAGGGCACGTCTTAGAGATACGGTCAGTCATGTCAATGGCGTCGTGGAGCATGTTAGAAACTAACCACATCCGACACCAGCATATCTGAAAGCATTAGCTTTGCTATAGCAAAATGACAACAAACGGTGGTACTTACGTATTCTCATACCATGTTCCACCAATATCTGGGTTCTTATCGTAGATCGTCAACTCGACATTGGGAATCTTCTGGGGAAATCTGATTGCCGTTAAGATGCCAGAAAAGCCTGCCCCAATGCAGATCACCTTGAGCGGTCGCGGCTGGTCAATAGCAAGGTCTTTCAAGGGGTTTTGGTAAGACATGGCTGCTGATGACATAAATTCAAATGCAACCTTCGTCGCCTTAATGAGCTATGAGAGGTGAAGACTTGACGGGGGTGTGGTTGGGCTTTATAGCCCAAGTCTGGAGGAAGTTGTTCGAGATAAGAAAGTAACTAAACCCAGAACGCAAGTGCAATGCTTCCCGTTATTTCCGTGTAGTTCCACTTGTCAGATGCAGGATTTCGAAGCAAGCAAACTTCTTGCCGAAACAAGACGGTTTACGACACCATTCCATTAGCACCAAAAATTGGTTTATCGCCGTAGGTTCAGGAGGATAGAGGCGACGTGGAGAAGTACGCTAATCGCAGAGTGACTGAAAAGAGTAAGACGCGAGCGATGAGGGGGTGGCTCGACCATCCTGCCTATCCAGATTGTCATTCCTACCTAGAATACAGCGAAGTAGTACTATATACATGAGTTACCATATGAATATGCTTAAAATCTTTATCCAATTCTCAACTTCATGTTGTTTTGAACAATAATCTGCAGCCAGGTCGCGCTTCCACCTTCCATTCGAGATTGCCAAATATTATCTAATAGGTTGACTGCTACAAGGTTCGCCGGAATTCTACTGCAACTGTATAGTGCCAAGAGCCTCGATTTACTTTCGTTGTAGAAGCAGCCATCTTCTGCTGTTAATTCTGACCCCGCTGTTAGCAACGGTATACCCTGAAGAGCCAGATATGACGAGGTGATGGGGATGTTCGAAAGAGATACGACAATGTCGATGGCATAACAACGAGTTAGCTCGCCTATGCCGAAGATAGTATTTTGCCAGGCTGGCCACATGTCTGCAGTGCTTCTCAGATTTGGAAAGTCCTCTGCAGCCTCGTGGTAACAGTGTCGGTACAACATAACCAGGCCATGCTTACGAAAGGCTTCCGCGGTATGTGACCACGTCGGCTGAGAATGGGGATCAGGGCATTTCCAAGCTAAAAGTCTTGATTCTAAGTCGAGCTCGAAGTTGGAATCACAAATGCCACATGCCATTACATAACGAATGTATCTTCCCAACGTAGAGAGAACGAAGAACAGCTCTGTGCAAGGGCCATTGGTCGGGTGTGAGAATCCAGACATGTCTTCAGTTATGAAATTAAAGAGATCGCTCCCCAAGTCGTGTATGGGACAGCTATCAGGCCTGATCAGGAATGCGCAGGACATATCCCAGTAGACGAAAGTCCCCACGATGAACCGGGTCAATGGATGTTTTCGAGTAACCTCTTCGGCAATCAGAAGGTCAATGATAACCCTGGCAGCTTGGAGATGCTCTTGGCCAAAGTCTTGAAGCTCGTCATCAAGCATAGACGATGATATACCGAGCAGATAGACGGAGAAAAAGAGGGTGTGCAGTGGCTGGGAGCCTGTACCAAGCTCTTTCCTGAGGAGCTCGATAGCCAGTATCCTCTCTCTGAGACTTTCGTGTATATAGGAGGCGTGAAAGAAGTGCTGATGCGCCAAGCTGATGCTGTTGATGGTGTGTAATAGGGATTGGCTGATAGAGAGATGGTCCACTATCGGATATGCAAAGGGGTTGTCGTCTTCAGATGGGACCAGTATCCGGCTTGTTTTCTCTAGCCAGTACTGTAACAGGTGCTGCCCAGCATCATTCCTAAAGAGGGAACCCGACTTAGACCGGACCGTTGATCCCCGGTCGCCAGTGTTGAGGGTGAAGCCTGGGAGCTCAATTTGCCACTGATGTTCTCTTGCTGCGGCATGGCATACGATACCTCGGCGCGAGCATCGCAAGCAGACCGGGTAAGTTTCGTCGCATTTGAGACGGCTAGATTTGCACTCGCGGCATCCATACCGGCTCTTGTAGTGTCGTTTCTGGTAGGAGTCTCCTTTCCTCTCCAAGGCACCCTGAGACCCCAAAGGCTTGGCAAAATCCTTCTCGGGCGCAAAACGGACTTTATACTTTGTCATGAGGGCCTTGGAGTGTGAAGCTTCCCCGTACGAGCAACAGACTGTTCGTAAAATGGCTCTACGAGAAACAGGAGAGCAGACGTATTGTGCTCTTGGATGGCGATGTCCCTTGTTGAGGGGTAAATGGAGTTGCAATGTCTACCCCGCATTGTATGAACTCTTCTGACTGCCTTTTTCGTCTACTTGACGACTAGCTCGGTCAGATGATTTGAGCTACGTATGCAGGTCGTCATAAGTACGATAAGACTAATGCAAGCCATAGCGAACACTACCCATCACAGGCAAAACTTTCCGGTCAGAGCCTATTACTTGACGTCGTGTCATTTCTAGCTACCATCCACGCAAAGAATGAAGGATTATTAAAGCCAGAAGTAGCCGAATAAAACATGTTGAAACGTTCCAAAAATCCTCATCAGTAATCGGATCTACGCCTCCGCAAGCATTTGACGTGACAGCATAGCCGGCACTCAAGACACAAAAGATGGCCATTCAGACGCAGCCAGAGATTGCTCCACCAGAGCAATATGTCTTACCGGCTACAAAGTACTGCCCCAACAGCAAGATGCCAGTGTTGGTCTACCGAAATGTCCTCCCTAGCCCGCGGACACCAGAAACAGCACAGGCTTGGGTCGAAAAGCATGGCTGGCTTAAACAAGTAAGTATTTCTAGCAGTCGGAGTGGCAACGTGAGCAAGTCATCTGATCCTTTTCTTAAAGGGAATCCTCTGGCCGGCTATATACAGGCGTCATTTCCATCCCAACGTGCACGAATGTTATGGTACGTACATTCACTTGCACCTTCATGAATCAGGAAGTGCTCGTGCAGAGGAAAATTGGATTTTGGCTAATAACCTTGTGTTCCGCATCTATAGCAATCCTCTCAGGTTCATCCGATGTACTGATGGGAATTGGCACGTCAGACGGAGCAGCAACAGAAGAGGGTAATAAATCTAAGAAGGGTCTGCTCTTAACTCTCAAAGAAGGGGATGTTATCGTGCACCCCGCGGGAACAGGTCACTCAAATATTTCAGACGAAGGCAACTACCGCTATCTATCATTCTTCCCGGAGGTCAGTGCTTCATGTTCGCAGTCGGAGATAAAACTAACGAGGGACGCAGGGATCACCGAGATGGATATCTGAAAATGGGGACAAGCTGTTGGATGACCATCCAGAAGTGTCAGAACAGATCGCACAAGTGCCAATGCCCCGGGATCCTGTTACCGGAGACGAAGGGTATCTGGTGCCATTATGGGGGAGTGTTGGAGGCAACTAACAGCTCGAGCAAGGGTTGATGCAAGCGAGTGTAATCTGGGTGTATTTGTGGGACAGAGATGAAGTCCAGCTATCGGGATGGGCAGGCCACTGTTACCTCGCAATTTATTAAGCTGATGGACGAGTGGACCCCTTCTCCAACGACGTTATGGCATATTCCGGCTATACTGTAAAAACCTTTGTTTGAAGGGACCAAGATTGAAATTAGCACTATCTAGCACTCCAGCCGACGTCTAGAGCTGTGCTAGGGCTGGGTTGCAATCCGCCATCATCGGCTTCGGCCAAGGAACAGCTGGCGAATTGGAGCTGTTCCCTGTCATACACCCACTCATTGCCTGGTCTGGACTCCAAACGAAGAGGCTTACCTGTACCGCAAACTCTCTATATATCTACGTAAATGTGTGGTGCCTGTCTGTGTCCAGACCTCCCAAACGTTTCCACTCTGGTAGCACCCAACTTGTTGCGTCTCTTATGCTTCGCGATTCTAATTCGAAACACATCATGACTACCCAAACGCTTTCCTCGGATGCCACCCATTAAGATGACTATCTCATCGTGGGCAGCCCCTTGATATAATTTCTAGTCTCGTTGAGGGTATCAAGGCCTGCCGCTAGGCTGCAGAACAAGGCCCCTTCGAATCCTGGATCAAGAGGAAAATTGCACCAGGACCTCACGTTACTACAGGTGGAGAATTGGATGAGTTTGCACGTCGGACCTCGGGCACTGCTTACCATCCTGCATGTGCAACAAAGATGAGTAATATCAAGATGGATCGAATGGCAGTGGTGGATTCAGAGCTCAGGGTTCGCGGAATCAAAAGGCTGCGTATCGCAGACGCGGGTGCATTTTCGACGATGCTATCAGTAAACTATATGTTGACCGTACTTTCAGTCGGCGAAAGGTGTGCTGAGCTCATTGCTATCGAAGCAGGGTGGCAGAGGGATATGGCAGGGCTTTAAGTTGGGGGCGTGGGTGGTTAATGGTGGTGGAATAACTCAGTGTCAACATTGTAAGAAATGGTGGAAGCAAATTTGCGATCTATGTTATCTGCATCCCTTGAATTCTTATGAGATATATTACTAGTACTTCCTATATCATTGCCTTTAGTAGACGTTGCTCCGTCCGGGGTGACCGCTTTGTGCTTTACTACTGACCTGAGATAAACTGACAAGCAGTGCGCATCTAAGACTTTATAGGCTATGAACAAGTCAACGGCAAATCAATATCTTGGAGCTACACAGCCTTCCAGCGTGCAATCCGTATTCCATCACCACTGTTATTAGGCCACAAAGACTAGGTATTATTGGATGCACTTCATTTGATCTAGTCGTTGGCTTCTGGGCCCAACCGACATTTCTCCACCTCAAAATCGTAGAGCATGCGAGTGCTAGTTACGTCAGTGCCTTACGGTTTGTAAGCTGTGGAGTTGAAGACATGCACCATTTGTAATGTGTTTCTCCATGCAAACAGCGCGTCGACTCTTTCTAAGACAAGGGATGAACTTGCCACTCGGCAGTTGACACACAGATATCTGATCCGGAAGGAGCGGCAAGAATGTACCGACCATAAGAGGCGGTGTGGGCCCTAAGGGCCCAGACTGTGCTGTTTATTGTGGTGTTTAATACTGCATGGGGAACTTACATTGCATATCTGAATTTATGATCCTCCACATAGTGAAAGCAGCCAATCTCGTTTGGCATGCGCTCGATCATACCACATTTCCAGCAATAGGGTGAAGTTTCCCGTTTGGGTGTAACCAGTAGTGGGAGTCCCTTGTCGAGCTCGGGACTCCGAAATAGGCATGTTAAGTGAGAAAGACTTGGGGCCGCCAGCTGATCTACAACCATCCCAACCATCAATGACTGGGTTGCGTGGCCCTCGGAGACCTAGTTAGATATGAATGGTTAACATGGAGACAAGTGTTGTCCGACGATAACAGTAGGGCAAAGATATTGTACCTCGCATGTCGACCGAAAAAGGAGAAAAGGCTAACAAACTATCAAAAGTCCAACTGACCGCCGACCAGTCCTGGCCCTTGCTGATTTCCCCGCATTCGGAGGGAAATCACACACACTTCAGTGTTAGATCTCCAAGAATAATTGGCTGAGTTCGCCGCCTGATCCCTGGATTAGCTACCTAGTTTCCAAGCCCAGATGATGACCATCGGCTTTGTGCCAAATATTAGCTATGCCCAAACCGAGCAATCCGTTACCGCGAGCTTGCTTTGGCTGGACTTCCAGATCCCCCCTTATCCCGGATCGACGGAAAAGCGCAGCCGTCACCCCCAGAAAGTCATGTCTTAGTCTCCGATCCATTCATTTACTCCATGTTCATCTTATTCGTCCCATCCCAGCCTGTGACATCTCTTTACATACTATCATGACTTCAAATACGAAAGAACCCTCAAATAGGGCCCCGACACTTCCGCAGAAGCCCGATCCTGTTATTGGGGAGACGGTGAACATAGAACAGTGTGGTCAGCCATGGCAATTGGTTCTTCAATAACTAATACTGCTGTCGATATCCTCCTCACCCTCGAGGATATCACCACCGGCGGTGGCACGGTCACACTCTTCTAGGGCTTCCTCCTCATGGCCTGTGTTGGTTTGGCATACGCGATAAGCCTCTCTGAACTGACCTCTGCTATCCCTGATGCTACCTAGTGGCCAGTATGTATGGGTCTCCAACCTATCCCCGCCCGCTCCTCGTCGATTCCTTTCATATACCACGGCCGTCTTCAGCTGGGCTGGCGCAGCTTGTACCGGTGCCTCAGTTTGCGTCGTTGGGCCGACGCTACTCTTTGATCTGGGTAGTCTGTTTAACCTAAACTTCCAGCCAGGCCGTCGGGAAAGTTTCGCCGCGTATCATGGCATAAATCTCACTACTCTTAGGCTCAATGTTTTAAACACCTCTTGCCGAAATTTACCAAAGGCGTCCTCGCCTTTACGTTTTGTATGCTTGTAGCTTATCTCGTTAGGCAATTAGCTGCATCCGACCACAAATGCTCTGAGAAGGATGTTTTTACAGAGTTTTCTAATATTACAGGCCGGTCTGATGGCGTGGCGTTCTTGATCGGGCTAAATGGCCTTAATGGGGTTTCACCTGTTTGAATGCCATTGTGCATGTCGCCGAAGAGATCCCCCAACCAAGAGTAAATGTCCCGACGGACTCGATGCTGACTATTGCCGTCGGTTTCATCACCGGATTGCCAATCGTCTTGGCCCTTGCATTCAACATGACCAACTTCGAGACGCAGACGTCGGCCATGACTACCATATACGAGGCGTTGAGTCAGAGCAAGGCTGCTGCCATCGGATTCCAGATTGTTTTCGTTATCTCAACTGGTGGTGCCATGTGGGGTTTTCACGACTGGCAATCTCGCCTGGCTTGGATCATGGGCATAAACAAAGGGTTCTCTTTCTCTAAGTACCTCGACAAAGTTCACGGAGCCTCTTTCCACACACCACTTTGAGCTCTCGTCTAGTCGGCTACATTTACTGGCCTTCTTAGTTTTATTTATGTCGCATCAGAAACAGCATTCAACTCCCTTGTTTTCGCGGGCGTCTTGCTCCAACATGGCAGTCACGCCATTCCCATTATCTTGCTGCTGGGCCGTGGCCGCTCACAATTTAATTTGAAAACGGACCCATTTGGTGTCCACGACTGGGCCTTTTGGCGAACATAAGCTTCCTTTCCTGGGCCCTGGTTGCTTTAGTATTCTACATCTTCCCTCATGCCCTACCCGTTGCGGCGGGTGACATAAACTATGTTCCTGTAGTTTTGGTTATAACCTTGCTTCTGGTTGCTGTCTTCTGGCACGCATTTTCTTGGCAAAACTTTTCTTCGCCGGAACTAGGCGCGAGTCGTTGTATGATAGGTGCTATCTAGTTGCATATCCTAGTTGGCTAAGATGAATACTTGACCACTTAAATGATGTGCATAGTAGATAACCTCGTTAATAACCATGAATATTGGATTCATCATGAGAAGATCATATGAGTAGTAACGATATAAATCCCAAGAGACTGAAGAATGATGTTCTTATCGGCAACGGGCTCATCACTCACTTCCTCAATGAAGCCCATGCAAAACACCAATGTCTTGCAAAAACTCCGACCAGTATTTTAACCTTGTCCACACGCACTGACCGGTTGGCCTAAAAATGTCAAGACCCGCAGTGACACTGACTTACTTGCTGTAGGAGGCGAATTGTCCCATGAACGATGATATCGAGCCCTAGTTCTGCGATGGCTGAACCGCTACTTAACGCATAGCACGGTCTAACCCCCTCACCAAGGATGAGGCTTTGTACGGACCAAGGTCTAGTAATTCTAGTCCGTTGTGGAATTTCCTTTTCTGGACTCGTCGCGAGAGCGCCAGGGCTAGACTCAATTTTTATAGGCCAGGCATGAACCATAATGTGGGCCATTTAGGCTAACCACTTTACCTTTCTCGGTCAGGAAGCGAGGTCTGGGCCTACGAGCAAGTACAGCTAATGCTTATCGTATCCCACAGACAGATAGCCATAGATTAGGGGAAATGATCTTGTGGATTATGCTTAAACTCTGGGTCAGGTTGTTAGCCATTTGCTTAAATCCTCTGGGTCTCTCCCGTTCTCACAAACAGCCATTTTGCTATCTCTCATCCCTCACCATCTTGCACCGATACAATGACTGCCCTTGTTTCAGAGAAAAAGACAACATCGGAGCTAAACGACGATGCCGATATCCAGTCCGGTCAGATACAGTCGTTCAGCGATGGCAATCTCCACAGGCGTGTTGGAAACCGTCAAATCCAGCTCTTCGCCATAGGTGGCAGTATTGGTACCGCTCTTTTCGTCAGCATCGGCAGTGGCTTGTTCAAGGGCGGACCAGCCGGTCTCCTCCTGGCCTTCATCTTCTACTCAGGGATAATGGGCCTCGTCAACAACTCCATGGCTGAAATGACTGTGCTCATGCCTGTTAGCGGCGGGTTCGTACGACTTGCAGGCAAGTGGGTAGATGAAGCTTTGGGGTTTACGGCTGGGTTCAACTTCTTCTGCTACCAAGCCATCTGCATTCCGTTCGAGATAACAGCACTGAATGTAGTACTGAAATATTGGAGGGATGATATTCCTGTCGAGGCTGTCTGTGCCGCTTGTATTGCGGCTTATGCGTGAGTTTCCGTTGCCTTGTCAAAAATCAGGCGGGACTAATATTTTGTAGCGCGATCAACGTTGCTGCGGTCCGATACTACGGAGAAATCGAGTTCTGGCTTTCAAGCGGCAAGGTCGTTCTATTTCTTATTCTATTCTTCTTCACTTTTATCACCATGGTCGGCGGTAACCCTCAACGCGATGCCTATGGCTTCCGGTACTGGGGTGAACCCGGTCCCTTCGCCGAATGGGTCTCAACAGGGGACTTGGGTCGTTTCGAAGGCTTCCTCGCGGCTTTGTGGGTGGGAGTTCTCATGATTGTCGGTCCCGAATACCTCTCGGTCATCGCTGCCGAAGCTGAACGTCCTCGAACCTACATCAAACAAGCATACAAGACCATCTATTGGCGCTTTGCATTCTTCTTCGTTGGCGGAGCTCTGTGTGTAGGGATTATTATACCCTCGAATGATCCCACTCTCCAGGCCTTTGTCGAGGGCGCTGCCTCAGGAGGTGGCACAGCTGCAGCTTCGCCTTATGTAATCGCCATGTCCAACCTTGGTGTCGATGTGCTACCCCATATCACCAACGCCCTGCTTCTCACCAGCATCTTCTCAGCTGGGAACACATATGTTTTCTGTGCCACACGAAATCTCTATGGCATGGCTCTCGAGGGTCAAGCCCCCAAATTCCTTACTCGATGCACTACGAACGGTATTCCAATCTACTGCCTTGGAATCACTCTTCTCTTTGGCTTTCTTTCGTTTCTTCAAGCTTCAAATTCGGGCTCCAAGGTCTTGGACTGGCTTATCAACCTCCTCAGCAGCGGGGGTCTCATCAACTTCATCGTCATCTGCACCACGTACATTCGATTCCACAGCGCATGCAAAGCACAAGGAGTCGACAGGAAGACGCTTCCCTACTGCGGTTATTTCCAACCGTACTCTGCTTGGATCGCGCTTTTCTTCCTGGTTTTGATTGCGCTTTCTGGTGGTTACAGGGTCTTTACTCCTGGAAACTTTACGCCTGATGGCTTCTTGACTAGTTATGCGATGATCTTGCTGGCTCCTATCACCTATTTCGGCTGGAAGCTGTTCGGGCGCTCCAAGGTCATAAAGGCAGCAGAAATGGATCTGATTTGGCTGCGTCCAGAGATTGATGATTACGAATCCAAACTTCCTGATCTTCCTAACTCATTCTGGTGGGACATGCGAGGGCTTGTTCGGAAGACCCTAAAGCGAAAGAACGATGAAGTCTAGTCACGCTAGACTTCTTACTTTTGTAGCTGCGAGGGCTGATAGAGATAATGTAGTTGAAGAAACGTCTGTTTGAAGGATTTTTAGGATATAAGGCGAGGAATAACAGCACTACAACTTCGCATCGTAGTTCCCCATGATTATCTATTCTCGTCCATCGCTATGTTCTCCAAGCTGTTCCATGTCTTGCTCTTCGCTAGTTATCGCCCAATCATGTGCAAACTCTGATCTCATGTCAGTTGACATTGTGAATCTAGCAATACTTGCAAGCAGCAGGAGGGCAGTATCCATGGTTGCAAGTGTAGCTGCACAATCCCTTGTAGCCTTCGTCAAGCCCATCAGCAGGACAACCCTCGCGACCGTTGGTCGCAGGAGGCGACTTGGGCGAACCATACGTCTTACACTTGCACTGAGCCGGGGGGCAATAATTGTACATACAAGTAAACTCGCAAAGGCCAATAAGGTTCCCGCTTTCACCATCAGCCACAGTACCCTCGATGCAAGCCTGACCGTTACCTGGATCGGTCACGGTAGGAGGGTTGTTTGGCTGCGTAGGCGAAGCCGGGTTGGTGCCAAGAGAGGGCTTGGGCTGGCAGGTGGTAACGCGCAGTCCGAAGGTCAACGATGCAAGACCGCTGCTGTCGAGAGGGTCATTGAAGCCGGCTGCAACGGTTCCCACGTAGGCGTTAAAGTTGTACAAGCCGCAAGGGCACACATTGCTAATATCCATAAGAGACGTGTCTGACAGGACGTTGGAGCCGCCACGCTTCAGAGTGAACGTCTGCTTGCCGATTCCGGCGTTGACCTTGATGAGAGTTGCTCCAGCAGGGACCTCCTTTGTGACAGTGTTGCCTCCGGAGTTGACAACCACAGTACCGGCGGACTTGAGCAAGCTCACGACATAGACAACATCTTCCAAGGACTGCCATCCATCGGGGCGGCCCTGGAAGTAGTTCTCGTTTGGCTTGTCCGGCGACCTGCCGACGGTGGTGTCGGTAGAGTCACAATCGGTGGTCTTGAGGTTACGGCGGTACCAATAGATAAGCTGGTCCTTCTCGATGTACTTGGCGACGTTGGTGTCCTTGTTCTTGTATGCAGCAATGAAGGGCTTGGAAAGATCGAGCCAACCGTTGTGTGGCATATCGTTGGCCCACTTGGATGCTCCGTCGTCGGTGTGCTTGTTCTTGAGCGGGCCAATGTAGTGGGACTCGCCGTAATCGTTCCAGGTCAGGATCTCAATCATGTCGAATCCCTTTTGCAAGACTTGATTCCAGCGGTCAAAGAAGAGAGAGCCGCTAGGGAAGACCCAGTTCTAAGTACTGTTAGATAGGTCCATCAATTCAGTTACATAGGGAGATGAACTGTTACTTGCCTTTGCCCAGTCAACTTCGGGTCCATAGTGGGTGAAAAACCAAGGCGATACAGCTGGATTCACGTCAGTCATTGAAACTATTGCACAACCAGCGGACACTTACGAGCCATGTATTTCTTGCTGCCAAGCCAGTCCGCATAGCTCTTATCGCCATCGGCAACGGTGACGGTCTTTCCGTTCTTGGGCGCCTTGTTGTTGCCATCGTTATCCCAGCCCATCCAGTTCAGGGCTCCGTCGATGCCGTTAGTGGAACTGCCCCACGGAGCAAAGTTGGGCATGAAGAAGATGTTGGAGCCGGAAGCACTTCGAACAGCGTTGGCATCAAGACCGTCTCCCGCGAAGCTCGAAACAAAAACCCTGTTGTCGACGAGCAGCTGAGCTGGACGGCCGGCGTACTTCTTAATCTTTTCGCCAACGACAGCTGGGTTGTCCGTCTTCCAAAAGTGAAAGTCGAATGAGATAAAGACCTTCATGCCATTGCGGTTGGCCGAGTCGTACGCATAATCAAGCTGCGCGTCATTGTAATCATCGACACCAATGTTAAGAGCAAAAGCGTCGATTCCGGCAGCCTTTGCGCGCGTCATGTCGTCATCATAGTCGGCTGAGCTTTGCCTGTTGCCAACAATGCCAATCTATTCATGTTAGTTGTTTCTCGATGATCGGTGCGAAAATGGAGGCTATACCATGAAGTGGGCAAATACAAGGCGGTCACTGGAAGACGCACGCTCGGACAATGCTCGAGCTTCGACAGCGGCTGCCTGAGTCACAGCAGCAAGAGCTGCAAGGCCGAGGCCTCTAAAGAGGCGCGATACAGACACCATGATAACGGTGTTCTCCTAGGTGAGATGTTGAAATAGAGTTGTAGGAGATGCCTCTAAAGCATGAGTGTTCCATGGTAATTGGCTTGTCATCTTATATGTTTTCGAGAGGCATGGGATGTCTGGGCTAAAAGCCTTACCCGAGCATCCGAGCCAAGGCTCAAGGGGAACGAGTAATTAAAGGTGAGTGGGTCAGGCGATCCATCTACAGAGTAACGCGATAGCGTGTTTCATTTGCTTCCCGCCACGATCCGTCTGTAGGAAGCATATTAACCCCTTGCAGGTTTAGTAAAACAGCTACTTGTTAGCAAAAAAAACATGACGTAGGAATCAATTTGCTTTGTTCTCCCATATTCACTCACTCAAGACTAGTTGCTCAATATAGAAACAGAGTCGCGACCTCCTATTCTGTGCTGACAGAATGTGAATACGAGAATGCAGGGTCTTGAAGGATTCGCAACTCCACCTTTGACACGACGGGACTTTGGCATGATCCGAGTTCATCTCATTGTACTTCGGATAGGGCTTAGTCTATGTAAGATTGTGACAAGAGTTTCCTATTATAGAAGCTGCTTGTCCTGTCAATTGTGGTCAATTACATTTAGTCCATCCTTTATTTAAAGTATTTAGTCTCTTTATAAGCTTCCCCAGTATTTCTCTTTCTTTCCTCCGAGTAGTAATCAGTCTTCTCCACTCTATTTTTATTTGTACATTCAACATCCAGAAAATTTAATACACTCCATATCCTTAAGAACCTCGCCGCGAATCGGGAATGACTCTTGGGCGATTTGTATTTGACTACCTAAATGCGTAGGTCGTTTATGCGTATTCCTTCTCCTCCATATCCTTCTTACCCTCGTGGGCACTTGTTTCAGCCTCTATTTCTTGGGTGGGCATCTTGCGAGCCATAGACACTACCTCGAAAACTGTGCGAGCTTCTCGGAACGTATTATTGAGCGCCTCAAGGTTACGGTTCATCGTCTCGGGATAGAAGAAGAAGACGACAATGGGGATCAACGCTGATATAATGGCGTACATGATGTAGTACCGGTATCCGATGTTTTCGATGGCGACTGGTGTAATCATGGTGACGACAAAATTCCACAGCCAGTGGTTGGCCGTCGAGACCGAGTTCATAGCCACTCGCAATCTCATGGGTGCGACCTCGCTACAGTATAAGAAATTGGCACCTAGAAACCCGATAGGATAGAACGAGTTGAACAGAAAGATGAAAAATGCCGAAGCAATTGATGCAGAATGGGATGAAGAGGGGAAGCTGGTAGAGATGGCTAAGGCGGTCATGCACATAGACATGCCAGCTCCGCTGATCATAAATACTGCACGACGACCCCATTTGTCGATTGCGACATAGCCGATAAAACAGCTGAGAAACTTCCAAGTCAGAGCACATGCTGCCAGAATTTTGGATAGGCTTGTACCGAGACTAAGGTTGTCCTGGAAGATAGTGGACGCGTAGACTGAGATGAGCGTTCCGCCGCACATCTGCTGCACGAACTGCAGAAAGATACAAAGGAAGAAGCGATAACCGAGTTTCTCTTCATTCTTGGAGAATATGTGTATCAACGAGGTGCTCTCTTGTCGGGCGTTTTCGAGGGATGATTCGATCTGCGCGATTTCGATGGTAATGGTTTCGTCAAATTCGGAACGATCTTTGAGGGCCATGAGCGTCGCGGTTGCCTTTTCCGTCTGGTTCACACTGACTAGCCATCTCGGTGATTCAGGCATGAGCATGATGACTCCCAGGATAAGACAAGTAAGCGGCATAGACACAGCCAGTGGTAACCGCCATTGCAAACTTGACGTGGGTAGGTTGAAGAAGCCATAGTCAATCCAGTTACATAAAGCATAACCCAGACACATAAATATGCCAGCAGCTACAACGTCTCTTCCACGATGCGATGCCGGGGAGCATTCGGAAAGCCAGATGGGTACCACGACGCTGATTTCACCGATGCCTATTCCGAGTATAACACGGCCAACAACGAACTGGGCCAAGCTGTATGACGAGACTTGGAGGACTTGGCCAATTAGTGTAAGAACGGCCGCCAGAAAGATTGTTTTTCGTCGACCGAGTTGATCTCCAAGGAAGAGACATGATAGCGAGCCTATCAAAGCACCGAGTTGGAAGGAAGCTATCACAGCTCCTTTGTTGGTCGAGTCTTGGGATTTGAGCGCTCCTGTAGTATTTACCGTATCCGTATCGGGGAAAACGTGAACGAAACTCTGGAGTGTTGCTAATGGTCCTACACCGGCCTGGTTGTAGCCGAATAAGATGAAGGCCGGCGCTGCAATGAGGCCGATCTGCGCGTAGCGTAAGGACTGCCCTCGAAAATTGAGGAAAGACGTATGAGAAGAATCCATGTTATCGGCTCGCGACAATTGAGTGAAAGAATTGATAAGTAGAGTAGGTCAGCTCCTCTCAAGCTGGACTCGCAGTTTGTTTAAATACTGGCTCCGGAGACCCCGGAGAACATGGGGGCCCACGGGGTAGCTTCGACCCCATATTGGAGAAATATGGAGGCTTTGAGTTTTGCTATGAGGTTAGTGAAGGTAGATCCTTACGTGGAGGAGATGTTATCTTCTCCTGTTACTAATAAACGAGTATGGTCTCATTCACAACCGAGGCGGTAACTGAGAGTGGTAGAAACATAGTGGATCTCGCACTTGGACAAGTCCGTTGTGTGCAATTGTGCGCACAAAGAAATGTCCGTGAGCTTTGAAGACGGATAATCGGCACAGAAACTTTGGAATAAGACCCATTATAAAACCTGGATTCTCATTCCGACTCTATAAGTCACATCTTGACGAGGAACTATCCTATTTTGAATGTAAAAAGAGTGGTGGACGTGCTAGGTAATGGCGGTTACGCAAAGGCTTGAGCTAACACTGTATGTAACATGGTGAATTACCTCTACAGACGGGATATGACATCATTGACATCAGGTCAAATCCTCTCAATGTGAAATAAATTTGGTAAATTGGGAGCTGGGGAACGAGAAAGGCGCGATATGCTTCTCCTCTGAAACCCTAAAGCCCTTTTTCGGATTGTTGCAAGTTTATTTATTCCTCTGGATGGAAAATACCAAAACAAGTATGTGCATAATAGTCGGACACCCCAACCTATAAACCAGCTATCAGAGGCAGAGCAAGGACCACCAGCTTACCCACCATCTGGATCCTTCCAGCGGCGTTTGTCTCTCCTTGACTATTACCAGAGCCAGAAGGTGATGCTGCATCAGTCCCAGTCTCTGACCCCGGTCCAGAACCGCTCTGGCCTTCTTCCTTCTCATCATCACCTCCATTACCACTACTTCCTCCGCTGCTGCTGCCACCGCCTCCACTACTGCTATCGTCTTTTCCGCCATCACTACCACCATCTTCATCCCCAGATCTTCCACTTCCTTCGCTACCACCGCTCCCCTTACCGGAACCCTCATCGCCATTGTCGCCTCCCGAGCCTCTTCGGTTGTTTGAAACCCTGATATTCGCATGCGTAATCATAAGATCGACCGGACTATCCCCCGACTTCTGGACCATCTCAATCTTCTGATTATTCTTTGCCTTGAACTGGTCGCTCGAAACACTTTGAAGGTTATCTCCAGTTGCTATGAGTTCCTTGTCGTAGACGCTTGAACCGTCCACCAACATTTGAAGACGCGACCCAGTCGTTTCCCCGCGGACAACTTTCACACTTTCGTCCCGACCGGTGACCTTGATTGACAACACAAGTCTAACGAACTCGCCAGTGGGAATATCCTCCTCGGAGCTGCTGCTTGGGGGTATGCTGCAAGTTGCTTGTCCATTTGGGGGAGGTTGGAGTAAACTATTCGGCGGTTAGCCTTATGCGTTGTGGAACAGCTGATACAAATCTTACATAGCGGTATCGCCCTTCACCGAGGTGAATTTGGCATTGTTACCCAGAGCGGCTTTTTCCAGGCTGAGAGCAATGGCTTTATAAGTTGAGCTTGGCAACAAAGTGGTGACTGTGGTGAAGCCTCCGCTTGACTTATCTGCCGTGGCAGTCGCTTTACCTGTAGCCTTGTTTCCATAGCCTCCGGTTGCCGTCGCTTTGGCCTCATCATCGTCATTGTCATCACCATCAGCAGAAGCGGTTTCCTCAGTGTCGTCATTGTCGGCAGTGGCCGATGCCTTTGTATCGTCGCCACCCTCGGCAGTATCTGTGGCTTCGGTTTCGTCACTCTCGGCAGTCGTCGATCCTTCAGTATCTTCATCGTCTTCAGCGGTATTCGTCGCCTCTGCCCCTTGATCATATTTGGCTGTACGTGTTGCCTCTGTCTCTTCATCATCCGCAGTAGCTGTTTCTTCTGTAGACGCACCATCGTTAGTCCCTTCAGCAGTCCCGGTGAAACTCTCAACTTCTGTCGCTGGTGCAGTATATTCGGCATCAGTGGATACTTCTGATGCATCGGTGACCTGAATATCCAACGCTGTTGGCTCGACTGGGGCTGTGGACTCACCCCCATCTGCAGTTGCCTCGTTTGCTTGGTCCTCGGGTGTTTGGATAGCATCCTCAGCCGTTGATACAGGACCATCGGTAATAGAAGCAGGCTCATCATCGGTCTCTGTTGGTTCCGAGGTTTCTTCGTCGCTAGTCTCTGTGGCGGCAGCCTCCGTGTCGGCTGGTGCATCAACGGCTTCAGATGTCTCCGTCTCGTTAGGGACTTCCGTCTCCTCATCATCCGCAGTTTGTGTCGCATCGGTGGCCTCAGACGCCTCAGTAGCCTCAGGCAGGTCTGCGGTGGACTCAGGGCCATCTTCCGTTAATACGGACTCATCTATTGTTACCGTAGGTACTGATGCTTCTTCTTCTTCTGTAGGGGATTCTGGAGAACGTGTTAACCGAGCTCCAATTTCATTGCAGGTAGACAAATGGCAGCTGGCTGGCTCCAAAGATACTAGGGCCTTGGAGAGTAGATCTTTGTCTTCGGGGATCAGATCCTTGCCCTCAGCAGCGTGCAGTCGAATGGCTTTGTGTGCAAGTACAATTAAAACACTGGGAATATGGCTCACCACCAACTACCGCTTCTGTTGGCTCGGGGGCAGGTGCCTCTTCTGCATCTGTTTTGGCTGGGTCGGCAGCAGATGCCATGAGTTCTTCGGTTTCCAGAGGCCCATCTGTAGGTTCTGTCTGACTCAATCCCTTTTCGGCCAGCAGGCCCAGGATAAGGCACTTTAACAAATGCATGGTGATTGAAGAGAGTTGAAACGCTACAAAGCAAAAGGTACGAGGGAAGAATTGGAGGTCAAAATGATTTAATATGCATTCAAGGAATCTAAAAATAAGTGTAAGATGGTCGCTACTGGTAGGCCGGATGGAGCCTTAAATACACATACTCGTAGCCAAGTCCTTGTTCCCCCTCCGCCTTTCCGCGTCTGGGCCTCTGTTGGTGGCATTGTCAACTCGCTACTGTTTGGTTGAGAGGTAACGCCAAGAATTGAGCTGAAAACGCGCATTCCTAGGGCAAGATATGATTCGCGCCATATCAGCCTTATGGGGCTTTGATTCAAGCCTACCCAGCTACGTGGTGTCGGCAGTCACCAGGCGTCAAGATTCACCAGCCGGCCAACATTCCAGTCATCATATGATATGATTCTGGTCATATAAGCAGACTCTGGTATGATACTTGTTTACTAAATTCGCAATAGCACCATTCCCAGTACTACGGACAACGTTTGTGTTCATATTGGATGGCTTGCGCGACCACCAGGCTTCTCAGAAATGGCGTCTGCCACTAGAGGCTGTGGAGCGCCAAAGATGGCCTGGAGCAAGCCACATCATATGCTTAAAACACAGACCCAGTCTAAACCGCCGTTTTTCAACGGAATAGGGAGAAGAAACTAAGTCCTCTAAAATTTAACTTTGAGTACGCCTAGGCTGACAGCCAGGCCGCCGCTGCAGTACCAGTATTGGGGTTGAGCGAGCGTATAATTGACGAATGACCAGCTGAACTAACCGAGAGGCTACAAGTTTGACTCATTGTTATTTAGCCATCTAATACTTGTGGTGATCTAAGCTAATAACCCTCATACATAGTACATTACCCTCCCTTCGAAGAGTCTTCTTGCAGTCCGAGAAACAGCACAGGTAGCGATGCTATCCCCACGCTTATCCACACCGACAGGAATAGTTCCCTTGCTATGTTCGATCAAAACACTTCTCACGCAGGCGGCCTCCTTTTCATCCACTCCCATGTCAGGAGAGGGTGTACGCTCTGGTGTTGGTGGTAATGGCCCCTCACGATCATTCACAACAGATTTGCCTGCCAAATCCGCCGCGATGGTGCCTTGAATGCTCACTGCAGCCCCTAAACACACCGCTCCAGTAAGTTGGAGGGTAGGATGAGGCAGACCCATGGAGTATGACTGCACTCGAATATCAGGCAACTTCTCGCCACTTGTGGTGCGGCTCGGTGGTTGTAAGAGTGCGATCTTGGGAGTACCCCGAATCTGACCTGCGGCGTTGATGTCGGATGCCAAACCCATGTCCACAGCACCTTGACGTCTGATCGACTCGACGAGTGCATGTTGTTGTTCTGGTGAAGGGAGGGATTCGAGAATGGATGAAACAGAAGAGGTGCTGACCAAAACAAACGGATTTGCCGCGTCAATCAAGGTAACCCGAACCTGGAAAGGGCCAAGCTCAGGCAATAACAACGACGGATCAACACGTAGCCATTGTTGTTTATGCCCAGAAGGGAATAAGCTACCGGCTACACTCCCAGCAGGGTCTACAAAAGAGCACCTGACTTCGCTACCGGGCGTCTTCACACCCGGCATAGTGAAGTCACCATCCTCTTTGTAGTCACCGTTACTGTCCAATTGTACAGTCTCAACGATGAGCCTTTTTGTGTTTGTGTTGAAAATCCTTACATCAATCTAACAATCGGTCAACAACAGCTCACCACCTGAATACTTATTGGGACATACCTCAGTTTGCCCAGATCGCGGAGTTACTAAGCGCTCCTGGACTGCAAATGGACCAACTCCAGAGCTCATGTTACCGCAGTTTCCAGAAAAATCCACAGACTCCTTTCCAACCGCGACTTGGGCAAAAGTAAAGTCGACATCAGCATCTGGTCGTGATGAAGGTGAGACGACAGCAACTTTAGACGTAGTAGAAGTCCCACCTCCGACACCATCAACTTGTCTAGCATCATTGTTGCGAGAGCCCAAAGCTGAGATCAGGTGTGATGACCATTCAGCTTCTCGCTTGGGGAGATGCTTCCGATGGATGAAGAGACCTTTGGACGTCCCAGCGCGCATTAGCACACATGGGAGGCTGTGTCTTGTCGGACAGGGCTCTTTGAGGGGTTGGGCGTGAATAGCCATGGTATTCTGCTCAATCTTTCGCTATCGATGGATAGATGTCTGGTTGTATGACCTGTTCGCATCAAGTTTGCAGATGTTGGTACCCGACTGGAACCCATGAGTTATATAAACCTTGTTTCCGTGGTAAATATGCTATGACCCCAAGCTTGACGCAATTGTTGATGGCAGGGTTCAACATTCTGAAGGACTCTGACCAAAAATCCTGTGGGATAATTGTTAAACGGGAAGTGATGTCAAGCTAGTGAAAGACATGTCCCGCGGGAAGCACGGGAAGAGTGGCAGTGAGCAAGTGGGGACTTGCGATGTCATCTTCCCATGAATTGAAACTCTCCTGTGGAGGAGCCATTGAACCCGAATAGTGGATCCTCAAGAAATGCTGTATCGTGGTTGGATGGCCAAAAAGTAGGTTGCCAATGGTTCCCGGTCTCAATCTCGGCTGTGTTTGATGGGACCATTCCCGTAGTGAACTGGTTTAATCCCGCGGGAAAGCCAACGGGAAAGTTTGCGGGGCCCGACAAGACTGGCTGGGCTGACGCGTGGAGATTCTGCTGAACTGGAGCATAGGCAGTTGATCCGTACACAGCCGGATCACCCGAGTTGAGATCATTCTCGCGGAGAAAGCTTTGTATGATGCCATCGATATTTATCCAGTCAGAGCCGGGAGAGGGAAAGCTTCCGTTGTCAAGCTCAATTGGCTGCGTTTGTTGATCCTGGCGTCTGTCTCCATCCTTTTCTGCGTGGTCGTTGTTCTGAAGCTCCTCAAAGCCAGGTTCGGTCTGCACTCGCTGGTGCTCCCGCTCCCGAGGACGTGTTGCGGGTTCAGCCTCGAGAGCATCCTCAGGCAAATCATCCACTACTACCCCATATTTGTTCATGAGCCTGTGTATGATGACAGCAGCTTTCTGCACGGCGGAGTTGGTCTCCTGGTTTTCCTTGAAGACAGCCAGGCATGTCATCAGATTGATATAGGCTGTAGACCCTGGTCCGTTCTTCGCCGCTATACGGCAGTGGATGGTAGCAGCCACGTATGTTGCGTATGAAATGAGGTATGGCGCTCGACGTACGGAAAAGGCTCGATGGTATGCTCGCAGAAGGCTACTGATACTGGATGCAGCTGCCGAGCACTTGATGAGTGAATCGACCGAGATAGAGCGGAACGTATTGTACAAGTGGCCGTCGGCAACAAAGGGACGATGCAAAAGTATCACAAGTACGTAATACATGGCACTAGAAACGTTAGGGGTAAAAAATCCCGTCTTGGATTTTATGGACTTACTGGAGACTAAGAACATGAGGTGGAGGCACTGTAGCGTCGGACGTATTGGCTGCATCAGGTTTAAGATGATCTGGTAGAGAAGTCTGCCAGTCACCCAACTTGCGCTGGAGTTTATCCAACACTTTCGATAACTCAGCGGGACTTTGATCAGACGTCCGTACGGTGTAGATGCAGCTGAGTATATCGCTCATTACGATGGACAATTTGCAAAGCGACGTAAAGGTCGAGATGCTATAGGCCGGTGAACCAGGGTAATCGGTGGTCGAGGTCGAGTACGCAAAGGGTTGCCAGAACTCTAACTCAGAGTATGTGTCAATAAATTTGATAGGAACCATAGCATCGGCTTCTTTCAAGGTTACTGGCCGGCCTTGGTAGAGACTCTGGATCTTATCGACCACTGTTTCTGCGTCAGAGTTTTGTTGCTGGTTTTGGGAGGGGCTAATGTACCAAAAGCACCCCAGAAAACACGTCGGCGTATTTCTAGGTCTTCGTCTGAGAAGAGATGTGAGTTTGTCAGATCAACGTGCAGACCGAGGTCAATGAGCATGCGGAAGGCCAATCCAGCGTATAGCCACGCCGCGCTTCTCTCGTCTCCCAGCGCAAACAAAGAGTTCGTCATGACCAACAAGGCCTGTATCGTGGTAATATCGCTTCGATCTAACGAGCCTCCCACTAATTCGCGTACTCTTTCGCGATACCTCCATCCTGCTGTTCGCACATCGTTCGGATCCTTGCGGACTTCAAGTCTGGGGCTGAACTTGGAAGATCCAAAGTATATTGCGTTTAGAAGGAGTTTGGAGAAGTAGGGGCCGTTACAAGCCATGTCCCTCATGAAGGCCGGCCGATAAGTGATAAGGAATGAGTGATGTTGGCGATTCCAATGGAGTGAGAGGAGATGCATCCCCAAATCGGGATCAACACCATCAAAGTCGAGCTGGCCCCTACGAAAATTAATCTCCTCTAATTGTCCTAGACGGCAAAGATTAGCTCGGAAATATTTTACTGCTCTATACCATACTCACGCTGTTTGGCTGCCTCGGCGATAAGACCACGCTCTACCCAATGGTCAGGCATTCGGGGATGAACCTCTTGCTCTACAGGTCGCTCTTGTGTATTGTCCTCAAATAAAGCACTTGTACGGCCATGGTAGCTCGACTCGCCATTTGCCAAGACGAGAACACGGGCGACGCCTGAGTCCATGGGGCGGTCGGTAGAGACAGTCGAATCCCATGATTGACGGTCGTCTGGGCCTCCATCGCGAGTTTCCTGTTGACTACGCTCATCCGGTATACTAGGTGCTTCACTTTCACCCGCTGGAGACGCGGCTTCACTCGATTGCCGGGCCCTACTCGTTGAATTGGTGCGAGCCCTGTTACTACGACGCTTCATGCGCTGATGCCTTTGCCGACCCGCTTCTTTGCTCACATCCGGGACAGGTTCGTAGATGCATTCTTTGTCGTATGTTTGGCAATTGACGCATGAGGGCCGTTCGCCATTGCACTTGATCTGAACAGGGCTCGTTAGTCCCGCGGGAAGTAATGCTGCAGACTGTATGGCAGAGGATTCAATTGGTCACCTTTCTTTTGCGACAAAACGTGCAGGCTTCGGTGGCACGCCGGCGAACACGGGGAGATGGTTGATGTGCCTGGGCGTTACTGGGCATTTCGAGGGCCTTTACTCGTTTCAGAAGCTTGGAAAGACGGAACAGAGGTTGACGGGAAAGACGGGAAGATTTGGGCTGGTCTTTTCCATTTGGATCCACTATCGATCGGCGGAACCGTCACCTTTCTTGGCAAGGTGTCAGTTCGCTTTCCCGTTGCCTTTCCGATGACCTACCCGTGAGTAATAATTAATTGCGCGGGTTTACGGACCTCAAACAAGGGAAAACTATTATGTTTGATGGGGAAGGTAGTTCTTTGAATTTAATCTAATATTACTGAGTGTTCTCCTTTTCTCAATCTTGTTTTCGAATCGGTAAAAGGTTGTTTTTGCAAAATTGATCTAGACCTTCGACAAAACACCATGAGCGCCACGGCAAATATCCACGCAACAACAACGTTGTTGCCCAGTCAAGTTCAAACACAGACAGTAAAGACGCAAAAACAGCAAATCACTCCCGGAGTATCCTTGGCTGCTGGAGCCGTTGCTGGTGGCATAGAAGCAACGATCACGGTAAGTCTGTACATACTTGAGGCCAGTCCAGAATAACTGTTAAGCGACTTGATCGAGTATCTTGGTAGTTTTGTCAAGTCTTGTCAGCATTAGCACTATCACACATGTTTTGGCAGGGATCCTGTTAGGCGAGATCAGCTTGACAAAACTACTGACGCGACTAATCTTTCTTCTTAACATGACGTCACTGAACTGGTTCACGCGTTAACGCGTTTACTTGTCAATTGAGCTGACCAAGTTGATAGTACCCTTTCGAGTTTGCCAAAACACTGGCACAACTCAGCGCGAAACAACCGGGCGTCAACTCAAGTACAATCTCGCGGTCTCCTTTCGTAATTATTTCCCAGACCGTTCGCAATAATGGCTTCCAATCGATTTATACCGGCTGCTCAACATTGATCACGGTAAGCAGACTGATCCTCTCGTTCTGTATCGGCCCATCTAACCCCATTCTAGGGCACCGCATGCAAGGCGGGTGTCCGTTTTCTATCCTTTGACGCGGTCAAGAACCAATTACGCGATTCCAACGGCAAACACTCGCCAGCATCTCTTATTCTTGCGGGTATGATCGCCGGCGCGGTTGAAAGCGTGACAGTTGTTACACCAACGGAGCGAATCAAGACGGCCCTGTAAGTAATCTTACACACGACTTAACCAGCCAACTGACCTACTCACGCATATGATCTTGATAGAATCGACGACGCAAGATCTTCCCACCGACGGCTCAATGGCGGATTCCACGCCCTGCGTACCATTGCGGCCGAGCGAGGCATCCGCGAAGTATACCGTGGCCTGACTTCAACTACACTCAAGCAATCAGCTACCTCAGGCGTGCGAATGGGTTCCTATAACATTCTGAAGGAGCTTGTATCACCCGATAGTAAAAACCCGGTGGTGACTTTCGGCATTGGCGCTATGGCGGGTGTTATCACCGTCTACGCGACGCAGCCGTTTGACACAATCAAGACAAGATCTCAGGCTGCAAAAGGTGCCACGATGGTTGAAGCATTTCAGCAAGTTCTACGAGATGGCGGTGTAAGAGGTTTTTGGAGCGGGAGCACGATGAGATTGGGAAGATTGATCCTGAGTGGAGGAATTGTTTTCACTGCCTACGAGAATGTCGCTTCTCTTCTTATGGGAACGAAGTGATAGGATCTAGTCACCTATAGGTGGTAAAAACATATACCACTGCCGTCTACTGGGTGTTTCTAAATTATACCCATTATGTAGATTGTAATGAATCACCGTAGATTGATCAAGTTCTTGTTGAGAAATACATAACGGACCATTCGCATGAATACATACGCGCCTTGGGCATACTGTTGAAATTTTACCGGTTGTTTTGATAAGCCCTCGATGGTTCTGTGCCACCGATAAATTGGCCTATGTTCATTGCAAAATCTGTCACTGTCAAGTGTCAACTGGTGATAAACTGGTTAGTTCAAAGCTAGTATCCAGCATCTCGTTAGATTTGCCTTCCGCTGTTGGTACCCGAGAACTTGTCGCTTCCCCGCATTGCTCGCTTAACCAAAGCACCAGTATGTGGAGCTAAAGTCCGGGGTGGTGAAGAACGTCGAGACCAGAAAATAAGCTGGAGATAACGGGAAGCAAATGGTTCCCCAACCACCTGAAAGAAACAAACATGTGTGCAGCGTCTTGCTTGAGCCACTTAGTTGAAGCGGAGTAATCACTTACCGTTAGGATTCGAAAGCAAAAAACCGGGAAGACTGGGCATGGTTGACGCTGTTTGCTCACTCCCGCGGGAACAAGACTTAGCTAGTGTCTAGACCAAGCCTCACCCCGCAAAGGTTGTCAGACGATGCGAATCCATGTGCTGGGTTCTCCGCGTCTTGAGGATGAACATTTCAAGCTAGTATGAACCTTAATGGATGATCTTAGCCGGAGTGAATTTCCGTCGGGGCGGCCGTTGGGAATATGACGAGAGTTGCCCATCAACCTCACCTGTGCTCTATGTATATAAGCTAGATGCTTCTACCCCAGACTTGACATTGACACAGGCATCTCATTCCAACACCTTCTCTTCATTGTATACAACGGCCTAGCTTCAGTATCACAATCTTTGATCAACGACCATCGCCACCATGTGCGCCGCGCGAAACATTGACGGATTGCACGACGACCTTTCAGAGCGAAAGGCCGAAGTGGCAGAATGTATCGAAAACGCCGTCAATCCTGATGGCTTCATCAGCCCCAGCGATATACAGGCACGATTCGATCTTCTTCGAAACCTCTCATCGTCGCAGATGGAGGAACTCAACAAGCGCGTTCGCAGCAAGATTGACTGGCATATGATGCCATGTGTTACTCTCATGTTCCTTATGAAGTATGTCTTTAGACTTGATTAACCGACGGAATAGACCAACTAACCTTGTTCAGTTATCTCGATCGCATCAACGTGTCAAATGCTCGTCTTGCAGGTCTCCAAGAGGACCTCAACATGACTGATACCGTATGGAATGCCGGCATCTCAACTTTCTATGTGGGCTATCTTATTGGGCAACTGCCTGGTAACCTTCTCATGGCAAAGACGAACCCCCGATTTTTCCTTCCAACCATCATGCTCATGTGGAGTGTGGGTACGATTTACATGCCCGCCATGACAAAGTAAGTAAACTACTAGATGAGGTTGACAAGAGATAACTAATTGGCGATTAGTGGCCCTGGCTTTTGTGTTGTTCGATTCTTCATTGGTCTGATGGAAGCACCATTCTTCCCTGGCCTCACTCTCAGTAAGTAGATAATGATCTACACCGTCGAAGCGGGACTAACTGATTAGTGACTTCTTCTTGGTATACCAAAGAAGAGAGCCCAATTCGAATGGCCGTCTGGCATGCCGGCAATACAATCTCCAATATCATTTCTGGATTCTTGGCAGCTGGTATCCTTGAACACATGGACGGCGTCGCTGGTTTGCATGCATGGCAATGGTTCTTCCTCATTGAGGGTATCGTCTCCATCATCGTTGCTCTGGCTTCTTACGTGTTTCTACCTTCGTGGCCTCACGACACCCGTTTCCTCACTGAAGAGGAACGAGAGATGGCTCAGTATCGAATCCTGGTCTCCAACGGAGGCATCGATGAGAAAGTTGGTGGAACATGGGATGGAGTCAAAGATGCAGTCAAAGATCCTTTTACTTGGTTCTTCTGCCTTATGCACTTTGCACTGGTCACTGCTCAAAGCTTCAAGGACTTCTTACCATCGGTAAGTGGAAACAAACACAGTTGGTTCCCGGTGAACATCTACTGACACTGTCCGCAGATTATGAATACTTTCGGATTCAACAAGATGACCACGTATCTCATTCAAGCTCCACCATACGCCATCGCTTACATCGCCTCCTGTGCCATCGCATGGTCTTGCGGCCATTTCATGGAGTCAACTTGGCACGTCATTGTGCCGATAATCTTTGCTGCAGGCGGATGTGGTATTCTCATTGGCACCATCAGTGTTGCAGCTAGATACGTCGGTATCGTTTTTCTCGTGGTCGGAACCTACAACGGTCTTAACTTGCAACTATCTTGGGAAACCACCGTTGTTCCTGCCCCTCGCGCCAAGAAGGCAGCTCTTATTGCAATCGCAAACTGTATCAGTCAAGTCAGCCACTGGTTCAGTCCCTACTTCTATCCCAGGAGCCAAGAGCCTTACTACCGCCTTGCGGGTGGACTGCTGCTTCTTGGTTGCGCGTTGACTGTTGTTTCTGCGCTTCTTGTGAGATGGAGGGCCATCAAGCTCAACAAGAAGCTGGATGAGCGTGAAGGCTGGACGGAGAACTCGGGAGTCGAACGTGGATGGCGATACAAGTACTGAAGCTTGTTGAGGATGCAATTGGGCGGTTCTAGGTACGATCCTTATGAGAGATGGACTGTTTCTAGTATTTCGCCACATGTCTTGGATGCTCTTGTCTTAAGTGATCAGTTGATTTCTCATATAAAAGCTACCTATCCCTCTGTGCATAGAACTTTTATAAAAAACCATGCTTAGCGATCATTGAGCATACTACATGCCTTCAATGCTCCTCATATTGGCGTACTTCGACTGTTCGAAGAATATGCGAGTCATCAAGACTTGCCCCGAATCCCCTGTTCTCAGCACTGACTCTGCGACCCTCAGTGACATCATCTCCAGCACGCACCATCGTTGTAACGTACGACTTGGCATCGGGAATGAGGACATTCTCATCGCTTACTGCGTCCTCGGGGTAGCGGGTGCCTTCCTGGGCCCGTGCTGTGGTTCTTGACTGCTTGTATGATGAGTTCATCATCTCAAACTGTGACCTGGAATAGTTGGATGAATAGCCTGGTTTATCCTTGCGAAGAATTGACTTCCATAACATAGGCATGAAAGGGAAACAAGCACAAACAACTCCAATGCCACACTCGGCGATACTATCAGTTAGTTAGCAGTTGTTATGCAACAGAGTTACAACAGGGACATACTCACCCAGTAAGGTTGATCTGAACGAAGACATATGTCTGATCTAGGCTTTCTCCATTCTGAATGATAAAGACTAATCGAACGAGGCTGAAGATGCAAGCAATACCTCCCACTCCAAAGACGGCGGCAATCTTGAGTTTTGCCATTAACCCGACTTGGAGCTTTTTTGTTAAAGGGCAAGGCAGAAGCAGTACAACGATGTCGCTGAGAAGACTAATGATGTTGTCGACAAGAATCAGAACTCGTTGATTGAAGCATTCGCCATCGGTAGTGGCACCCCAAAACATGGATATCGGTCGACAAATAAACATCTTTAAGAACAGCATAGCGATGTAGTAGACACCCATGATGCCGAGGAAGCCGTAAATCCATCTAACGTAGGTCGTATAGGGCGCAAAGATTCCAGCGAGGAAAAGGAGAATGGCAGCTTTGATGGCAAATACTGTCGGACCGTAGTTCACCATTGTGGCATAGACTGTCTACGGCAAACTCAGTCAGCACCGTAACGTAGGGGGCTTGCGATATCGCTCACCTGGTTATACTGAGCCAAGAGCTGTTCGGGGACATCCCACTGATGTAGCCCTCCGCCATATCTCAACACTATGAACGATTAGCCTTGAGAGCGCTTAGGATCGAATGATGAGCAATCACTTATTAGGCACATTGTACAATAGCTCATGAAACCAATCTTGCGAGTCATCAGAACCGGAAGTATCTGGGTACCGGAGGTCGAGAACTTACATATCCGATGATACAAGCAACTTGGAAGACATGTTAGCATGATGAAGGTATCTCAATCTCGAAGTGTCTGGACGCACCGTCATCTCGTCGTAGTCCCATCGACAGCCTGTGGCGGGTCCACAATCTGAGAAAGACGAATATAGAGCAAACGGAAATAGCGATCACATTAGAAACAATGCAAATGTAGTACATTTGACGATCGGGGTTTTCGAAGTTGGACTCATGGCCCGGAGGGGGCTCCATTGCTGGCTTGATCATGTTGAGTGGAGTTGCTCTGTGAAAGTGTCTATAAGTTCAGACAGGTGAAAGCTTCGCCGGACAGTAAGACAAGGCGACAAAAGGAAAAACTAACGGGTTGAAAAGTCTGCCAAAGATATGTCTACCCAGACAGCTGGAAATATGTTGACAGGCGGGAGCGGAAATGTGATGGAAGTGGTCAGGCTTCCTTGATCGGGCACATCCCTCAACAACGGTAAATAGTGGATCGTTGGTATTTTTATTTCAACCAGGATCCCTAGCCATCGTGTGTGATAGCCGTTCAGCCGTTAGAACTCCTGAGAATGGTGGCAAGCCAACTACTCATGTTTGTTCGTAATTTTATTGGTATACGGGAGAGACGAGCGGGCCTCAAGTCTGGAGTTCCTTCCCCTGAGAAATCCTTCAGTACTGAAGTGACATGCAGAGCACTGATGATGGAACATAAGGGAAATTTCCGTTATCTAGCGCATGGACAATGCAGGTCCAAACATCAAGTCACTTCAATGGGGTGAAGGAGTGTATGGGTACTGAAGTGCCTGCATGATCAATAATTTACGCACAAGTTTCTATGTACCATGCAGATGCGATCTTCAGCGGTAGTGAACTCCTTCCTAAGATGGTAAGATGGAAGTTTTACGAAATACTCTCTTGGGTTTAGAACTCGAATCCTTCAGGGCATTCAATCTGTCAGAACTAGCTCGTGACTACGGCAGTCACCCAGCCGCGGCACTCGCAAGAAATGGCGATGATGGAAAGGACTGTCCGAGCTTATGCAGGTTGGTGGTTGCATAGTTACATCGCGCTCTGGCTCAGCCCATTAGCTGG
This sequence comes from Fusarium sp. FL617, assembly GCA_030142105.1. Lineage (NCBI taxonomy): Eukaryota > Fungi > Ascomycota > Sordariomycetes > Hypocreales > Nectriaceae > Fusarium > Fusarium sp. FL617. Next base: position 894,054 of record JAREIL010000004.1, on the reverse strand, counting down.
CGATCACCTTGATTGATACTCCACCGGCACATTTCCGTGGCCCCGGCCCGTGTTTTACCACCAAAGTTTGTTAATTAAAATCCCGGTGCAGCTCCCTTCAATGGTACGAGCTGAAGGAAGGATCTTCGTTGAAACTTGCTGAGCTGTGCTTGACTTTGAGGATCCCCGTTTGTTGAAGTGTGTCATCGCGTCTTAAACCCCCACTTGTTCTTTTCCCCTCAATCCGCTATAGAAAGTCAGGGATCACGACAAGTGTTGATTGTCAGTGGCGCTACCAATACGCAGCACTCTAGTTTCAGAGAATGCGCCAAGAGAGGGAAAAAGCAAATAAGAGTGATGATTGCGTATTCATAACTAAACCCAGCAGTGGATAGTTATACAAGCTATAGCATTATGGAAGGCCCGGTGTGCTTTCTGCTACAGTTGCATTGCATCCGAGTCATCTCTGTGACATGGCGCCTTTTCCATAAGTGATATCCAAAAATGCCTCACAACTATTTAGAAGATGGCTTGAGCGTTTGATGGTGACGAAATGCCGCCCTTCATGTTGAACGGTGTTGACGAAACAAAGAATGTCCAGCGGTTTTGTTGCTTGCAGGTCTCTGCCAACTTCTCCAAGTCAAACAATTCGCCTGCGTCATGTCAGCGGACTTGCTCTGTGTGATGGATCGTGAACTTACCAATGGGCATTCCCCACCCAGCCAACATGTACTCATGCATCAAGATTGTACCTGATGGAGGCGGGTATACCTGTCGAGTGAAATGTTAGCTACTGACATAATTCCCGGGACATTCTTCGAGCAAACCAACCTCCCAACTAATGGCATCGCCGGCAACTGCCGCGAACCCAGTGTTCCAAACCCACTTTAGCACGTCCATTGTCCCCTCGACTCCTGCATGCTGTGGGCTCGTAGTGGCTGCATATGCCTTCTTGGCCGTGACATCCATGGAATGTTCCCACTCCTTAATCACACCAATACGCACAAACAGGATGTCGCCTCGTTGGAAAGTGATATTGCATTCCTCAGCAATTTCCAGGATCTCACTGAGTTTGACTGAGTGGAGCGAAAATGTCGTGTACGTGATACCCCTCTTTCCAGCCCATGATGCATAGTCAATTAGGACTCCACGACCTGCGTTTGCCAAAATTCAGCTTACCATCAATAGTTGACTCGATTGATACGAGAACAAACCTGTAATGCCCTCTTGAGCCCAGTGTTGGATACCGATGCGGCTGCTGGAACGGTCCAAAATCTCCTCTTTGGTGGTACCGCCATAGAAGACACGTTCTTTGCTACCCTCCTCACGGGGCATGGAGAAGTGCCGCAAACCATCCCATTGGCTACTTTGTTCTATAGAATCATATCAGTAATCAATTTTGGGGCATCGAGTTGGGAAGACAAACGTGGGTTCATAACGTAGATATCATCAAACGCAACGCCATCGAGCAACGGCACCATCTTGAGTTCACATGGCTGGCGGTTGAAGCAGGCATACTCGAGTTTGTTTAAATCCCATCCAAGGTTGACTCGAATGCCAGTCTTGATCTGTGTCTGGGCTGCTTGGGCGACTCTCTCGGGCGTGAGTAAAACGAGTCTACCCAGCCCTTCCTCTCGGCTTCCAGGCTCCCCGATCCATACACGTTTGGGATCAGGAAGTTCATCCCAATTACTTTCCATGAATGAAGGGTCCATAATTGCTAATTGGTCGGGATTTTTTGTGATAAGATATGGAATGATGCGGGTGCAAGAACGGTGAAATGCAGCATCAGAGGTGGTTGTTTATACCGTGACAGCCATCAATTCCCTTGCTCCCTGCCGTTAACTCGCTACAGGCCCGACCTCACCATTGTATTGTGCGATCCACATTTAGCCATCATGATCCGAGTTTGCGAAGCACACCCGGAGCTATCGCAGCTTAGTGAACCGTTAGTTGTGTTGGATGCAGGCTTGCCTGTTGTTTGTGGATATATTGTATGCAAGCCAATGTGTGTATGCAGACAGGATCAGCATAAAAGAGAAATTTCAGGGAGCTACCCCTGTATTTGCAAGTTGGTTCCAGGCCGGCATTGTCCTACCGTTTCCGATGATCGACAAACAATGCCTTGTGGAGCTGAATATTGCTGGGGTTGACGTTGGGGTAGCACTGAGTACTTCCAAAAGAACCGACACAACCCTCCATGGAACAATGTCATTTCGTGCCGTTTGCAGACACTTCTCACATGTTTTCTATTCATTCTCCCAGCCTTGGTTGACTTACTAGCTTCCAAGTTTTTTTTTCTTCATTCACACCAAGTCAGTGTTGGGCAAAGCTTTACTGCCTCAACAATGCCGCAGACCGGGAACCAGACAAGCTTGTACAACAGGCTTGTCATCACATTTGTTGCGGTCGGGGGTACTGTAAGTTAATTTCCTTACGTGCATACTCGTGGGTCAGAAAATGGCTGTCGGAAGCAAATCTACCTCATGTTTAATTATACCGCCTTTTATTTGCGACATGCTAATATCGACTTGCAGACATACGGATATGCGGCCTCGATTATTGGAAGTACTATCGGGCAACCCGGTTGGTATCAATTCTTCAATCTTCCCGCCGATGGCGAAGAAGGCTACGATACTATAACTACACCAGCAATCGCTACGGCAAATGGACTCTTCTCAGCTGGAGGTGCAGTCGCATGCCTCATCCTCATGTGGGCATGCGACTACTATGGCCGCTTACGAAGTCTTCAGTTTGGTTGTGCTCTCGGTATCCTCGGCGGAGTACTTCAATGCGCTGCTCAAAACCTTGCGTGAGTCCTTATACTACAGCCGTTGATCAAGTCTAATCATCTCTTGTAGGATGTTTCAGGCTGGTAGATGGATCATGGGAATGTGCGTTGGACTAATGGCTACTGTTACACCAATGTACCTCTCTGAAATGTCGAGTCCTCTGGCACGCGGCTGGCTTGTCGGTCACCATGCTATCTTCCTCGTTTTCGGTTACATGCTCTCTTCGTGGATTGGCTTCGCCGTTTACTTCTCTAAGAACCTCGAGTTTGGCTGGCGATTTCCCTTGGCTTTCCAAATCCTCCCACCACTGGTTCTTCTTATCGGCTCTCCTTGGGTTCCCCGTTCTCCTCGATGGCTCATGTCCAAGGGCCATTACGAAGAGGCATGGGCCGTTCTTGTCCGTCTGCGAAAGTCGCCTAATGATCCCCAGGATCTGGTCGCCAGAGAAGAGTATCATCAGATTGACAAGCAACTCCAGCTTGATGCGAAGAAGCTTGCAGCATATGGCGGTAGTCCCTGGAGGGCCGTTGTTCAGAAGAAGAGTTATCGCAAGCGCATGATCATTGGCTTCTTGACACAATGGGGTGCTGAGTTTGGAGGTCCCCTTATCATTGTGAGTATCGGGTTTGACATCAGAAGGACGCAGCTAACGATACTAAGAACAACTATGCAGTAATTTTGTATACTAGTTTGGGTCAAACTGGTTACATGCCCCTTCTGCTATCAGCGTTGTGGCTGACCACAGCGGGCCTCATTTATAACCCCGGTGGTGCCTGGCTGCATGACAAGGTCAACTCTCGACGAAAGATGTACATCACCGGCTTCGTCGGCATTGTCGTAACTACATCTGTCTACTCCGCAATGATCTCCCTGTATGCAGGTACAGACAACAAAGCCGGTAACGCCATCGGAGTTCTGTTCATGTTCCTGTACCTCGCTTTTCAAGGCACATTCTGCAACACGACCATGTATCTGTATGTTTCAGAGATCTTTCCGACTGAGATTCGATCGATTGGAATTGGTTGGTCCCTGTTCGGACAGTTTGCTGGTGAGTTTTATTTAATCCTTGGCAAAGAGTATGCCTGTCTGACTAACTGGCACAAGCCACCATCATTCTTCTCCAATCAGCACCTATCGGGTTCAACGCGGTGGGATGGAAGTACTTCCTCCTCGTCATTTGCTGGAGCGTTGTCTTCATTCCCGCGATTTACTTCTTCTGGCCAGAGACTGCGAAGCTATCTCTTGAAGAGATCGGCAAGCAGTTTGGTGATGAGGTGGCTGTACATATCACGGATGCTACAGACGAGGAGCGCGCAGCCATCGACCGGGAGTTGACTCAGGGAGGAAACATTAACAATAAGGCTCTCGATAATACTGTGAATGACATACCCTCCAGTAACAGCAGCCAAGATCCTGGCACAAAGGAGTAGAGCTGGGCCTGCTTTATAGAGGCAGTTCTTGTCACTGAGGCTTTGATCAGATTGTTACCAAGGTTCATGCTTCATATTTTCTACGGCACGGACCTCAAAGCTCAAGGCTATTGCTGCTATTTGACCAGTAAAACCCGTCAATTGCGGTCCAAATTCACTACGAATTCTCCACTCGTAGTGGGCAGTATCTTAGATACTCTACTTGCTTGCACTTAGTTAGGTTGCAGAATTAAATCCAGCTTTTATACTCAAACTAGTGATATCATCTAGGGGTCCATCAGCGTACCGCTGTATCTTGTAGTCCATTCTTCTCTATTGCAAACCCGGCGTTTGATGGCAATGGCCAAGGCTCTACCAGGATATCACTCGGCCTGCCTGATATGGTCTGGCATTGATGATGGACCGTGACCGTTGCAGTGCTAGTGGTATAGATGTGGACCAACACAATTTATGCCTCAGGCCAGGTTGTCAGCTGTGTTGACAGATCTACTAGCTGCATGCGGGAGTTTGAGGATCACCAGGGTTCCTGGCTTGGTGCTCACTCGGTTTTCTTCCGCGCCCCATGCGGGATCTGCCGGCTTCTATTGACTAAAAATCAGGTCTAATTCTACGCACTGCTTTATTGTAACCCCATGCGCAGATCAGCTTGCCAGTCTCAGAAACGCTCCAGACTACCGACATCCAGGATTTGCGAAGCAGAAGGTTGCGCATAATTCCATAGGGTCCTGTCACGTACCAAGAGAGAATGGAGTTTTGAGCAAATTTTTTGACACTGACTACTTTCATATTCAGAATTTTTCCGTAATTGATACCCTAAAAACATTTACCATGTTAGATGGCACGGCCACCATCAACATCGAGGTTGACACCGGTGATAAAAGAAGCATCCTCACTAGCCAGGAATACGGCCGCTTTCGTTACATCACGAATCTCCCCCATGCGCCCAAGCGGCACATTTCCAAGCGCCTTCTGGACCTCAGGTGTGATTTCTTTGCCGATGAACGTTGGTAGCAACCCGGTCAGGGTTGCCAAGGGGCAGATGGAATTGACGCGTATACCGTCTGGACCATATTCTGCAGCAAGACCCATGGTAGCCTGTTACATGGTGGCGTTAGCTGTGTCAAGTTTTGTCTCCTCTCTTGTCTCCTCTTTTTTTTTTTTCTTTCTTTCTTCTCTTGGCAGGTCTGTCGTTACAATGGCTTTACTGATCTCCATGCAGCTTGCACGCACAGACATCTCCAACGGGGAAGATAATGGGCCGACTCACATTTGTTATAGCGGCTTTTGATGCATTATACCACACCAAACCGGGTCGTGGACGGTGGGCACCAACAGAGGCAATATTGATGATGGATCCTTTGGACCCTTGCTTCTTGATTTGAGTTGTGAAAGCGTTACTTCCGAAGAAGACACTTTTGACATTGACATTCATGACCTTGTCGAACTCTTCCTCGGTGACAAGGTTTGTGCTCTATCACATGTGTCAGCCTTCATGTGCCTCAATGCCAAATTTAACTCACCTTGTTCTCGTAACTCGTGCCCGCATTGTTGACCAAGATGTCGAGTTTTCCCCAAAGTTCAATTGCCTTATCCACGGCACGCTGCCAATCTGCTGCTTTGCTGACGTTCATAGATTGGAAGGCAAAAGAATCCGACTTTCTTGCCACAATTTTGCCTGATTCTTCGTTTATATCACAGATCAAGACCTTAGCACCTTCTTCCGCAAAATGTTCAGCGATGCCTTGACCGAAGCCAGATGCGGCACCTGTTCAACTTTTGTCTCAGCCATAATCTGGGATGCATCACGGCTTCACTTACCTGTAACAATAGCGACCTTGCCATCCAATCGACCCATTGTGTTATCGAAATGTGATTGATATTAAAGTGGTCTATTGCAATGAAGTTAACACCTTTGCATGGGAACACCCGGGGACTATATCCTCCTTTCAACTCTGGTAATATGAACGTCCCACCAACGAGAACAGACTCGAGAGTCGTATCAAACGGTGCCGTAAACAAACTGCAGATCGTGACCATCTGAGGAAGGTGGCTTGAACCTAGTTCATCTGCAGCGACGAGCCGACTCGTTGATTAGTGTGCTGATCATGAAGTGGGGGTCTTGTATGATGCCATTACTAACCAGGGACAAGGTCATGACGACAATCACCAACGCCTTTTCTTTGATCACTTCAGCAACCTTATCTCGTTTCTAAGAAGAGAGTAGTGCCGAGTCTTGTATAACGCCCAAGAAAAAGCTCACTGACAGCTGGCTCGGCCATCAATCTATAATTTTGACAGCGGTATCTAGATTTGTCTGCGGCCTGTCCTCTTTTCGACGGTATTGTCATCAACCAATCTAGTCGATTGTCAACTGACAACATGGCGTACAAGCTACCCTTCACGGTAAAACATACACACACATTGAATAACATTGGCTAACCTCACCAGCTCAATCGTCCCGACCTTTTTATAACTGAGTCATATATCGAGGGGCAAACAAAAACCGCACTCTCTGGTTCAACCTTTGACGTGCTTGGTCAGTTGTTCCAGACGTTTCAGCAACTGTGCTGAGCTGACACTTCTTCAGACCCCGGGAGCAACCAACCATGGGCGAAAGTAACGGACAACTCGGCTGATGATGTGGATGAAGCCGTTCAAGTTGCGCACAAGGCATTCCAGTCTTTTAAGAAGACGTCTCCTCGAGCTCGTGCACAATGGCTTCTCAAGTGGGACGCACTTATTCGCGAGCATAAAGAGGATCTTGCCACGCTTCTGGTGTACGAGACTGGCAAGCCGTATATCGAGGCGACAGGAGAGATGGACTACTCTCTGACCTTTACTGCATGGTTTGCAGGGGAGGCAGAGCGAATTCAAGGCACGTGTTTTGCTCCGTCTGCGCCAGATAGGCGTGTCTTTACCATCAAACAGCCACTTGGCGTTGCGGTCGCGTTGGTGCCATGGAATTTCCCTGTGGCTATGGTCTTGCGCAAAGCCGGAGCAGCTTTAGCAGCCGGATGCACCATGGTAGTGAAGCCATCTCCTGAGACACCAGTTACTGCCATGGCTTTAGCAAAGCTAGCAACTGAGGCTGGTTTTCCTGATGGCGTGCTGAATATCCTACCGACCAGCTTGGAGAACACACCTTCACTTAGCGAAGCTCTCTGTAAACACCAACTGGTCAAGAAGGTCACCTTCACCGGATCCACGCGAGTAGGAACACTTGTGGCGAACCTTTGTAGCCTTGGTCTGAAGAAAGTTGTGCTGGAGCTGGGAGGCAATTGCCCCTGTCTTATTTTCGATGATGCTGATATTGAAGCGGCGTTACGCGAGCTTGTTGGTCTCAAATGGCGCCACGCGGGTCAGGCATGTGTCACAGTCAACCGCTTCCTGGTTCAGTCCGGGGTATACGACAAATTCCTCCAACGATTTGTTGAGGAGACCGCCAAGTACGTTATTGGTCATGGTGCTGCTGAAGGGACTACTCTCGGCCCCGTCACGAAGCCTGAGAGCCTAGATCGAGCCGAGCGTCTTGTAAAAGATGCCGTCTCTAAGGGCGCTCGAGTTGTGACAGGTGGCAATCGCCTCTCTCCCAAGGGAGGTGAAGGTGGCTACTTCTTCGAACCGACGATTCTCACTGACATGAGTCACGACACACTCATATCTTGTGAAGAGTGTTTTGCACCTATCGCTGCTTTCTACAAGTTTGAGACGGAAGAAGAGGCCGTCCAATCAGCTAATGATACTCCAATGGGACTTGCTAGCTATGCCTTCACTAAAAACGCGGACCGTTTCTGGCGGCTATTTGAAAGTCTTGAAGCTGGAATGATTGCCCTCAATACCGGTGAGTAATCCGTATACAGCTCAACTTAACAGAGAATTGTTGACTCAAATTACTAGGTAACTCCTCTGCGGCTGAGTCACCTTTTGGCGGTATTAAGATGTCTGGTTACGGCAAGGAGGCTGGAAAAGACGTGGCTGTTAATGAGTATATGATCCACAAAACAGGTACATTGACTGTTGACGGCCTTGCTTAACATACCTATCGGGATATGTAACAAATACTACCTCTATTTTGTTATCTGCACACTGTTGTGCGTACTGTGCTTTTTCGGAACCAATTCATGTTATTGAAAATTACGACGCAGTGCAATTCCCAGATATATATAGTGGCCTACAGAAACATTGTCGCCTTTCATTTTGTAATTGGTCCGTCGTAAATTCAAGCTTGGGGGCGGTCCGAACGGGTTATTATTAAGAGCCCTGAGAACCTTGCCGTGCTTATCTACTCCTTGCCTATCTCATATGACATTGCTCTATGACGCTGCGATTCGTTGCTCGTTCACTGCGATGTGCGTTTTCATATCGACCCTGGCGAAGGTAAATTACTTACTATAATGTACCATGTTCCTCTCAGGACTTATTGCTACTTGAAATTTAGACCTCGAAGATTTCGCGTCCTAAGTCAGAGCTAGCAAAGAGACCCTACACGAAATGTTCATCTAAGGACCATTTTACGATGAAATGATTGCATACTTTCGGCAAGATAGCAGTCATCTAACCACAAAGGTGTAGTGCAACCTGACACATGCCAACCCTCATAGAGACTTCACAGTGGCTTCTGTCACCGGACCAAAAACGCAAGTAAGACTTAGAATTGTGTCCTTGCGAACAAGCGGGGCATCAAGACAGAACTTTCATACCACCGTGATACGAGACGGTAACGCAGGTGCTGAATGCTTCGACTGCATGGCTTCACCTGTTCGACTTTTTAAACGCGCGCCCCATACGTTAAGAAGATAATGTCGAAGATACCAGGATTGGTGACCCTACTTCTAATGCACAAATTTCCCAGCCGCCCACTCTCCGGCTTAGCTATCCGGCTGAAAATATAGCTAGCTTTCCTTGAGGTGAAGCGAGGAACTTCCATAAAATTGTGTGATAGGCCTACCATTCGTCAGTCTAGTTAAAGGTCGCGACAGACAAAGCCATTCTTGGCAACGAGGGCTCACGTTGATGGAATCTATTTTTTGTAGGCAACACCACATATACTCTGAAGCCAGTGATCAAGACGTCAGAGTCGTGCACGAAACGATCTAAAGTCGCTCTCTCATCAGCTTGATCTTCACAATCCTCTCAGCTGGACACTCACCATCATGTGTCAAAACGGTCAAGGTTTGTTAAAGCTTCTAAACCCAACACGGTAAGGACTGCGGCTCCATTTCTGGCGCCATGCGGCGCAGGAACTCGGTCGAAAACTCCTGAAATATTTGAGCAAGGTTCCTAGCTCAGAGTAAGCAGTATTACGTGAGGTGTTGCGTGATTACCTCATTGATACGTTGATGATGATCTAGTGCTACCGGACACATTTAGTTGTGGACGAAGAACTATGGGGCCTAATGATGTATAGGGCGCAAGATACAATGATAGCGATCCTGGGGATCTTGCAAGACGACGAGGAAGCTTGGAGCCTTTGAGTAACCTCTTGGGATTGTCTATGATGCACGCATTATGTGGCTACGACTGGTACACGAGGGGATCAGCAGGTCAAGGAGCCTTTGGATGCAACGTCATGTTTAGTCTGCGAAGTGGGATGGGAAAGCATTAGATGATTCGTTTGTCCATTTGATCATTATCCTGATCCGAAACAGGGTGATGAATTCCATAGCTGGGAAGATACCTGGAAACATCAAGTCCAGAGTCGATATGTGGCCTGCCCTGAACAACTTGCTGATATTTAGAACACAAATGTGTTGTGGGTAGATATGGCCTAGATAGCCTTCATAGCTAAAAAATCGTCGCAATTCCTTTCTTCAGTCTGCAACTCTCTCAGTAGATTCAGCCTACCATATACTCTTACGAGCAAGCATATTGTAGTGATGGCTTCGCATGTGACAAGTACAGTCCATGGAAGGTTATTGCTGTTGGGAGGTTTCTTGTGGCTGGCCGTAATGAGAAGACATGGGCCAAGGCTTCAGATCAGTCATCTGAAGGGGCTGACTAGTCATACGTGACTTTGTGTAGTTTTGTCTTTGTCGATCGCCGATAACTATTGGATACTGGAGCTCCATATACTCATGCAGTTGGTGATTAGGAATACTGGAGCAGTTGTAGCGAGGTACAACTGCGGCGCAGTAAAAGAAAAGTGGGCGATTGTCAAGGTACATAAGTAACAATGCAAATCTTTGAAAAGATCCTTCGGCTCTCTTTCCTTTCTTGGATAGGACAAGCTCCCTACGTGCTTGATTGAGTGCGATATTTACATGCTGAATGTGTCCAGTAATCCTTGAGAAATGCACGAACACGAATGCTACCTGACCTTTGCATGCATATCGCACTTGGGCGTCGCAGAACTCCTTCGTAAGTACTTGCTGGCTCATTTCAACAGCTAAAGTTCTCATCGTAGCAGGAACGTCGCCAATGTCGCCAGCTTCGGAGCATGTGCATCTGAAACCTGGCGATAGATCCCCACAGTCGACCCTTGTAGCCGGTTGGAAAACCAGGGATCCGGTGGCAGCGCAACGATGCTTTCAAGTTCCTAAATAAAGTCAAATTTAGCCCAAAATACCTTCACCGCTTTGAACCATCAGACCACTGATTGACGTACGATAGTAACAACGGGAGGGGCTAGTTATTTGACGCAGGAAGCAACTTCTAGTCGTGTCCACTAACTCGTGTCTGGTGAACCTATTCCCCACATCCTATTGTACGGGATCATCGTTACCATTTTTAACTCGTTGTGACCTTTCACCGTCAACCATGCAGTTGAAATCGCCCCCGTAGAGCAGACAGGGCTGGTTAAATGCGAATCGGCTCGAAAACTTTACTGCAGCAGTCATTGTCCCTCATTTTCAGCTGTCAGTTACTCACGCTTGGTCATATAGTTCCAGCTGAAGAGCTTATCTACAGCTCGCACAACTCCCTGTACATCCTTCACATTGCATAAATTTACGCACGCTGCTAATATTACCTGAATCCCCAGGCCTACATCGCCATGCCCAAGCAGCAAGTCTATCAGCTTCATCCACTGGGCTGGGAAAATGATCCTGAAGAGGAAAGATTTCAGGTCTCCACCCTGGACTATCTCACCGTCTGCACTTATAACAACTATGCACTCTTCTTCAAGCTAGATGATGCGAATAAAGAAGAAGCGGTCGAAGTCCTTCGCTCTGGGCTCGAGGTAACTCTTTCTCAGGCCCGACACTACTGTGGCACCATCGAAAGGGATCATGGCGGCGGCCACTCTTTTGTTAAAAGGAAGAACAGCACCGTCCGTTTCGTCGTTCAGTGGCTCGATGCGCCCGAGGATGCAAATAAATACCCTTCTTTTGACAATCTTGAGAAGACACATTTCAGCGCGGTGACACTTGGCGACCTTGATACGTGGAGTGTGTCTCCCATGACCTATGGCGAGAAGCTGGAGGCCCACCCAGACAACAGTCCCGTCGTCTCAGCTTTCAAGGCCAATTTTATTCGTGGTGGACTTGTATTCAATATCCACCACCACCATTACACCAACGATGTCATGGGCTGGGCCGGCTTCGTCCATCAGCTGGCTGAGAACTGTTACGCTGCCGTCAATAAGACCAAGTTCCCCAATTGGGATCCACTGAATCTTGATGTCTCATGCCTCATTAAGCAAGAGCCACCGGAAGATAAGAAAGTCGACGGACCGGCTCCCCCAGAGCGCCATCCCGATCACCAAGTGGGCATATCACTCCTTTTCCACCTCCCAAAAAGTAAAGCCGCCGAGCTAAAAGCAAAGGCTATGCCCACCGATGGAACTTGGATTTCGACTTATGACGCCTTCTCGGCCTTCATCTGGCGCAACCTGACTCGTATTCGGGCTCCCGTCTTCAATCCCAAACCGGCGTCGACCCTCTTCTGGTGCGAAGCTATTGACATGAGACGACGAATGCACAGTCCCAAGGTGCCACCACGGGTACAGCATAACGTCATGTTCGCAGCAACGTCCCCTACAGCTCCCGTGACACAACCAACGGTAGCCCAGATCATTTCGGATTGGTCATTCTCAGAGCTGGCGTCTTACATTCGTAGATTGACCAACAGTGTCACACAAGAGAATCTTGACAAGACGCTCGAAGTAGTGGCTACAGTCCGCGACAAGACCTCCTTGAATACCCGCGTCGATGCTCAACCCCCACTTTCAATCCTCCAGACAGATCATCGAGACGCCAACATTACTGCCGCGGATTTTGGCTTTGCGAAGCCGGTCACATATCGCCATCTTCTAGACCGTATCACTGAGGGCGTCATTGTCATTTACCCACCACGCGACCCATCGCCTGAGTCAGACGAGGGTTGTGAGTTTACTATCTTCTACGAGAAGAGGCTAGCGCAGGACTTGATCGACGATCCTGAATGGAGTGAATACTTCGAGTATAGGGGGGTTGATGCTGAGGATGCAAGTGAGACCAATAAAATCATCAATGGATCTACTAACGGCATCAATGGGTCTACAGAGATCATCGACGGATAAACCCTCCAAATCTAGACTCATAATATGTTTAGCCCTTATAGGTCTTATTTCTACTGAATCGTCTCATACGTTATCATGGATACTGCGTAACAAGTTCACCTATGCTGATAAGCGGAAGCGAAGACACTAAGCCAGTCGCTTAAGAAACCAAGACCTTCCAATAAAGTCTTTCCATCCTCATGCTCTTCATGAACCAGTCCTCGCCGACTTTCTTCCATGTTTCGTGATAATGTCCTCCGCCCGTTCCATGGATACCTTTTTCAGGGTTCTTGTCGCCAGCATGATATATAACAATCCATATGGCTTTGATCTCATCTGCTGCTATCTGCTCCATCTCTGCCGGTCCTACCATGTGAATGGTTTGCATGGTTTTGAACTCGTTGCTGAAAAATGCTATCCAGTCCTCTCTTGATGACCATGAATATTCAATGTCACCCTTCGTAATGACGCTTCCATCTGGGTTGTGAAACAAAAAGTTTGCGTCAGGTAGCATGATATTATCAAAACCATCCCACTTTTCGGAGTCAGCAAGTCGGCAATATTGTGCCTTTTTGTGTTGGATGATCGCGGCAGCTTCAAGGGAGACTGCCATTTCGATTTCTGTGCAACTTCTTCTTGGGGGAGGTTGGACTACGGAACGTCAATATCTGGTCTGTTTTGGATAGCTCCATTTGGCAGTCATACCTCAATAAATAATAGGGGTTTTAGAAACCTGCTGTCGAGAAAGGAAAGACGGTAGATCTCAGTCGATAGCTCACCTGATATATATGCTATAGTAGGGTGCATTCATTACCTAAGCCCTTTCCATTTTGCTCTAGAGAAATGGCACCACTACGCGTGGCTCCACAAGGCAAGAGACCAGGGAAAAGTCTTGAAGGGGTATAGCCACAAGCATAGAGAACCTATGGACCGCCAGAAGCCAAACTAGTCTGATAATTGGTCCGATCTCTTCACAAAATGCCGAGATGATGGCGCAACTGAGCGCTGATCATTCTATAAATGATGAGTGATAAGCTTTCTGGGGCCGGAACTTTTACGGCATGTTTCAGTTCGCAACAATAGTAGCATTATAAGCTACTTCTTCAGTGGAAATAATGCAGCAGGAAATATGATGGGGGAAAACAAACGCAAAGTGATCTAGTTTCTTATGATCCCTGACTGTAAGCTGTGACCTTTTCTTTTAACCTCCTGCTTTTGCCACTGGGCGTGAAAACCCGTTCCATCATCAGGAAAGCGTTAAATAGAACTTCTTCCATATAGAGTACTAGTAAAAGTTTTATTGAAAGGCTCAATTTTCTTGGGCAACTACTTCATTCAATAAAACATACGAATGATATGAATAATAGTGAAACAAAAACACCACTCGGGGAGTTGAACTTGTGATCTTGAAGTACGTGTTTCTAATTTATGATACTCTAAATTAGGTGAGCAGTTAACGGGGTATGCGACCAGGGAATGTGGCGCTGCTTTTTCCCAAAGCCCTTTCGCTCGTAATCCTTTTAGTAAAACGAAGCATTATCTCGCGTGAAATCAGACAACGTAACTAGCCAGACAAGTTGTTATTGAGAATAACACTACACTCAACCGGATAACTTTATTCTGGCCTTGTAGTTCATACGCTCAAACCATCTGAGCGAATTGAAGTCAGTGAACAGGATGTTAATATCTAATGCACACTATCTATAGGGTAGCTACAAGAATGCATTCTATTTCTAGCCCCGCTTAATTAAACACAAAGAGACTATTTTCTCACCTTATCTACTTTGTACTCCCTGCCGCAACTCATTTCTATTAGCGTCAGGGGTGCGTTGTAGAGGCGAATCACGCAGAAAGGAAAATTATTTTCCCGCTTTGATTAAGCGCCTTTTGCCTGACTTGACCAGTAAGAACGAAGTCGCATTAGTCCCAAGCTAACAGTAATGTATTTGGGGAGGGTTTATCATGGGCGACTCGGACTCGTCTCTCGGACTTGTGAAAAAAAGACAAGTCAAGGATTACGGTCATTCCACATGACCAGGTATCTAATTTGTCTGCTAGTTAGCTTATAACCCACATCTTTTCCTTCACGCGAGGGGATCTTGAACTTAAATTATATCTTACGGCTTCATCCTTCGTTTTTCAACCCTCTTATCAACATGGAAGTCATCCCAGTACCATGGATTGACCAACCTACCCCAGTTCCAAACCTTCGCACTCGCACATTCTTCATTGCAGACCATCTTGTTGATGGTGATGCCCTCAAAAACGGCCTAGATCAGCTCATAAGGAATCACTGGCGAAAATTGGGATCGCGTCTTGTCTCGTCACGCGAAAACCACCAACTAGAGTACCACCTACCCCATCAGTTTGAAGACGACTATACTCTTTTCAAATGGTCAACGTCGACAAAAGACCAGTCTATCCGAGATAACGATGTGTTGTCGAAAATTGTTTCTCCCGGGGATGGCCTAGCTTTTCTCCCTTCAATGGATGACGTTGATAAGCTGTTACGACCATCAGACTGGCCATTTGAGCGAAAAGATGAACCATCCAACTCGCCGCTGCTTTACGTCCATCTTACATTTTTCAATGATGCAGCCGTCGTGGCTTTGAGTTGTCCTCATACATTGGCGGATCAATCCGGAGTCGCTAACATTGTTAAAGCCTGGCTTGCTGTAGTGGAAGGCAAACCACCACCGAAGATGGTAGGATTTACTGACAATGTGTTTGGTCACGAAAGGTTCTCCAAAGCGTCAGCAGAGATAGGTGATCGAAAAGGAAGAATGCGTATTCGTGGAAAGATGGATTAAGCCCTGGTGGTTGCGCGAATTGCCCTTGACATCTTGACAGAAAAGGAGGAGTCTCAAGTCGTCTTCCTACCTGTCGAGTTGGTCCATCGCCTGCGTGAGAAAGTTAGGAATGCTTTCACGAACAACGATAGACTGGCCAAAGATATCAGCAATGGCGACGTCATTACTGCAATTTTCACGAAGGTTAGTTCACAGATGTTCAGGACAAACAACATGCTAAGTAACATCTAGTTCGCTCGAATGCATGCGACGTCCAATTACAATATTTCTCTATCACAGACTATCAACTGTAAGTCAACGCGATAGGCCAGTAGGAAATAACTAATAGAGTCCAAGTGCGAGGTCGCATCCCAGAGTTAGAGGCTGAAAAATGCGACGGTTACATTCATAATGCTCTGCATTATGCTACCACCAACTTTGCCATCTCGCCTTCTACCCCACTCCATGAAATTGCCCTTCAGAATCGCAAATCTGTCACAAAAGCATTGGAGCCAACCGATATAGAAGCTGGTGTTAGCACTCTTCGAGAGCTTGCTGAGTATGGCCAGGTCATGCTTATATGTGAGCCGCACCACAAGCTGTATGCAGCATCGAACTGGTGTGGAGCATGGCAGGGTATCGACTTTTCAAAGGCGGCTCCGAAGTCATATACTGCTAAGAACGAGAAGAAAGAGCTACTGGTTATTGGACAAAGTAGAGTGGCAAGATCCCCAGGAAGATGTGAGTATGTTGGTACTATCGATGAATGAGAGTCTAACGGTGTCACAGATCGCGTTTCGATCATGTGCAGGACTAAAGAAGGCTTCTGGTGCGACTTTGCTGCCCCGTTGAAGGCTTTGGCGTTGGTCCACGAACACCTAGCCAAGGACCCATGGCTCGAGAGCCTGTAGAGGATTTCGTCCATGTCGACACCTGCGGAGAATACAACAACTGCCCGAGCATAATCGTAACTATATATATAGCTACCTTATTCAATATCTCGAAGAGAAAGATCAAGGCCACACATCTAAAAAAAAAACAAAAAAAAAAACAATTGTTTGTTTACAAATTAAAGCATCATGCGAGCGTGATCGTAACCACAACCTGAACCTGTTTGTCTACCTCGTGGAGAGGCCAAAAAAGACTACCTGCATCAAAATAACAAGAATTATTGCTCCATTCCCAAGACGTAGGACCTAAAAGCAGCTATCAACCATTGAGCCTGATCATGGGCAAGGTATAAGCATAGAGTATTGTGCTTGAAGTGCGGAAAATCGATGTTCTCATGTACACTAAGCAGTAACAGAAGCATACCTCGGCAAGACAGCACCCTGAGATGACCATTCGTAACAAGCGACTTAGAGTGTTTGTGCGATGAACATAGTCGTAAATCATATCCGTCGGATCCAAACAAGAATGCCATAATAATAAGTATCCGCACAAAAAGCATCTAAGATCTCGTTGCAGCTTTCTCCCAAGCCTCTCCGATCGATTCCCAGTATTTCTCCGGATTATTTCTCATATGGCCTACATGCCCACTGCCCTGAAACTCAACGGCATCAGACTGAAATCCATTCTTGCGTAAATTCGCAATATTCTGCTCAATCTGTTGCCAGGGGATCATAATATCGTCCTTGCCATATAGGAAAAGTCGTGAGCTCTGCTTAGTCTCATACGTTTCATCGAAGCATACTCGCTTGCTAAATATGGGGGTAGGTTCCCTCCCAGCCACGTAATCATGGAAGTGTATTGCAGAAAGGAACAAACCCCAAATGCACCTGGTAACGAAGAATGGCCAAGGAAACCAGGATGCTGTTCCTACGGCCATTGCATTTGACCAACACTTCAGGTTTCCCCAGGTGAAGGTGGGATCTCCAGGCGCAGAATCCCAAACAGTTAAATGATGCGGAAGAGGTCGGTTATAGAGATCCTTATAGGCGTTCAATGTGGCGGCGTAATTACCACACCCAGAATTCGACATGACGTGGCAAATAACAGAACTATTCGTAGCATCCGGGGTGTCCTCAGAAAATGCCTCGTGGATGACGGGATGCATTTCTTTCGATCTTTTGTCAACGTGGTCAAGGAATCCTTTGGAGATCGGGGAAAGAACCGCAATCTGTTTTGCCTGCGGGTAAAGTGTTCGATATCCATCGGCAAATTTCAGGACGTGCTTGGGAAGAGCGTCGCCCCAAGCATAGATGATAATTACTCGAGGGTATTCTGTGGTTGATGTCGCACTTGCAGATGCTTCGCCATTTCGAACGAACACTCGATCAGATAGGGCAGTGAAGCCAGGGAAGATGTCCGGTCGCGCTTTTTTGCTCATTGTTGTTGTTGCGGTTCAAAGAGATTCTGTCAGACAGCGGGGTAAGACCAGAAAAAAAGGGTTGCTCGCTCTTTATATAAGGATCGTGGATATCAGAAGTATTTGAATCAGCTTATCACGCTTATCACATAAGCATAAGATCAGATGCGCGCGTAATCTGAGCGGAAAAGTCCGTCTTGCATTGAACCGTTCAACCCAACAGGATGTCAGCAGTTCATTTCTCTTGGCATGTGTCATACGTGCATCAGACTATTTGACCGAGTGCTTTACCAACATATCACACCCTAGGGAAATTGGAGCTACAGATTCGTGATTGTTTTATATAAATTCTAAGGACTGGCTTCTTTCACTTTTAGACCAACGAGGGGAAGCTGACATGTGACTAGAATTGCGACTCATTATTGTTGAGTTGCTATGGTGCGGCCCTATTGTTGTCCCTTTTAGCCTGATTTTGTCACGTAAGCACTATCTTTTATGATCCCTGTCATCCCCCTTTTTCTCTCGATTGACTTGACAACTAAGAAAGTCAATGGTTGGACGATTAACAGGGCACCTGTTACCCATGTAAGCAATTCGATGCAGGACAGTAGCGTTGAACTCAACCTGCAAGCCAATGAACCGCAAGTCATGAAGGGATACTTATCCGATCTTAGGTGAGAAGCTTCGGTGGCATAAGCTGCATCAGTAGTTACTGGTCTCTTAGAACATACAGCTTACACTTCAGGCCAGCCTTTATCTTGTTCTTAGCTCAGATTAGAGCATGTATATGGCTGATTGTTGGATTAGCAAAGGTGAAAAGCTTGTAGTAGATAATTGTTCAGTGATGTACTATTCGTATATATGCTAGTATCAAGTGGTTTCTCATCGTCTGATATCGTTCTAGTTGATGATGGGAGTGGTTTCGGCGGCACTTGGCAATGGAACCGATATCCTGGTCCAACCTGCGATGTTGAGGAATAAAGTTATCTGCCATTGCCCGAAGGAACTGGTTTCGTGCTTAAAGAGCGATTTGCAAACGGCGAAAATATCAAGCACGATGTCGAGGAGCTATAATAAAAGATTAACAGAGCTGCTTTTCATAATTTAATCACGTAAATTAGATATAAGTAAATATGACAGGAAGCTTAAAATTAGTATAAGCCCCTAGTTAGCTAGCACTTAATTCTTTTCTTATTTGGACACCGGTATTACATAGTAGCATAGATTATCATATAAGATTTGATTGTATCCCAGCTCAGTCAAAGGATTTTAAAGCCCGTCAATAACTTTCCTCTAGCCAGCATGAGTCGGAGCCTATCCAATGGAAATGAGATCTTTGTCGGATGTCAATGTATCCCGGACAGCGCAGTGCGATTGGGAAATGACGCGGTATTGGCAGGAGTATGTGTCAATTAATTAGTGGGCAGGCAAACAGCTGATGATAATAGCGATTATCCGCAGTAGGGACGGTTGATTGGTACAAGTTACAATAGCCGCATATGAATACTCTATCATAAGATTCTCCGGCTCATCCCTGCATCGCAAATTAGTCTTGTTTGATCTGACCCTGATATCTTCCAATACCAGTGAACCAGCACGCTCGAATGCCCATCCAAAGAACCGGAACCCAAACATTTATGCATGCATAAAGATCGAGACTAGCCCAACCGTTGTTGGGAAATATGGCACTACTCCCCACCACGGTAAGTGTAGCAAGAGCATGGAACATATCAAACGCCAAGAATGATATCAAAACAGCCCGGACCACTCGTTCTGCATCCTTTGAGCTGCTTACTTCATACCGAGCAACATATAGTAAAGACGGTTCAATTATTGCACTGAATGCAAGGGCCCCCGTAAACTGGTAATGGAGTACTCGGAGTTGCGGCGTGTTCCATGACTCAAGCGCTCCACAAGCATCGAGACTCGGGTCTTTATAGAACAAAACTCCAGAACTTGAATCTGGAGCAAGGGAAGCGAAAAAGCTCGTTGGTGAGAGGAAAAGGGCAACAAGGCCAGTGATCATGACTGACGGCTATTGTAATTTGGTTAGCTTACTCCGGCAGTGTCTGATAGGTATAATCACCTCCACAACAAGGAACAGGATGAGATATAATGGGGGTAGAGGATCCATGGCTCCGCAATTCTATACTTCCTATCGAGACCAATTTCGGAAAACAAAATAGAGAAACCCACGAGAAGAATAAAGATAATGAGAGATAGCAATGGGGTAAGAAAACAGACCTGGGAAACTTACTTATGTATTGATTTTTGCTGTTGACCCAGCAACTGTCTGAACAGATTTAATTTGGCCAGGGGGTCACCACTCTTTGCCTCGTTGCAACAACCTGCCCGGCTGGTCACCGTGGTATTTGTGGGCAATAGCCGGCTACTAATAGTCTATACGCGAAGCATGGATAATCATTAATGAGTGCCGGGAGCAACCAAGAGATATGTTATGTTACGGTGGAAGTCAAATCACAACCTTGCTCAAGGCAATTCGTACGAATAAGCGTACATGGGTGTGATCTTCTTTATGGAACAAATTAATATGGCCTCGCAAATAGGGATGTACCTGCCACCAAAAAAGCAGAAAACACCTGTTCTGATAGGTTTTCAATATATCCGTTCATTGCTGCCTAATGCGTCAACTTAGTACATCTGCCAAAATACACGCAGTCCTTTCCGCATCGTCGCCGCAGACCATGTTCCGGTCACACTTGCACCAACTCGTCCGACTCGATCATTTGCTTCTGATAACCTTTCAAAGCTATCCGTACTAATGCTCCAGCCAGATTTTGTACCTGGATAGCGCCATACAATTTGCCTGTGGCTCTTCCGAGCAACCCTGTGTCCGAGGGCAATACTCCGCTCGGCCGTGCACACCACACATCAAACTGGTTGTCTCCCGTCGCGATGTCACATAATCTCTTCTCAACTTGGCCCTAGAGGTAATGTGTCAGTAACAAGGGAAGATAAACGATTTTTTAGACTGTGATAGTACCTTAACCAATCGAGTGTCGGCCATAAACGACAAAGACTTGTTTTGATCCCACTCAGCGTATTTTCCACTGCAGAAAACGAACCGACAAACTTTGCCGGCTTGTAGATCTGCTACCAGGTGGTTCTTAAATTTATCTGTAGCGAATAGCTTTTGTTATAGCGCGAGACTTCACTCAAAAGCTATTAAAGCTCGGAACTCTTACCTGATATTGAGTCTTTGGGTATCGCTATTGTTTCCCTGAATCGGAAACTTCTCGATATGACCTATTATGCAGCCGTTGTAATTATAAATCGTTTTAGGTTTATAGCTTTGCTTGACGATCCTCGGGTATTATTACTCGACCGTGAATCGGCAAAACTTGATATGTAGAACGCTGCATTTCGAATATTAAGCGCTGCTGCTAAGATATACGAATACGGCCTAGATTTGTGTCTTCTAGCTATGGCGATTACTATTTTTGTATCTGCCGCCTCGATCTACCTCCTAGAGTTGAAAGGTGCCATCCAGGCTGACGAGGACAGGGCGCAAGAGGGGTTTCGCCAATGTATGTTGGTTATTGAATCGCTCAAGGATATGTATGTGGTAGCAGATCTGGCCAAAGACGCGATGGAGTGGGCATTTGTCAACCACTTGAAGGCCTATCGGACTCCCAGCAGTTGCATAACCTCTACCTTCACTTCAAAGGACAATTATGAGTCCCAGGGAACATGCTCACTCTTGAACAGATTTCCTTCCATCTTCTCTGAGACGTCTACAATAGAGGAAAGTGCGTTGGCTAGGGTCTTATTAGAAGGAACGGAAGGACTTGAGGTACTTGATAATAGCTTTATCACAACCTGAGAGATATTAAAAACATGCCCTAACCTACGTGGAATTTCCCTCAGTGAGATGACAGTTCGGCCTGAGGACTCTACCACAAGGGACAGTTTAGTTAAAGGTAGAGATTTAAAATATATCTTCGCAAGTTCTGAGTACCATTTATACAACCTGATGCTCTCTGATTGAAGGCTGTGAGCTGGCATGACCGTTAACGGAGCCTAGCTCATAGTATTTGAACTTCTTCAACTCCATATCATCTGTGTCGCTAGCACCAAGGATCCCATCTGCTGAATGCAATGTACTCTTGCGTGGCTTGGTGCTCCACATTCCACCTGTACCCGACGCTTGTTTCGAGTTTTCTGCAACAGCAGATGAACTCAACTGGCTCAATCCCAGCTTTTTGAAGGCCACTTTGATCAGCGGCCTCAAGGTAGGGAGGCAGCAGCATATGACGGCACTGCACTTGTTAGTCATCCCAGCCATACAATAATATGAGATTAATTAAGACTTACCAATATACTTCTAGACCCGTCCAGATCATCAGGTCAACAGTTCCCCATGTAGGATCCGACAAATCGACAGTGATGACTTTGGTAAGGCGAATGATAGTAACAAAGCACGCGCTATACAATGTCAGTACGAGTCACACGTTCGGCCAAAGAAGAGCCGCCTTACAAGCTTCCAAAAACAAGCATTCCTGCGATCAAGATCTTGTGATAAAGCGCAACTTTCAAGGACCAGATGTACGGTATGGGGATAACCATCAGACCGATATCGGTAATAATCCCTCCAATTGCCACACCCACATAGAACTTCGAAAGGTCTATGCAATTCTGGTTGGTGCCATCCCAAAAGCTGGATATCGGCCAGCAGGTCCGAATAGAGGGAACGTACTGGCATGGTCAGCACTGCGCGGGTCCAGAGGAGTACAAGGACAGCAAGATGCTTACAGTCGAGATCGCCCAGGCGATTATAAAAACAACAAAGCCATGAAGGAAGTAGCGCATGCTCGATACCCCAAAGATGTGGTAAAAGAAGGCTACCAACGATAATCTAGCGGAGGCCAGAGCTGTCGTGTATAATATCTCGTTCGCTAGGATCGTTTTGAAGAATCGCTCGATGTTTTTCGGGTCCTCCTGTACCACAGCGACCATATGTCTGCCCAACCCGAATTTGAGCCATAGCATGCTACCGATGAAGACGCCTGTCGTGTTGAACTAGTACAGAAGAAAGCCCGTTAGATGATCGGAATTTTCGCGGATATAGGACGAGGTATAGAACATACTGCAGCGAAGTATGCAAGCCAATCGTCCCAAGACAATGCTTTCTTAGTTAAACGCGCTGACGCCCAGCGACATGGGACGATAATCATCATAAGGACAAAAAACGTAATATGAACAGCATAGACCTCATTCTGCCTGCTTTCACTGAGGAAAGCCTCATCTGGCATCGATGTAGTCCCTGAGGCTGCCATAATGCAAACATCAAGGAAATAATGAAATATTGCGGGAAACTTTGTTTAGCTGTAGTAGAGCTTTTGTAAGTTTGAGCTTTGCCACTTTAGGGGTGAGGCACAGAGCTTAGCATGGGTCGCCTGGGAACTGGGGCCGGGCCGTCTTCCTCGGCCGCGTAACTTCTGAATGACTCGACCATCCAACCTCTTGTGGCTAGTCACTCCGCCCAGAGATCAGCTTCTGCATCTTCATTGAATCGGGATACGAAAATATGCATGGATCATGACGAGGTCCACAGATCGTGTGGTGTTGCGCCATGCAGCTCGAAACAAGGCTTTTCGTCCAGGAGAAGGACCCTTGATCGAAACATTCCCATTAGGCCAAGTTACCGAAGAATTAAATGAGATCTACTAGTCAGAGAGATGTGGCCAAGAATTGTAGTCACACAAAAGGGGACGTTCCTCGTATCGAATCCTCAGCTATCATTTAATCCTCAAAATACTACCTCGATCATCCTGCAACCCCAATTTCGATACATATCCATTCTTTTTGCTTTTGATATACCATGTCGCCAACAATTGTCGCTGTTCCCGGTGCCTGGCACATTATCGAGTCATTCGCGCCCGTGAAAAAGATTTTCACAGCTCGCAATTACGACTTTGTCAGCCAGAACGCTCCAGGTGTACTGGTCAAGAATGCCTCTGAATCCACCGCCGAGATAGACGCCGAGTCTCTTCGCACAAATTTATTGTTGCCATTGATCGAGGAGGGCAAGGATGTCGCTGTATTGATGCATTCTTACGGTGGTGTATACGGCTCACAGGCTGTCAAAGGACTAAGTAAACGGGAGCGAGAGAAGGCGGGAAAGAAGGGTGGCGTAACGGCACTCATCTACGTCTCAGCCGTTACGCCGATGGCTGGAAAAACGACACTGGACATGATGGGTACCGATAGGGACAACCTCCCGCCCTGGGTCGACTACAACGTGAGTGAAGGTTTGCTGTGCCGCAACTAGTTTGCGACCGTCTCTCCCCACTACCTGCGTCTCCTGAGCTAACTTTTGCAAATGAATAGAAATCCACCGGCTTTGTCAACTTCAGTGGTGCTAAAGAAGTGATGTATCACAACATCTCAGACGACGACGCTGCGCACTATCTGTCCCTGCTCAAAGATCAGGCATTGAACAGCATGGATACTCCGGTATCGTACTCGCCCCTGGACGATCCCAACTTTGAAGGTACAGCATCCTACGTGCTTTGTGGCGCGGATCGTGTTGTTCCGCTTGCAGGCCAGGAGACATATGCAGCTATTGGGAAGATCAGTCGTACTATCCTTGTGGAGGATGCGACCCATGCATTTTTCGCTTCAGCTCCAGAGGGGATTGTTGATGCCGTGATCGAATTGTTGGAAAGCTGAATCGATTAGTGGACTCATGTAACGGTAGATCAGTTGGGTAGCTAGGATTGGGTTGCTAGGGTTGGGTTGCTAGGGTTGGGTATCAACGGGGATCTACCTAGCAGGTCGATACAGGGACCGTTGCCACACCAAGGTTTGCAACAAACTCTAATGTTGAGGGGGGTTGATGGGCAGCCGTTCATCATGCTGCGTCTGCGAGAGATAATCTGCAAATAGACAATTCGATGACAAGAAGTGTCTAAGCCAACTCTTGAGGATCGTTTCTTAGACAAAAGCGTGAGACAGCAATTCTACAGTAATAGAGTTAGCTTCCCACTAACGTTGGGCAAACGGCTGTTAAATTAGTGAAACTTGGCTCCGCCGTAACTGTCACCGCGGCAAACTAGCTGTCATCCACTAACCTTAATACGTAGCCAATTCCGCCCCGGCTCTCCTCCGGACTTCCGTACTGACGATCTTTACGCACATTGACTCAAGCAAAGTCATTGCACTCCACTTCGCTGACATCTGGTGCGATCCTCCAAAAATTTAATTCCCTCCTACCCTACAGTCTTGGTCTATGGTGCTCTTGCAAGCATAGATAAGAAATATCTATAGAAATCCCAATCTCGGATAGTTTTAGCACGGTATACGCTACATTAAAGTGTGGTTAGTAGGCTTGAGTAATTGACGGAGCTTATTCCGGGGAGGTGTATTGGTGTACAAAGCTTAGCTTGGTGTAGAGTCCACAGATCAGCTTGACGAACTCGGTATTCTGTTCCATTCTCGCTCATGATCGCTGAACCTGCGACTTTAGTCAGTGTCTTTGTAGATTCACCTAGTGTATCATAAGGATTGTGGCGATTGGCTGGTGTTGGGTTGTTTGAACATGCATAAGGAGTCTTTTAGGTCAGTCTCTGCAGTGATAAGTACAGTCAATGCCCGTTGCACAGGTATTTACTAAGGGTGCGTTAGTGGGAATTGCGAGACCGTGCTCTCTCTGTTTATGTGCCTGTTGACCAGTTGAGGCTATCTGAACTCTGTGTTCTGTCTTTTGCTACGGAGTTGGCGAGTGGAGCTGTGGTTTTCAAGTTCTCATTCGAACCCTCAACCCAGTTACTGGCTCTGCCCTACGAGTTCGCTAAGAATCATCGACACAGAATTCTTTCCTAGTCCACAGTTTGAGCCTTTCAATACTCATGAATGGCTTGCCAAAGTAGGCTATATATTCCGCAAGCTCGGATCACAAGCAGTTCACGCATCATCCTAGTTTACTGCATGGCTGCGGGTGTCGTTGGTCCTCCTGCACACCTCGCGTCATGGGTTGCATCTGCAGGTCCTGCGAACATGGGGCCCATGATACCCCAGGTTGTGTCTCCGGCTAATTGTTTCCTCTCAACCAAACTAGAGTGGTCCTACTCCGATGGGATACAAGGGCAAGATCTTCCCAACAAAGGAGATGATGATGATGTTTCGTTTGATGCAGGGTTACTCGGATGACCGCATGCCTGTAGGTACAGAACTAAGTTCTGCCTCTGCCTACTATTGAAGGCTTATGCCAACGCCTACTATCTTGTGAGTGCACTGTTCAGTTCGCCGGGCACTTAGTTATTCTATATGTATATATAACTAACCTTATTCAATATCTCGAAGAGATAGATCAAGGCCACACTTAGTTATTCTATTTCACTCCAAAATATACTGTGGTGGATGTCTGGTATGTCGCCTAGAGATTGGCCTAGAATCTTGCAAGTAAGAGAATTCGCAAACTACCTGTGTTCTCCTGGGACTTCAGGTACTTCGGACACAGAAACATTTGTTGGTTGACTCGAATAAAAAAGAGTTTATTCATGTTGTATTTACGTGAGCATGTCACTTGCCCCTCACACGACAGGGGTTATGGCGGCAAATGATAGGTGCGAAATTCCATACAATTCAAGGGATTGATTGGATCGCTACCATAGCAAATCAGGCCACGAGTTGGCCCTTGTTAGGCTTAATAATGAACCCGAGGATCCGGTGAGCGATTTTCGTTCTCAGCGAGTAGCCACTACGCTTCGTGCTCATACCATCCAACTGAGCTTCCGTGGGAATATGGGGAACTATGGACCCTGTCGTAGCACGAGTACGTGCATCCTTGACCCAACACGCCGACACTCTAACCAAAGGTTATCGGCTGTAGGAAGAAATCGACGACGATGATGGTGACTCGGGGCTAGGTGATGAAGTGCAAGTGCTATCTATGTTACGGTAGAATTCTGGGACACGGTTATTAATACGCCCGCGTAGTGAAAGCTGGCCCGCATCCATCTCGTCAAGCATTCTCGAATACCGAAAATTCCAAGGTCGGACTTTTCACAGCGACAAGTATGACATTTATTTTACACCCAACGATGAACAGCAGATGGACTCTATCGATATCACGTAAGACAAATACTGGACCGAGTACCCGAGTGGACTTTTGACGTTTCACAGACACCACTATCTCACTTTACTCCTCGACGGCAAGCTTACTCTTGCCCCTCTGAAAGACGGTTTGCAGGCTAGTCACCTCTGTTGCTGTGATAATTAGGAGCTAGAAACTGACGGCATTTAGAGAGTGCTTGATGTGGGCACGGGGACCGGTAAGTGCTCTATGAAGGGCTTTACATCTCAGACGAGCAATTGACGTATGATTAGGTATATGGGCAATGTATTGACGGATTCCATGTCCCAGGATGTGCTCTTTTGCTAACCTTTAAAGTGATTTCGCAGACCAACACCCCGGCGCTGAAATAATTGGCACGGACTTATCTCCAATTCAGCCGATCTGGGTGCCGCCCAACGTCAAGTTCGAGATTGAAGATGCAACTACGTCCTGGAGCTGGCCTGACAACCACTTCGACTTCGTTCATATGCGCTATCTCATCGGGGCCATTCCTGATTGGGGCGAGCTATTCAAAGAAGCATTCCGCTGCTGCAAACCTGGCGGTTTCATTGAATCAGCCGAAGTCAACCCTATCTTCAACAGCGATGATGAGACTATTAACGGAGCGACGGCGATTCAGAGATGGAATTACCTGTGGAATGAGGGTGGGAAAGCTTTTGGTCGTAGCTTTACCGAGGTTGAGAACGATGTGGAATTACTCCAAGCCGCTGGTTTCGTTGACATCCAGGTCAAGGACTTCAAGGTCTGTTTTCTATGCTAAGTACCGAGCTTTGTTTCTCACATACTCTAGGTTCCTGTTGGGGGATGGGCTCAGGATCCGAAGCTACGCCAAGTTGGACGTTTCGTCCACGCAACGATAGCAAATGATCTTGAAGGTAAGCGAGCGATTTACTCCCACCTTGGCCCAACTGCATCAACCTCGTTTATCGACATGAATGAATCAACACGATTTTAACACTTCGTAGGATACACTCTGTTGTTGGCGCAGCAGATTTTAAAATGGCCCCAGGATGAATACCAGCTATTCCTGACGGAGATGCGAGAAGCCCTGAAGGACAAGAATATTCACGGTTACTTACGGAATCGATTCATTACTGCCCGTAAGCCAGAAAGGTAGTAGAATTTAGCTGGAGTTCTCTTCATTAAGTCCAGCTAAGGTTTGGAAGCAAGTCGGAGCCACAATGGGATCAGAAATGAATCAACACGAGCTCATGACCTGTGGTTTCGCACTTAAAATGAAGAGTAAATTATACTAGTCACAAAGTTCCATGTCGAAGGCCGATATGCGGAACCTAAACATACATATAGAACCGCCTTCGAGCTTCGTCGGAGTGGCCATTCTAGCTCGTGCTACCTTTGCAATACAAGGTTCACTGTTTATCGCCGGCCTTCGACATGACCGGTCTCAATGTCGGCCTCATCATCAACCTTCTTGGCATTCTCGCCATTCTCCAGCACAGTGAGCTCATGTGTCAGACCCTCTGTTTCGTACTTGCTGAATTTCCAGGCGGGCAAGTTTGCGTCGAAAAGCTGATCGATCTCCTCCAAGTTGCGGCCCTATGGAGATATCAGCGTTAATCTTTTAATAACGAAAGTGTATACAGGCTGGGAACATACCTTGAGCTCGGGCATAAAGAACCATGCCCATATAGAGGACAAGAAAGCAAAGCCGCCCCAGATGTAAGCGAGCGCTGAGCCGAATTGACGCAAGCCGTATGGTGTACAAAAAACGACGACAAACCCGACCACAACATTTATGGCGGTCTAAACGAATTAGCCATCCATACTCAGTAATCAAGATACTAACATTTACTTACAGAGAGTGCCATTGTCTTCTCACGCAGAGCTTGAGTACCAACTTCAGCAGCGGTGATGTAGGCTCCAGGGCCAAGAGTCATGTGCAGGATACACGTGTACAACTGCATACCAGCAACGATGCCATTGCTCTCGTTCACATTTGGATTTTTGATTCGACCCAGAGCCGCGATTGCAACAAGGAAGCCTCCCTGCGACCAGCCACCGTGAATGACAAGCGTGCGTCGGCCGAACATGTCTAAGAATACCATGGCCATCATGGCCGTGACCACGGATGTGGCGTTATTAACAACCTAATAACACCTTGTAAGTAGGCGAACGACTGATATTTAGCACCTGTGATGTACTTACAGCGTAGACAAAGGCCATGTCAGCAAGTCCGACAGAGCGATAGAATGTTGGACCGTATGATGAACTGAATGTCACACCAGTAAGTTGCTGGAAAGACATGATTGTGCAAGCGATTCTGCCCAAGGTTAGTTTTGAAAGCAGACAACAATATGAATGACCTTACCCAGTTCGTCTCAAATTGTTTCCACGGAACAAATTCTTCCACGGGCCCTTCTCTCTTTTTCCAATCT
The DNA here is from genome assembly GCA_030142105.1 of Fusarium sp. FL617. Taxonomy (NCBI): domain Eukaryota; kingdom Fungi; phylum Ascomycota; class Sordariomycetes; order Hypocreales; family Nectriaceae; genus Fusarium; species Fusarium sp. FL617. The sequence continues at coordinate 864,784 of JAREIL010000004.1, read as the reverse complement.
GCCCCTCTTCTCTCATTGACGCAAGCTCAAGCTCAGGAAGGCCCCTATCCACATCTTCCTTTCGTCGAATCGATCGAAGAACCTGGAGAGCCTCTTCATGTCGGTCGTTGAAAGTGAGCCATCGGGGTGAGTTGGGGGTGAAGTATAGCATGCAAAGAATCATGACAGCCGGAAGAGCTTGAAGAGCTGTGGCGATTTGCCAGCCTGAATTGTCTTTCTTTCGAGACATGGATTCATTGACGATACCGGCAATTAAGGAACCGGTCGTGAGGCAAAGCTGAATGGAGCCGACAAAAAAGCCACGCAAAGCACCGGGTGCGACCTCAGACTGATATGTTGGGACAACCTTGAAAAAAGGTTAGTACACTGATAGAATAATCATGCGGAAGACCAAACTGACATTCTCGACAAGACCGACTGCCGTGTAAACCAGGAATCTTCCAACGATGAACTGCGCTGCGTTTTTACTCGTGACTTGGACTGATGCGGTGAAAAAGAAATATCCAGTCAGACCCTTCGTCCACAAGCGGTGGCTAAATTATGCAGGGTACTCACTGACGGGGCCGACAACCTGTATACAGCAGGTCAGGGCCATGGCGTATCGATGGCCAATTTTCTCGATAATTGGACCCACGATGATGGTACCTAGGAACTTGCCGAGGAGTGGGAGACTATTCATCAAAGATTGCAAATCGCTTGAGAGGTAGTAGACTTCCTTGTCAGGATTCCATGTACCAAAAGTCTTCAGAAATGGGTCCATTGCCTGGACACCACCGAAAGAGGCTCCATCACTAGAGAAGGGGACAGTTAGTGGGCGGATCGTGAGATGAATCCTGACTAAAATCAGCTAACAGTTAATCAAGACTTACTAGCCAAAGAAGATACTTCCAAGGGCATATATGATGCAGAATATCATCAACCGCGGCGTCGCCTGAGCGAAGGCGGCTTTGCCAGCAAACACACCACGACCCATATTGCTTGTGAGGTCACGTAAGAAGCTAACGAGAAACGAGATGAAGACAATAACTTTCTGGGGTTTAAATTCTTCGAAAGTTTCGACCTTGGTTCTCCTTAAGTATCCGGCTTGATGTCCGTTTTTCGGATATGGCCCCGGGTTTTACAGTCCGGGGTACAGGCAAGTGCGGGGAACAAGCGGTAAACGGAGCGAGTCATTTTGTGAGCGGGAAGCCGATCCCTGCAACGAGGGGAAATGTCTACTCTTACTACTTACGGTAGAGGAGTACGGACTCTACTAAAACCCCCGGCTTTTGCAGGTTGGTTAGCCCAACCGCGCGGACTCGGGTGAATCCTTTTCCTAAATCTTGACGACTTGCTTTGTCTGGCTTGGGTGAAACAAACCCTTCTCCTGGTAATTTGTTGGTGTCTCCGTGACATAGGCACCTTACTGCATAAGCATCTTTTCTTCTAGCTGAACCTTTCCCAACAGTTAAGCCTACGAAATGTCTCAACAATTTGATCTGGTGGTGTATGGTTCTACGTCTGGCGCAGTAGCCACTGCTATACAGGCTGCACGACTAGGCCGATCTGTTGCTCTCATTTCACCACAGTATCACATTGGTAAATGAAACCCGTCAGAACAAACATTAATTGCGCGTTGCTAAGTCGTGTACAGGTGGCGTTCAAATCAACGGACTTGGTGCTACTGACATCGACAACCAGACAGAGTTCCAGAACAGCACTACTGTCGGTGGCCTGAGTCTGGAATTACACCAAAGGATTAGCAAAATCTACAATAGACTGGAAACACTCAATGAGGTTGTCCAAAAGCGAATCAAAGATCCAGATATCTGGCGCTTCGAATCAAGAGTAGCAGAGAAGGTCATTTCTGACTGGCTGGCCGAGCATCCATCAATCACTATCATTAAGGTTCGCTTACATATTCCTCTCCGAAATCGTCTTATTAACAATGTCAAGTCGTCCTTGGTCGAATCAGATGACGCGGTTCAGCGTTCAGGTGGCCAGATCCAGGCTGTCCGTCTCGAAAATGGTGACGTGGTGACTGGCAAAATATTTGTCGAGGCTTCTTATGAAGGCGACTTTCTCGCCGCAGCAGGCGTTGTTTGGACACGAGGCCGAGAAGCGTCGTCAGTCTACGGCGAGTCTCTGGCTGGCGTCCGTCACGAGACGCTCTATCGCCAGATTGATGTTGACGTAGATCCCTACAAGAAGCCGGGCGATACTTCAAGTGGCTTGCTCTATGGTATCTCGGACGAGCCATTCGGCAAGCCAGGCGATGGCGACTTGCACCTCCAGTCTTACTCTTATCGGCTTCCAGTAACGGACGATCCCGAGAACCGAGTACCATTCGCAGAACCCAAAGGGTACGATCCGTCGCATTACGAACTACACAGGCGGTATCTGGCAGCAGGTGGTGAGTTTTACATGCCACGAAAAAGACTGCCGGGTGAGAAAACAGATTTGATTGGATCTGAGGGTGCTTTGTCTACCGACTTACTCGGTATGAACGATGAATGGCCTGTCGCATCTCGCAAGCACCGCAAAGAGATCTTGGAAGACACAGCCAGATTTACCAAAGGACTATTGTGGTTTATATCGACCGACCAGGCTGTCCCAGTATGTGACCGCACTGACCTCCATAAGACAGCTCTGCTAACTTGTTCTGAAGGAAAAATACCGCCAGGTGTGGTCACGCTTTGGATACTGCCGAGATGAATTTCCCGACAACGACCACTTTCCATACGAGCTTTACGTCCGTGATGCTCGACGTATGATCTCAGACTACATCGTCACAGAAGCCACAGCATCTCGTGATGGTGGTTCAGAGCCTGTCAAAGATCCCATTGCGGTGGCTTATTGGCCAACCGATACCCACAGCGTTCGCCGAATTCTGCGAGATGGCAAGGTGCACAACGAGGGATTTATTTTCAAGGATGGCCACAAATGGCGTCCTTTCGGTATATCCTACCGTGCGCTTGTGCCGAAGAGAGAGCAGGCGATCAACTTTATAACGGTTACATGCCCAAGTTCGTCACATGTTGGATACGGAGCTGTTCGCTTAGAGCATCAATTCTACGCCATAGGACAAGCTTCCTCCAACGCTGCCGACATCGCAATCACTCAAGGTTGCGCATTACAAGATGTTCCATACGACGAGCTGAAGGATCGTCTAAGAGAACAAGGAGTAGTTATAGACGATACACGAGTTGGCACGCCATCGTTCTCTGATGAGCCTTGATTACAATGAGCAATATTTTTACATCATAGACTTGTTAGATCAACCATTGCTTGACCGGCTTATCCGATTCTTTGGACGGCCCCTCTTTTAGCATGCCTACAGTAGTGTCGCGGGATGGGGCAGGCCCTACAATGATCGTCGTCGGGCTCAAGATCTGGCTCCGTAATTGACTAACAAGTAGCGACCGACGATCACGGAATTGATCGCGAAGAGACACTAGAGACGAAAATCTTGCAATGCACGATACCTTCCTGACTATTTTTCTGGAACATGCACTTCAGTAAAGACTTGAAACTCAGCCGACTAAGATGCCGAAAGGAATGTGCCTACAATGCTCGTGAAGAAAATCTGCGCCTAGAATTTCAGTAGGGTATGTCTAAATTGCCACCACACTGTCACCTCCAACATCACCGCTGGTGATTGTCAATACTTCTCAGCCATGTACACATTTCTCGGAGGTCGGCTCAAAAGGGTAGAAGGCAAAAGAGTCGGGTGACTTTGGGAACACCAAAAATGAGACTACAAAACATACAACACCGGGAATTCGCTGGTCGTCACCGACCCAACTACTAATCCAGCGCTTCGCAGCTTAACTATGGGAGAGCGGACGGGATCCCGTGTATTCTGCGAGCTATGGTCGTATGTGCTTGTATACTCAAAAACTGTCGTACATATAGGCATTCCACCCACTTAGTCGACGTCGTCTATAAGGATCACCTTTTTGCCGCCACTAGGATCAACTTTGTCATGGGAAGAGACTAAACACCATCTCATCGACTTTATGAAACACTTCAAGTTGCTCAACCAAAACAGCATTAGGTCCCCTAGATCGTTTCAATTCCTACACGTCGCTTAACACGCAAATTCAACATCGGATCACCACTCAGAGTGAAGCCATGCTTGTAAACCTGCGGTACTGCTCCCTCCTCCAACTCAAAGTCATACTTCATGAGAATCTGCACTAGCGCAATCTTGACCTCATTGGACGCAAAAAAACGACCCGGGCAAGCATTCTGGCCATGACCAAACGCAAGATGATCTGGACTTGTCGCAACAAGTTGGGAGAAGTTTTGCTTTCCAGGCTCATCTCGCATGTTATAAAACCTATGAGCATCCCAGTGATCGGGGTTCTCATGGAAGGTTGGATCCCACATTTTGTGCGATGACACAGCTATGCCAGTGTTCTTGGGGATGAAGGTGCCATCAGATAGCTTGATGTCATCAAGAGCAAGGCGCATCATAGATACTGAAGACAAGCACGATGTCAGTACAAGAAATCTTGACAGAGTACATTGACTCACCAATCTCAGTGGGTTTCATCCTCTGACTTTCTTTAATGACACTATCCAGTAGCTTCATCTTGTACAGCGAAGTCTTATTCCAGCCATCCTCACTAAGAGCCGATGACATCTCCTCACGAAGAGGTTTCAAGATATCTGGGTTTTGGCAGATGCGTGTCAGAACCTGGGTCAGTAGATCAGTGGTAGTATGGATTGCGGCAAGTGAGAGGCCAAGTTGTGATGCAGCGAGGTCACAAGTGACACCCTTGGCTGCTGCCGCTTTCTCCAGCCATTCAATCGCGTCGTCATAAACCGGCATTGCTTGACCAGCGGCAAGAAGTTCTTTCTCATGCTGGCGCCGACGATCGACAGCCCCTTGAATGATTGAACGAGCCTTTTGGACTTCTTTCCTCAGCTTCTGGCAACCTGGCAAGAACCAGTGTACCAAGGGGCGCATAAATCCTGGCCATTGTCGAAGCTCTTCACTTGCTAAAAACCCGACAACAGTGTAGTCTCGAGTAATTCGGAGCCATTCCTCATTGCGGCACAGCTCTATGCCGAGGAATACTCGTGAAGAAATTCGTGCAACCAGTCGTAGAACGGTTTCTCTCATAGAGATTGTATGCCATTCTGTGTGACTTTAGTCCAAGTTGATCTCAGTCCGGGCCAAGAAGAACTTCTTACCAGCTTCATCAGTGAACAATTGTTCCAAAGTCATGGACGTCTCTGCGGCGAGAGGCTCCGTGATCTTGTCTAAAGGGGGCCTTCGTTAGTGTGGCGACTTTTCAAGGACGTTTAGGCGAGGTGCTCATACTCAGATGCTTGGTCAAGTCTTTAGTGATAATAGTCTGGGTCAGATTATTGCCATCTGTGCCTGATTTGAAAGCTTCGAAACCTGGCAAGTGGCCATGAAATGCCTAAGAATGTCAGCTCCAAATCAACAGGTCACGAAAGGATCTCGGATTACCTTAAAGGTCCATTGAGCAAAGCTCAGTCGCTTGTCGTTCCTGATTTCATGCGCCAGGTCAGGAGGCAAGACAGTGACTTCGTCTACATCTCCAATGAGACGCATAGGTTTATTCGGGTTCGTTTTGAACCACTCAGCCACGATTTTGTTCGCTTGAGGTACAAAATCCTTCCTCTTGGAGTATTTTGGATTGGCCAAAGGAACATCTGAGCGAGAGCTTTGCAATGCATAGTGAATAAAGAGGGCGATTGCGATTGTGACAATCAGAGGAAAGGATTTCCCTAAGGCCTCATATTTAGACCAGATATCAGTCCATGCTTGAGATTCCATGTTGAATATCGCAATAGTTTCCTCTTGTCGCAGTTGTTTGACAAAAACGTGGAACAAACTACTTATGGGCCCTCATTTTATATAACACTTATATGGACTCGGGAGGTACGAAGAGCCCGAGCATAAGTGCATAGACTGTCAATCATTTCTCTATACAATGAAGTCTCCGTTCGTTGTGGAGAATTTTTGCAGATATGTTTGACAAGTTTCCACTCTGTAGGCAGCGGGTGAGACCGCAAGAGGCCAAAGCACGATTCCGAAGCCAAGCACGGACTATGTAGGGACCTTCGTCTAGGCTACTTATCCAGTGAGGTTCTCGGAATTGGAAAAGCCCGGCATGACTATACTAATAGGCCAAGTAATATAGATCAGACGAGCTAGACGAGCAAGGACGCTGCCCGATATGTCATATACCCCAATTGGCTTGCGACCTGCCGAGCTTCGAGTAGACAAACAACTCCACAATATGCGCCTTTATCCAATAACGGGTCATGGAAGACATGTTACGGGGCAAGGCTAAAAGCCGGAACGGCAGACGATCACTTCTGGCAGCAGATCATAACAAGACGGTTCGTATTCGTATACCGGATACCTTGATCCCGAAGGGTGGTCTCAATATTGAGGAACTGACGCCCGAGACCCCTACGATAGGACAACATGTTTATGCTGCTGGGTTTTTTGCCTGGTCATGACGAATATTTGCGGATGTTTTGTGGCCAACGGATGACGTCAAGAAGCCAATGAAGAGCCAAAATTGCCGAGCGTTCACAGTCGCGAGTCATACAGGACCAAGTCGTCTTCATGAGAGTCTCTAAGTCGTTTCGGTTTTAGCAGCCAAGTCACACCGGTAGTAATGTACCTACCCGTTTGTGAACCATGAGCACTTGCCAAGCAAGTCTGATGCCGGTATTCGTGATCTAATCTCTTTCTGCTTGATTCGATCAAAAGAATGGACCCAGTCGTGTTCTGAAGTTGGTGATAGGTACCCGCTTGAGGTTCGCACAGCTATATACCACCGTAGAACGCTTGGGGAACAACTTGTAACTGCCATATTTGGTAATAGTTGGGTTATGCCACCAGACATACCTATCTATTTCCTCAAAGTAGACGCCATCTAGAGCAAGCAGTTACAATTATAGCCGTTTTCACTGGAGACATATTGATTCTTTCACATTAGGGGGTATGCGGAGAAGATGTGACAACAGACTATGGATGAAATTGATCAAGGGTGAGCATGGTGTTTACATTCAAGGGGACATTAGGTGGTATAAGTCGAAACGTGGGTCTTGGCCCGGCCGTGGATCCCGCGCGAACCACGGACATCTGCGCGGACTCCGTGGGTTCAGTAGGGCCGACGGAAACCCGTCCAGCCCGAGACTCCGTCAATATACTTGACTACCCGGTAGAATAAATTCTGATCCAGGATTTTGCTGGATTTTTCGGACTTGTGATAGCTCACGATCTCCCAGGCGACGGTAGGATTGATATCTATTTTGTCATTTTTTAATGCCCATAGTGAGCAGAATTTACATACTCACTATTCATGTTTGTACAAGCACTGGAATCTACGCCATGCTTGAGCGTATTTGACTGGACGAAATGAGGCTAGTGGTCGCACAAGGGGACATTTCCGTGGAATTGGGTTGAGTTAAGTACCCTAAACTCGAAGCTGCAGATAGACATCGCGAGTTGTATCTTAGTGGCTGTAGAGATTGTATATGACACAAATACAGTGCTAGTGCTGCTATTGGCAGACTTGTGGTGGTGAAAATAACTATTTTCAAAGGCATATATGTGGTCCTGGCGAGTACCGATTGTGTTGGCGATATGTCGATCTGTTTTTCCCCCTAATATCTTGCTAGTAGACTTCTCTAACATAGTCTGGACATAATAGGGACGAGGCAGTTTGAAAGATCTGTATACGACTCTCTCTAAGCTATATTCAGTTTTGGGGTGAGTGAACAATGTTATGAAATATCTTATTATCGATAAGCTGCGACGAAACGTGACATAACACGTGGGATTCTACGTGCTGCTAGTCTTCCAGAAGTGGGCCGGTTAGTCCGGTTAGTCCGGTTAGTCCGCAACACCAAGCTGAGCTTGATCTATGCCTTAAAAACACTTCTAGATGCCCTCAACCTTGTCTGTGTTCTCTGTACTCTGTGCGAATCATTCTGGACAGCTTTGATAAGTTCATGAAAAGGTCTAGGCTTGCTCCCAGAGTTCATGAATTCACGGATGTGGCGAACCTTGAGGAGGGGTTTCATAACTGCCGAGTTTATGTAGCATCTGCATAATCTTTAATTAAAACATTAAAGTTAATTTCCCCTGTCGATCGGTTGATCCAAGAACAACACGGCTCATTTGTCCAATCGATCATATTACTAAGAGGAGAAGTCGGCTCAAAGTTCGGCACTTTTGAAGTTTATCTATGAAGGGCTGTTGTTTAAAGATACCCAGCCTCGCCAATTGTCGAAAATTGGTTCGTCGTTCCTCCCTATTAACGTCGAAATGCTGTGTCAAATCGCTGTATCCAGTGCTGTGCTACTAGCCTTTGCATCTGCTGCTTCGCTTGTACCTGAGGCCGTTTCGGGATTGAGTTATGCGAAGCAACGCGGGCGCGACTATGATTACACTGGGTTTGAGCCGAGTCAAAGCAAGCGTGCAGACGCCATAGTCGAAATGTTTCGGTTTGCATGGAACGGCTATTACACTCACGCTTTCCCCCACGACTCGTTGATTCCCAAGTTTAACAACTATTCCGATGATCGTAACGGATGGGGCGTCACTGCTGTTGATGGGCTCGACACTGCCATCTTAATGGAGCAAACAGATATTGTCGAGATAATCTTGGACTTCATCCCCACCATCGATTTCACCAAAACAAACACCCCACAGCCCAGCCGTGTTAGTGTCTTTGAAACGAATATTCGCTACCTCGGCGGTCTCTTGGGCGCCTACGATCTTCTCAAAGGCCCTTTCCGTCATCTCAAAGTCGATAAGGGGAAGGTCGATAAGCTGTTGACTCAAGCTAAGGCACTGGCTGATACGCTCAAGTTTGCTTTTGACACGCCGTCGGGAATCCCAATCAATGATGTATTCATCGAGAATGGGACGTTTAGCGATGCGAACACGATGGCGGACGGAACGCGCACTACAGGCTTAGCCGTTATGGGTTCGCTTGTACTTGAATGGCAGCGTCTCTCAGACCTTACAGGCGACCCACAATATGGCGAGCTTGCGAATCGAGCCGAAGAGTATTGGTTATCTCCCTCTTCCGAGATCTGGCCCGGTCTTACCGGTGGCAACTTCAGCGTCGAGTCAGGAGAGATCTTGGACGAGTACGGAGGGTGGACTTCGGGCAATGATTCTGCCTACGAGTACCTCATCAAGATGTACGTCTATGATCCCGAGCGATTTGGTCACTATGGCGAACGCTTTACCAAGGCTGCCGACTCGACCATCGCCCATTTGCTATCTCACCCGTCTTCCCGGCCCGACTTGACCATGGCAACAGCATTCACGGGAAAGCAGCAGGTTAATTATACCGAGTTTCTCGCCTGCTTCATTGGAGGGTCCTTCATCTTGGGAAGCTCAGCCATGGACCGTCCTGACTGGTTGCGGTATGGACTCTCCTTCAGCGAATGGTGTGCCAATGGATATCGATATGCCGCGTCTGGTATTGGTCCGACGCTGTACAGCTGGGATTTGGAGGAGCTGACTGAGCCCGATAATGTCAACCAAACTGACTTGTACAACCGCGCTGGATTCTTCATTCCCGACGGCGCATTCGCGGGTGGCCAAGCACCAGAGGCTGTGGAGAGCTGGTACTACGCACACCAACGCACAGGCGATCAGTACTGGCGCGATGTTGCTTGGGACTACACACTAGCCCAGAACCGAACGATGCGTGTTGGTGGAGGCTTTACTAGTATCAATAACGTCTTGGCGTCTGACGGCAATGGGACGCGCGGGAGTATCATGGCTAGCTTCATGCTTGCCGAGACCCTCAAATATCAGTGGCTCATACAGACCGAGAACAAGGGCGAGTGGGATGTGCTATCTGGAACGCCTGGCAGCGGCGATAACAAGAACTTCTTTGTCTATAATACCGAGGCTCATCCACTGAAGGTAGCTGCGAGCAAGCCTGTCTAGACTCGTGATTATATGGCATCTCGACCGAAGCAGCTAAAGATTTACTTTAGTACATTCATCTCTGTATCAGGGCATTGGGTATCGATACGTCGATGAACCCTATGCTTTCCCCCAGCTTCCTCAGTAAATTGAAACTATTTTCTGGTCGAGAAAGAGAACAAAACTCAGTACGATCCTCACCGCGATTATAAGAGAGATAAAATATTAAGACGAGATCGTGATTTGCTTAGTGCTTCAATCTTTATTAAGATAGGAGATAATCGGATCATCGTAATAAACTGGAGTTTCTGTTACTAAATCGTAAACGTTTAGAGGCTCTGCACCCCTGATAGATGCCGTCAACGGATGCAGATGCCGAACATAATCGGACATTGTAGTGCCAGAAGCTCAGGCCAATAAAACGTTTAGCCTTGCCCAACCAGGACACTAGACATCTTGGTATGGGTAAAATCGGGTAGATCGTCTCGGGAAAGGGGCCGCAGAGGTCTTGGCAGGACGCGGTTTCAGTAACATCAGCCCACTGACCAAGACTACGGTAGTCACAGTCTAGACCCTAACCATGGCCTGCATTGTCCCAAATTGGCAAACTCGCCTTTGACTAACCTGTTTAGCTAGCCTACAAGGCCTCATTTGCCCTGGACGATAGCCGATGAACCCTGGGAAAAGAGTGTTGGTGGATCGCATGAGTTCATAAGGACGCGTGCTTTGGGCGTCTTCTCTCCATCTCCTAGGAAATACCTAGACCACTTGCTAGCGAGATGGTTGTTTCGTAAAAGAGAATAAGAGTCGTCTAACTAGACATATCTTCATCGGCTATGGGTGGGTAGCTCCGCGTCCCCTTCATTATATTTGGCCATATTTCACATGAATGAAGAAGCAAGGGACAGCTTCTACGTAGTATATCGTAAATCCAAATATTCCGAGAAAAGGATGTCTTCTAGGAAATTGCCTATCTTATCCGCGTAATATGCCTCGGGTCAAATAAACTTTGATCGACAGAGCCAAGTCAATTGAACCCGGCATTGGATGTTCCGCGGTGGAGCCCTGTCGGCAACTAAGGGATCATCACCGACCGGCTAATTGAGAGTGAAGAATGCATGTGAAGACTGGAAATGAAGTCTTGACCCTGTAGTTGAAATCAGCCACCGCCCTCATTGATGATATGACGCACAGGATGTAAGGGGACTTTTTCCACACCCTAAGTGAGACGGATTTGGAATGCAGCAACGTTCTCGAATCGTCCCATCTAAATTTGGGTGATACCCCAGGCTACAGTGGAGAGAACAGTTGGTCCCAGCTCGGGTCCCAGCTCGATGCGGAACGATGAGATTACCGATCGACTAAAAGCAATCCCCCACATAGAAAGGACTCTCCCTAACTGAACTGGTCGGGTACCTGCCTGATCCCAGGATATTCCTGGTTTCTCACGATCCCCTGAGGGCTCGCATCACGCAAGCATGCTACAGAAGGCGTCGTCCACAGGGGTAATTTGAAGCATGACTGAGACAACAGCCACAAATCTGCAGTGAGCCTCGGTAGCCAATCTTCCGAAAACCCAGTCAGTGATAATCGCTGATTTGCAACGACTACTGGAAACACCCAGCCAATTGGGTGCATTCCTCACCTCCCCAGATGAGACGAAACAGCCTAGGGGCCAGGGTGGCTTGAACCACTGCCGATAATCATCACAGGACCAAGGACTTGGAGTTCGTAGTTCGGCCGCTCTAGCCTATCTAGCGTTTAGGGCTGACAGTCCAACCCGTAACCGCTAGCTGTGGCGTTTCCAAGCCCTGTAGTCTGTGCGGAAGTTCCTCCCGTAGAGCCTGGCTAGTGCTTCGATGTTGGTTCTTGATGGAAAGCCTGACGCCCCTTGGATGGTGATACTCAGGATTGAGTCGGCTCTTTATGAGGCTTCTGCAGCCATAGGTCAACTTGTTACTAATCAGATTGAGAGGCTGGGTTTTATGAGAGCGCCCATTGATCTGCCACAGAAACGGCGAGTCAATCATCCGCTATAGCTGTCACTGATGACCAACAAAATGTAGGCCATGTGTCATCCTCTTTATTTCTTCAACAGATTATGCTGATCTCATTCTCATTACGTGCTGTAACCACATGCTACAAGGCTCGGAAATGCTAATTTGCAGGGTAAAATAAACTTTATGTTAGCTGGCTCTTATTAGGTAAAAGAGCTGGCTACTGTAGCATAAGACGAATCAGCCACGTTTGCACCCAATGTGCTTGACTTGGCCATTCTGGCGCAGCTTTCAGCCTAGGTCACGACCGAAAAGCGTCGATTCTAGCCCAGCACTGTTCAGGCTGCTATCCCAAGTCTGCCCAAAAATTATGGCGCATCGGATGATCATGACGCCGGATTTTTGCATGAATCCCCAATAAGCCCTGAACGGTACACCCGGCGATCCTATCATTCCCGTTGTGGTCTAGAATGTACCCCGGAACGCGGGGGGCCCATGAATAAGGAAACCTCGCGCTACAGATTTAGAGGCGATCGCCATCCCATTAAAATAGCGTCCTTGATTGATGAAACAAATGACTCGTTGCTAGTCGATCGGCAATGCAGGTTTAGATCACTAATTGGCCTTGGAGCCTACTCGATGCCAGTATATCATGGGCATGGTCCGCAGATCAGGGGCAGAGCCTCATTGAATTATCTGTATTTGATAATGTTGTTTTAACGCGACTTCTGCATCATCGTAGCCTCGAGTCCTCTAGTTTCAGGGAAGCGAATCATTGCATCTTTCGTTCTTTATTCGGCATTGCGTCAACAAAATGGCAGGATTTCTAATTCCTCCGTGGTACAAAGATGAAGTCCCACAATCGCTTGAGATGAACATCGTCAGTATCATCTTTGGCTTCAGCATGGGCGCATCTCTTTTCACTCTCTCCATGCTCATAAAGCAGACCTCTTCTGCATACAAAAGAGGAAGACATTTCAGCGCATACATCATAATGTGCTGGCTTGACTGGACTGGATGTAATGTCATGGGTATCATCACCTACAACTGGTTAAGAGGATTTGCCCCGCCGAGGTTAGTCACTACCTAGAAAGATGCGATACCATAAAGTAGTTCCCAAACTGACTTAATTCTCTGATGTCTAGTTTCTGGATCTTCTTTTTCATTAGTAAGTCAAAACCAGTTGGTTTGCCGTGAATATCGTCTCACAAATCCTGCAGTCGCCGCCTGGAGCATGCAAATCCAATTCACGTTACAGATCATCATCAACCGAATATCACTTCTGGTCGCCAACAAAAAGTCCATCAACAGGATCAAGTGGGGAGTCGCTGTGATTGCAACCCTAATCAACCTCAGTGGCTTCTGTATCTGGATCCCGGCCCGACTGCAAATCTCTCATTTGTACGAGGAAATCAACATCGTCTGGGATCGAACCGAAAAAGCCGTCTTCTTAATCGTCGATCTTGCTCTAAACCTCTATTTCATTTACCTCGTTCGTTCAAGACTCATAGCATATGGCTTGACGAAGTACAACGAACTTTACCACTTCAACGTCGTCATGGTTATCGTATCCGTGTCATTGGATTGCGTGCTGATGGGAGCTACGTTCCTCCCAAGTCCTGTTGTGTGAGCAACCCTACCCGTGGTCCAGTTGAGTCACAGCTAACAAAACACAGTTATGTTCAGTTCCATCAACTCGTCTACCTCCTCAAACTATACATCGAAATGAACGCAGCCTCCCTCCTAGGACACATCGTCAAGAGTTCAAGGGAGCAAGACGCTAGGCCACAAACAGGCCGAAAGATACGCGACGACTTAACGAACGGAAGAATGACCACTCTGATCACGGCAAATCGTACGGGGCACGTGCGTCTTGCTGATCAATCATGCGATAACTCTTATGGGGAGAGGGCTGAGTGGGAGAATGGTATAGTCAAGAAGGTTGAGACCAAGATTGTGTTTGATGACCCTGAAGGTCAAAAGGGCACGTCCCAGCATGTCGATACATTTCCATAATGCTGTCATTTGCCATGGAGGTTGTGTAAGCTGACTGATTCGTTGAAGTCTTGGGGTTCAGTATTTAAGCTCTTATTACTTAATAATAGTCAATATCCATAAATAATACATACAATTTGGAATGACAAACCTTATACTATAATATTGAAGAGATATCAGCTTTTCAACAAGCAAGTCGCAAGGCTCAATGTGTGTTATTCTCTCATAAAAGATACCCAGGTGATTGGTCAACATCGTCTGACTCGCTAGACGCACGGACGAGACTCGGGTATTCTCAAGCCGCGGGCCCGCGGGTCAAAAAGTCCGAAGAAAACGCCTTCGCCACACCAAAAGTTCTCTCCAGGTTGTTCAACAGCCCGAACTCCCGAATTCGGCACTCTTCAGTACAGCAGAAATTCCTTGATCATGAGTGGCTCGGGAGGAGAGACAATTCTTACTCGACGTCAGAGACTTGCATCTGCGCCACGAGCGGTACGAGCCGATCCACTCGCTCCCTTCTTTTCATGATGAACCAAACTGACCAGTAACCATACTCCAGTGCGAGGCATGCAAAGTTCGCAAAGTAACAAATAACAATTCTCGTCATTTATCGTGGTTTGGGGCTAACTAAATCAGATTCGCTGTGATCGAAATCATCCTTGCTCAAATTGTTCAACGTCTGGCATTGCATGTCAACAGCCCAGATCTAGTGCTCGTTCCAGCAAAGATCGAACTGTACAACTGTAGGACCATTGCATTATTTTCTATCCTAGTTCTTAACTTACTAACCGACTTAAGTGAGAGACATGTGGCTACCTTTGAAGACCGACTGGCCAAACTTGAACGACAGGTCGCAACCTCCCACATCGCGGCACCTACTCAAGCCCTCACTGGATCATCCAACAGCCCCAGCGTCCAGGTACTCGGTCCACACGAATCCAGTCCATCTATATCAAGCGACATATACGAAGGAGACACATCTTTCTTGAGTCAGTCCGTCCTTGCAACCGAGCTTGCAGGAAAGGCTGCCAACAGCAAAGCTTCTGGAGCTTCATCAACAATTAACGAACCGTTAAGTCGACTGGATGCTTTACTTCACTCGAGCCCAACTTCAGCATCAACAAAAGAACAGCTGGTCCACTATAGGGCTACATCCAGGTTGTTGCCAGGTTTTGAGGCCCTGCCAGACTCATTTGTCATCGCCGTCATACGAAGAATTAAAAGTAAGTGTCTTGTACCCCAGACGACATCTCGTTAACAACTATGCAGGGCACTCTGCCGTCTCTCTATCCGGATACTTCATGAACGACGTCACAGAGGTGGAGAAACTCTGCCAGCGTGTGCATTTCCCTGTTGAGCCCGTGACACTCGGGCAGATCACCAGCTTGAACGGCATTTTCTACCTGCTTGTGAAAGAGTTTAAGATGTTGGCAGTAAATCTGGGTGAGGAATACGATCTAGACGAGCTTCTTTTGAAGTGTCAGCGTAACTTCAACCTCGGAATTGAGACGTATGAGATATTGGTGCAACCAACCTACGATAACGTCCTTGCATTGACGCTTGCGGTAAGTAGATTATCGAGTGTGTTAAACAACGCTTGCTAATATTTGACTGAAACTGATCTAGGTGGTTAAAGCACAGAGTGATGTCAAACCACAGCTTTGCTGTAGTTTGATTGCCGCTGCAACTAATCATTGTCAAATGCTAGGCTATCATCGCGAGTCAACCTACCAGAAAGAGCCGAGCAAGATTTCTGAAGCCAAGCGTCGTATCTTCTGGACCTTGTATGTCTTTGATAAAAACACCTCTCTTCTGTTAGGTCGTTCAGCCAAGATGCAGGATGTCGATATAGATGCCAAGATCCCTGTTCTGTCTCATGACCGCGGCCAGAGACCGTGGGATGAGTGGTTTCTCTTGGCTATTAGGTTAGCCAAAACACAGGGCCAGATTTACGACCTACTCTATTCAGCAAGTGCATTACAAGCAACTTCAACAGAACGCAAGCTACGTATTGATTCACTGATTCCAGTGATGCATGGCTGGAGAAGCGACTTGGAATCGGTCAGTTCAGCTCCGGCAATATTTCAGACTAAAACTGACCGATTTAATCTCGTTAGCTGAGCACAGCACAAGCCAAGTATCCTGCCCTTATTGAAGCTTCTAGAACTCACTGGGACATCATGTATTATTCGACTTTGACAATTCTCTTGAGGGCACCGACAGTCCCCGGTATAAGTGGAGAGATCAGCTCTGAATGTTTTCAAGCGGCACGACTTAGCTTGAGATGCCATCTTCGTTGTTACCCTGCGTTTAAGACGGCAGTCGACATATCCGAGGCTGACTACGTCAGCTGGTAAGTAGCCAGCGTTGAGGATCCTACGTATGTATAGAATCTGACCGTCGCAGGTTCCTTCACAGCTCTTCCTTCACGCCATTTGTCGTGGTATTTCTACACGCAATCGCAGCTAATAGTGTCGAAGACCTCGGTCTTCTGGAAGAAGTCATTGGTTCATTGAGGAGTGCTCGAAAGGTCCATTGGGGGACGGAGAAGCTCTATCAAATTTGTTCGGCCTTTGGGAAGCTAGCTAGACAAATGATGACAGCAAATGATACATCCGTAGGCACTTATGACCAAGAGGCAGACTCTCTGGAGCTTGGAAATATCCAAGGGGATATGGCCTTCGATTGGCCTGAGTTCGATCTAGACTTGGCGAGCCCAGAATTAGACGAGGAAATTACGTCCGGCTGCGAGGATATAGATATGGCAGCCGTCTTTAATGATTGGTATGGTGGACAACCTGGGATGGACTTTTTGTGGGAAGATTCTAGGCAAACAGGCCGATGGAATCTCGATCAGTGATACCGAGACCAACAGACTCTATGATGACCGTCTCAATGGATTCTTATCTATGGCCAACAGCGAATGGGATTTGTAATGTATATCTATTTTCTATTGTGTATTCTAAAAGTCCATGTGAGAAAGTGAATTTTCGGATGCAACACGATACTGATGGTGCAACTGGCTTAGATCACCCAGTCAAGTATGCCTACATGCGATCCTCCCCAAGAGCCTCCAAGTCATCCCTACGCAACATAATGACGACATCAACAAGTTCATCGGCCGACCTCTTCCTCGGCATGATGAGGCACACACCATCCGCTTCAACATATGGTGGCCTGATAAATTCGGGTTTTCCAAGATCCGCTCCGAAATCCATGTTGTACAAGTCCAGATCAGCCCAGCTTGTGATGGTAAGATCCCGGGAGTTGAAGAGATCCCATCCTACGAAGATACCCTGATAATTCTCGACTTTTTCCGCAAGAGTGTAGGCCTCGGCGATATGACGCTGGTTAATTTTGCTAGGCGACACAGATTGCGCGATAGCCTCCACAACAGGAGCCAGCGACTGGGCCTCCCTGATGTCAGAAGCCTTTTCCAAGTCCGAAGTGGAAACCTCAGCAAGGGAATAGAGAATCGTATTGCCAAAGTACGTATATCCCGGCGTAGAAGGGTCTGTGCCCAAGCGTGATCGGCCATTCACGCCCATGGCAAGTTTGCTCGTTTCTTTGGCAAGATCTGGGTTGCGCTGCAGACGGGCACGTGTGATTGCAGACCACAAAAGGGCGCAAATCACGGTATTTGTCGTGGGCGTAGAGTTGAGCTGCTCTTTCAGAGCCTCAATCTTGCTAATCGGCACCGTAAGGAGTTTAGCCGTGCAAGGCGCGAAGCTAGTTGGCATGGTTGGAGGCGTGCTCGAGTACTCCGGATGCAAAGCGAAAAGCTCGGCTGTAGATTTACCCTCGGCGACCTTTAATTCGGGAGCCAGTGCCTCAGAAAGCTGAGAAAGTCTGTTCATGCCGAGGACTGTGTCCTGGGACTTTCCGCCTTCCATGCCCTCAGTCCAGGCTTTGACAATCTCAGCGAATCCAGTTACATCAACCACGTTATGATGTACAGAAATGCACAAGGCCAGTCCCTGTTTGTCGGAGAACTGCATGAGCGATGCACCGAATACGGGTGCCCCAGACTTGAACAGAGTGTTGTCGATCATACTGGGTACTGGCCACTTGTCCGCGGGAATGGACGAGGGGGGCATTCTCTCTGTAGCAAGGGTGGCATACTGCGTCTCAAGTGTTCCCTTGTCCAAAAGAATGGGAGTAGCATCGCTCTCGCCCCATCGGAGTTCAAGTCGGGGCACCTCATCACCACCAGCGTGTCCTCGAGCTTCGGATGCAGGGAATACTCGGCCAGTCAACCAAGGAAGCCGACGACAAAGATTGTCGAGTCCATCTTGAAGCTTCGGCAATGCAGACTCAACAGATGCAGTGGTTTTGAAGGTGAAGAAAGCCCCAACATAGGTCCTCGGCATCAACAAATCGAGAGGAGTCAGCTGTTCAACCTGTGTAGTGTTGGCCATTGTGTTGAATGTTTCTCGAGATCTGAAGTTTAAAATTGAATGTAATGTAGAGAATAACTCTCATTAGTTGTAAATATCTGCTCTTATACTATTGGAGCAGTTCGGTATCTTTAGTGCGTCCAAAGCTCTCGGTGCTTTCGGGCCCACGGGCCCATGGGGAAAGTTCTTCAAAGCCCCGAGATCCCAACCCAGTTCTTTTGGCTTTCCACAATTATCGTAATTCATAGTGGAGTCAGCTTTTTTTTTCGATTGAATATATGCATACAAATATCGCCTTTCGAGCCCTTCCTTTCAATTGATATAATTCCAACCAGACTATCTGGTGATCTGACGGGAACAAGCATAAGTCTTCTGTATTCAGCGACCATCTTCATTTAAACACGTTTTCTTCAACTTGCGGCAACAGAGGATGGCAAGTGACCTCGAGATTAGTGACATCAAGTCGAAATTAAAGGCGAGATTTGAGTCAAGAGATACTAAATTTGTGGCCCGCTACACACTATGCCATGCCATCTCCTATCAATCTAACCTTACTGTCACTTCTCTTCAATACTTCCAATCTCTGCATTCTGCGCGATGACCTTCTTAGCCTCCTCCCAAGCATTATCACCAGGGTAAAGCTGACTCCTCAGATACGCCCAAGTAACCCTCTGCATGAAGCCGAGTCTCTCAGGATCCTCGTCCTGGCACTCCAAAGCATCCCAGCCACTGATACCACCAAAGCCGTGCTTTCCTCCCTTGACACAAAACTGAGCCTTGGGTCCCTTGGAGTGCGTGTAAGGGTCCAAGTGCCAGGTGGCGTCTCGAGCAGCCAGATGAGGGCTGGCGTCATCATCGCCCCAGATTGTAAGGAGAGGTGTAGTCAAAGTGTCGAAGTTGATATCGTAGAAGGGGAGCATCTTTTTTCCATTTTCAGAACGATCTTCACCACCGAGTCCCAGACCACCGAAGATGACGCCAGCTTTGATGCGCTGGTCAGCTGCTTCGAGCTTGGTTCCATCACGAGGGTCTGTGTTGACGGCACCAAGAAGGATATTGGCAGTCAAGGAACCAAGAGAGTGGCCCGCAACTGCAATCTTGGACCTGTCGAGTCGGCCTTTAAGAAGGGGAACGGTCTCCTCAATGGTGTCAAGGCTGTCCAGAACTTGAATCATGTCCTTGACACGTGATGCCATGAAGGTATCCTGAATAGTTTCGGGGTTTAACTCGAAGCCAAGCTGTCGAGAGTTCAAGTGAGTAGGCAGAATGACGACAAAACCATGGGCCGCCCACCAGTCGCCGATGGGACCGTAGCCCTTGAGCGAAGATAGGTAGTTGCTTGGGCCATGGCCGTGAGATAGGAGGATAATGGGAAGGTTCTCTCCAGTGGTTGGAGCAGTGACCTTGAGTTCGAGATCGAACTTGCGGTCCTTGCGGTCTTTAGCAGGAAGAACAACAGGCATGAAGGTGACGATAGGAGAGGCAGAGTTGACAGGAATGCTGGCAGCACGGCCGATGAGGGTAGTGTTTGGGAACTCCATTGTGAAGAACAGATATGCTTTTGGTTGAAGTTGATTGACTGTATTAGATTGATTCTGAATGATGATTGTGATGATTTAGTTCAACTGACTTTTGCTGGAAGTTTGCTCAACTTATATCCAATTCATACACCTTGACCTATGACGATTAGTGATTCGACCAATCAGAGATCGCTTTCCCAGTCTGGTATAGCGCTGTAGTTGCGCTCTGTGATTGGCTCTCCCGAAAGTCCGAGGCTGCGGTTTTAGCTGGGCTGAGATGAGCCACATTCACATTCCGGACAATGATTTTTGTCCGTTGCATGCTTATTCGATCTTGGGAGTTAACACGGACCTTGAAGCGGAAATAGTGTCTTAAGGCCGCTCGAAGTTCTCATATCCATTATTGACCATACTATGGAACGTGCCTATCAAGACGGAACTTTATGCCGAATAAAAAAGCACGAGCCACAGCCCGTGAACCGTCTATCGTGCACTATCGCACACTATCATTTTAGCATGCGGTCGCGCGCAAGATCTGCTAAGAAAGGCTAGGTATCGTTAGCTTTACGGGCGACCCAACCGGTGACACTATGAAACCGATATCACTAGGATTCTTGGTCAATACATCAAACACGCTTCTCTCTGTGTGTTATCGAATTTTACTCTTTTGATTATTTTGTGTGACATCTAGTTGTCTAACTCCAGTCCATCAAGGTACACTTTTAGTTATTTAGTTCTTTCCAAGCTCCTGAGCACGGTTGGCGGCAGCCTTGACAGCTCCGTCAACAATCTCCTTCAGACCAGCATTCTCAAAGCTCACAAGAGCAGCGTGGGTAGTTCCGTTGGGGCTGGTGACGTTCTTTCGCAGCTGCGAAGGCTCCTCGGAAGACTCAACCAGCATCTTGCCGGCGCCGAAGCATGTCTGCTTGGCAAGACGTGTGGCCTGCTCCTCAGAGAGACCCAGCCCAATACCGCTGGAGATGAGGTGCTCGACAAAAGCGAAGAAGTAAGCGGGACCAGAGCCTGGTTCATGGGTTAGCTGGGTAATGAGATATGGCTGTTGGCAACTTACCAGAGATACCGGTGACAACATCAAGAAGCTCCTCCTTGTCGACCCACTCAGTAGCCTTGCTAACACTGCCCAGAAGAGCAGAAGTCAACTCCTTCTCAGCGTCCGTCACGTCCTGGGCGGCGTAGAGACCAGAAGCTCCCTCACCAACCAGGGCGGGTGTGTTGGGCATGACGCGCACGATAGGAGGAGCCTTGCCGCTATCGCCCTTGAACCACTGAGCGATACTGGCGAGAGTGATACCAGCAGCGATAGAGATGACGACGGGAAGAGAGCTACGGCTGGACCAAGCGGAGCTGAGCTCCTCGCAAACGCCCTTGGCGACCTGGGGCTTAACAGCGAGAATGACAACATCGGCATCAGTAGCAGCTTCCTTATTGTCTGCTGTGGTACGCACGCCCAAGTCGGCCATCTTGTTGCGGTTCACCTCCCAAGGCTCAGAGACGTAGATGTTCTGCTTGTTGATGTTCTTTGCGAGGAGACCACCGATGATGGCGGCGGCCATGTTACCGCCACCGAGGAAGGTGATCTTGGCGTCTTGTAGTGAAGGAGTCATTTTGAATGTGATGCGAGTGAATGAAGTGCTTGTAGTATTGAGAGATGCGGCCAATGGTGGTTTTAATATTCAGTCGCTGGGAGACGGGAAACGTGGGGTTGTTTTTGCTGCTACGTAAAAGTTTGCGGAGAAGGCCGACCCCGCATCGGATTAACCCTGCGCTACCCATTTCTGAAGGCTTTTAGCTCTATGATTGAGCGATAACGGCCATTAATTGGCAAGACAATTGGGATGACTCTAGGCTCATTATCAAATTATTTGCCTATCAAATCATAATTGCCGAGAGTTGTAACTTCCGACAACTAATTTCCGAGAGTATCTGCATGGTTAATGGTTATTATTATCTGCGATAACTCGTGGCCGTTCAAAAGAACTGGAGTGACTAGCCAGATGTTGTAGGCAATAATCTCGCATGGACTTCGAATCCTGCACGTAAGATATGTCGACTGCAAACATATGCATCCCCAAAGCGAGTTTCTTTTAACCATCTGATTTGCAATCTCTCGACAGCCCACGAGACTGCTGGCCGCCGGGCGGTTCGGCCGTATGCCAATCAGAAGCAATTCCCACCTTGTCTCCACTTGATACCGCTTAGAGCCGGGACAGCTGAGACCCACTGATAAGACAGGGTGCAGTACATCGCGATAAACGACCCCGATAAGCTCACCACGCCTGGCAAATGTAAGTCAGTCGGCACGAGCGATTTATAATTATTGATGTTTGATGCTGGAGGTTTAGGTGTTGATACTACTGTATATCAGGATTGCCTTGTAGTTCAGACAGTTGATCTGAAACTGAGCTTGTACTACCAGGCTTTGTTTCACAATATGCACTGCGCAAAACTCCAAAATTGGAACAAGCAAGACAATCATTCGTGAAACTGAGCAATGTCTTTAAGGATGACTAGCAAGTACAGACCGAGTAAATTAAACAAAGCTCTAAGAAAGTATGAAATTGATTCGACAGGGTAGATGAGTCTTTCGACTGTCAGTTGATAATCTGATATCAAGCAAAAATAACAGTCCTAGGGTAGGCTCACATGGATCATGGCGATGTGCTGACGTCACTGATAACGCTATCGTGCTCCTTAACAAAGGCGCCATCAACAATGGCAAAGATTTCACTGTCTTGACTTGACTAGAATGCATTTAATTTTTTGATTGAATTTTAGTTAAACCATATGTCATTCTGAAGCATCCTTGAGTCCTGCTCACAAGGTCCCGCTGTCACTAACTCCCAATCTATCACAGCTGACTCTTATCAGGAAATTTGCGGAACATATCACCGAGCTTATCGATAGGCGCCGCCATGAGTCCCATGACCGTTTCAAACGGTGGTTTCTCTCCAGCGCTTGGATGACTTCGCGTCGGCACAAACTGTTTCGTACGCGCGAACTGAGTTGCCAGCGAATCGGTCTCTTGTGCATGTGTTGTGAGAGCTTGCTCAAGCGCCGGTAAGTCGCGATTTTCTTCCTCCTCAATATGCTTCTCGAGCATGCCCCAGATCTCCTTGAGCTTGGGAACGTATTCTGGGTCTGAAGAACTCAACCCTTGGAAGACCTTTAATAGTTCTTTGGCCTTTTGAAAATGTTACTGGTTGTTAACTTTCTGATCGGGTTCTTATTGTTTACCTCGTGATGGTCTCGGCGGTCACTGTCTGCCAGGTCCTTGCCCTTATCACCCATGTACTTTTCCATTGCAGGATAGACAATGAGCTCCTCGCCGATTGAATGTCGCGCAAGCTCCCAAACGAATTGGTTACCGAAGCGCTGTTGGTGATCATGATCGGTCGAATTGACTACCTCATTGTAGTAGTCCTTGAGCTCGCGATGGTCTTTGACAATGGCGTCTGAAAGTGCGGACATCGCTGCGATTTGGATTCGAATGGGCTTCTGCGCAATGCGGAAATGCTGAGGCCTAAGGGTACCTCGAAGTTGAGGAGTCAAAATTGCACGGATGGACGACATGTTGCCAAAATCATTGAGGTTTATTATGCCTTACCAAGAGATGGACTACGAGCGATAACTGTACATATAAGAACTTTGGCAAGAAACAGCATGACGTGAAAGTGATAGGCGTGGCTTCTGCTTTACCTGTGCAATTATGCTTCTTGACGATTAACAAACAGCATATGACGAGTTATTTAGAGTGCGTAGTCGTGATGCGACCTGTGACAGATGTCAATTGACCACTGAGAGAGCACAATAACATAATTGCTTGCTCATGATTCGCCCTGAATCAATCGAGGGAAACTATCTTCTTCCCCGGGTGTTAAGCTCCGGTTCTCATGGATACAGTGCGTGGTGGAACTGAGAGAGCGGTCTGATAGGTTCAGGGATATTGCTGGGCATTCTCGATCGGGATGCAGCGATCGATGGGAAATTCCCGAATGTGACATGCAAACTGCGTCGAGGTTTCTCGGGTATGCGGCTTTAACAAAAGTTTAAATGAATGGGAAATAAAATATGGTTTAATAATTGCCTTGTGATTAAACGTTTGATTACGCGGCATTCCATTGTCGACTAGACTCGACATTTCCGTACCGAGTATGGTATTTGTAGACTATCCCATCCAACGGTGGAACCAAAAATTACAGAACAATTTGAACAAAGTAGTCCTCGCGGAATGTACCGTTTCAGAATACCTGGTTACCGGAAACCTCAACTGATGCGACGTGAGATTGCCGACATGAAAGTTGACCAAGCATTACGCCATGATCAAGTCACCAGTACGACAACGACTCTGCACCTATCGAATCGTCATATACCGCTAACAAAAAACCCACTCCCCGCCGGTGATACAACCTCATTGAGCTACCCGCCTCTTATTTCCACAAAGTCATAATGTCATTGACTTTTGACGTTTGGAATCACAACGACCTTTGCACGTAATTTTGCTGAGCGCTCAACGGTCGCGGAGCTTTCCTGACTAGGCCTTGACGGCATGATTACGACCTCCACATGAAAAATCTAAATTGCCTTGTCTCGATGCCGAAGTTTCCATGACGGAACGATCTAGTACGCATCATAGTGGATCTTGGTTCCCCGGTGTAAGTCGGCAGTAGTATGCAGACACGTAGATCTCGAAAGTAAATAAAATCCCCGGGCCGCTCATGCATTAGATGCCCTCTCTGCAATCGACATCAAAGATCTATTCGCGATCCCATCATGTCGGCAAACTCCTTCTTGCGAAGCGTGGCGCTACTCGCTCTGGCGGGTAACGTTAATGCTGTTCCTGTCGTATCTGAGGCCCAGACGACTGTCTCTTCTTCAGCCTCCGTGCCATCGGCGATTCCTTACACAGATGTCACTTCGCATGGCACCTTCAAGGGAACACCTACTACCACTGGTGCCCTATCAACCTCAGTACTGGCCTCAGCTATTCCCGCCAGACCTCCTCCCCCAGGCTCTTACGACTACCCTGCGGATGGCAAGCTTCACGCTCCTCAGCCTGCTCCTTACACGCCTGATGGCGGTGTTGGAACCAATGGTTCTGCTCCCGTCTACCGCGTCCAGAGCGACTTTGACTACCAGTCTCTCGCCCTCGCTCTCTACCAGGAGTGGATCGAGCTCGACCTCTTCCGATGGGGTCTAGCTACTTTTACCAAGGAGGAGTTTGACTCTTATGGCATTAATGCCGAGGACCGCTTCCTCATTGAGTACATGGCTGAGCAGGAGATCGGCCATGCTACCGTCATCAGCCACATGCTTGGCCCAGAGGCCCCCAAGCAGTGCACTTACAACTACCCTGTCTCCAATGTTGCCGAGTTCATCGACTTCAACCAGAAACTCACTCGATGGGGTGAGTCTGGTGTTTATGGCTTCTTGCCTCACCTCAACTCTGGCCCTGCTGCACAGCTGTTGCTGCAGAGTATTACCATTGAGGCTCGACAACAGATGATCTTCCGCCAGTTTGGTGGTACATTTGCTATGCCTGAGTGGCACACTCCTGGTATCCCTCAGAGCTGGGCTTGGACTCTCTTGGCTCCCTATATCTCTAGCTGCCCGTCCGGCCAGACCCGTCTTGTCTGGCAGAACTTCCCCTCGCTGAACATTCTCAACCAGCCCAACCCTGCTCGAATTAACGGATCTCAAGTCTGGAACGAGACTACTGGTGGATATGCCAACACCCTGTCCACTAAGGGTATTCCTAAGAAGGAGCTCTGCGTCAATGCGACTGACAAGACTCTTGACTGCAATGCTGCCATCACCCAGAACCGCAGCATTCCTCTGTCCTACCCCGGCCGTCAGGTCTTCCTCAACTGGGATGCTCCCGGTCAGGCTGTCGGTCCCAACAACAGCTACATCACCTCTACCAACGTCAAGGCACCCAAGTTCGCTGCCTGGGTTTCCCAACTCAACGTCACCTACTCGCCTCTTCAGAACGTCAGCCTTGATGATAGAACTGCCTACACTATCCAGCCTAACGTGTCTACTTGGGCTGGTGATCCAGCCATCAATGGAACCATGTTCCTCGCTCTCACGGACACCGATCTCTACGTCACGCCTTACAACCTTACTATGATCAACCCTCATGTTGCTGCTCTGGCTGTTTACCAAGCTGGCTAAGCGCATGTTACTTCCAATGCAGAAATGCTCTTGGAGTTGCAAGCACTTGTTTAATGGTTATTTATACTTGCACGACCAGCCAGGATAGGAAGCCTTTGGGTTCAAGGCGCACTTCATGTTGTATGATTGGTAATGACTGGTTATGTCTCAGTACCCTTTATTATATAATTCGATTGTATATATGGTCCCAGTGACTTAATGATATTCAAATACATTATTTCATAAATATGTCTTTTATCAAAAACGTGATCTCATTTGTCACCAGGAGTGGATGTAGTCTTTTGCGAGGGGATAAAATCCCTGTAAAACTTTCTTCTCAGATATCATCATAAGTATATAGTCCTTCTTCAATTCCCTTGATCTGAAGGGCCAGCAACTTGGAATAATACCGGCAAAGAGCCAAGTTGCCACCATGAAACCAGAACCCAGGGTGTCCACTCTTTTGCCAGATGGTTCGCATCTCGCCCTCATCATTGAAGCCCCAGACATCATTAACCTTGTCAGCGACCGCATCGCCAAACATGCCTCGTGTTTGAGTTCGCATGTTCTGGTAACCCGTGGCAAAGACAATCTCATCAGCCTCAAGCTCAGTGCCATCGGCAAATCGAAGGCCGTGGGGAAGGACGGATTCAATTTCTTGGCCGTGCTTCACCTTAATTTTACCCTCGGCGATGAGCTTTGAGGCACCGACATCGATGTAGTAGCCTCCACCACGCTGGAAGTACTTCATCAATAGTCCTGCATCATCGGGACCACGATCGACCTTGAATCCTGCTTTATCAAGACCCTCGAGGATTTCCTTGTCAAAATCGGCCTGCTTCCGGCAAACTTGAACTTCAAGGGCCTTTAGGACTGAGATAGGTAGTCCATGAATGAGGAGATCGGCATCGTCAACGGGAGGCCCATCTTCTGAGTAGGTGCCCTTTAGGCCGATATCGGTGATAGCCTTTGAAGATACAACGTTGGTGCTGGAACGTTGCACCATGGTGATATCGTAACCCTTCTCGAGAAAGTCTTGAGCAATATCGTGACCCGAGTTACAAGACCCTACCACAATGGCCTTTTTGCCCTTACTGTTGTCTTTAGCTCCAGCAAATTCTGACGAGTGACAAAGACGATCACCCTTGAATTCGGAGATACCCTTGATGTCAGGCATGTTCTTCTTGCCAGAATGACCAGTGGCCTGAATGACGTGGCGAGGATGGAATGTTCGCTTTTCAGTTGTTCCATCGTCCTTCTTTCTTTCAACAGTAACATCCCAAGATTGCGAGCCCTCATTCCATTTGGCATCGACGAGGGATGTTTTCATCCAGATATTTAGTTCTAGGAGCGTTGCGTAGGATTGAAAAAAGTCCGCTAGTTTATCCTTGGGCGTAAAAATGGGCCATTGCGGTGGGAAGTTGAGGTACGGCATGTGGTCGTACCAAACTGGGTCGTGGAGGACCAGTTGGTGATATCGCTTCCTCCAATTATCTCCTACGCGATCATGCTGGTCGATCGCCAGCGCCTCGACACCTAACATCTTGAGGCGTGCTGCAGCAGTGAGGCCGCCTTGGCCGGCACCTAAACGGACGTGAGAAAATGATGACCGATGGAAATGGAGATGGACTAACCAATAATTAAAACAGCCGGCTCTTTGCCATCGGCAAATTCGGATGCGGTAGCTCTTCGCTGAGCCCAGTTCTTTCGGCCGGGCTTTCCACCATGCTCGACACCTTGAGGTCGATTCTCATTGATCGCTTCCTCGTGATTCTTGAGTTCTTGGATGCGAGTGTAGAATGTGAAAATCTTCCACTCTCCATTGTCTTCGACCAGGCGCGCAAGACCTTGACCAGTACCTAGAACCGTCTCGAGGGTGAAGAAAAACTGGACGCCCTGCACATCGCCCTTGCCATCAATGGAAACGATCTTGGGTGCTCGCACGGGGGATGTCTTGTCAACAGCGATCTTATTTAATCGAAAGCCATCTTTGGAACCAGAGCAGCTCTTCAAAAAGTCCAAAACATTGTTAGGTCCTTGAACAGTTCGGAATGACCAGGATAAAGCCAGGTGATCCCGCCAAAATCCGTCATCTGTGAATAATCGGGCGAGGGCGGGGTAGTCCTTCTTCTGGAGTGCCTGATTCACAAGACCAACCAATGTCTCGGCGGCTTCTTGCGGGTCTGAGCTGGCGGGGGGTTTGGAAGCCGAAGGGAATTTGGCGAGGGGAATGTTGGTGGAGCCTGGGACAGTCCACATGCGCGATGGGAGGGTCTGAGCAACAAGAGCAGCCATTGTGGATATGCTGGACCGTGATATGTTGTGCTAGGAGAGAGAACGGAGTTGAGTTAATGACGACAACGAAGAGCAACTGAGGGGAAGCCGTTGGCCTTAAGTAAGGGAAATATGTGAAACATAACCACCAACGCGCGTCTGGAGTTTCTTAGTTAGGCACTCCCGTTCCGTTCAGCTGCCACCTCAACGATCGGCAAAGTGACACCTTTTTCTTGCTTGCCATTGGATTGTTATAATGAGGCTGTCGTACTATTCCGTCAACTTGCTTCTGTTTTCCCCACGTTTTACAGTGCACGACCAACAAATGTTGAGACCCTCCCCCGCCTCGAGCTAATGAACCCCCCGCACTGCGGTTCCGATGGACTTGCGGCGGCGGTTCCGGCTGGGGACTCGGATGACCTATTGTGGAAATATCCAAGTTCTCGCTGATTAGTTGTTCCGAAGTTTAGATGTCCCTAGTTGGTATATAAGGCGAGGTAGCGTGGCTGGTGCGGATTGTTGCCAGACATTATTCCCGTAGTAGCGGGGCTATGTACTGAGGCCATTGAACCTGGCTGTGGAGCTTAGCTTTGCAAAGAAACAGAATGAACTTCGTGCTTTAATTATTGCTAACACAATTTCACTCGGATCAAATATCCCCCAGACATTTCTTCATATTTTGTGGGAGTAACCTATAGTGAAAGTCCTCTGT
Organism: Fusarium sp. FL617; assembly: GCA_030142105.1. NCBI lineage: Eukaryota > Fungi > Ascomycota > Sordariomycetes > Hypocreales > Nectriaceae > Fusarium > Fusarium sp. FL617. Next base: position 835,790 of record JAREIL010000004.1, on the reverse strand, counting down.
TGAAACCCTCACAATTGGATCTGCCTGATCCTCTCTTATCCGTTATTATGAAACATCCGACCTAGGCATGTATTTGGTTTGTCAAATCCCTTATACGATTTTTCGCAACCATATTTAAATGTTAGCAAAGACGTTGGATCCTAGAAATGAGGCTCTTCGTCTGACGTTTAGCCGAGCTCAGATCTCTCGGCACTTGACACGTCAGCCAGATAAGCGCAACTTGCTTCCAAATCAGGAACTGCCTAAGCAGAATGACTGGTACATACAGACTCAAACTAGACAGGGGCTGCTTATACTAAGACTATTGTCGATATTTGTATTATAACCAATGTCTGTGCAATGGTCAATGACCGGGACCGTCAATGCGACCGTTGCGCCGTAGGACACGAGACCATGTTGCGTGTCTTGGCAATGTATAAGTTAATAACCGCGTGAGAGCATATTGATTATCCCTCTGACGTATGGTGCAAGCCAGCCAGGATGATTGAATCTTACCCGCAGCTCTGACATATGCAAGTGATGTGGGTGTGAATTTAATTCCTTACTGGGCATGATACCTTAGTGGGAAGTTGCAGAGGTACTGACATTTGCGAGATCTATTATGTAGCATTATTCCCTCATCTATGTTCCTCTTCCTGTCGAGTCAAAGTGTTCATAATAGGGTAATAAGTGCACATTGGCAGATGTTGCAAGCTGAGGGTGCCGGGCTGCCAGTGAGAGGATGTCACAGGTAACAAGTAGAAAAAAATCTCCAAACTTCGTCATGGTGAAGTCAATAGAAGAGGCTGAAGTCTGTATATTTGAGTCATCATAGTACAATATATCTATCGGCTTTGCATTTGTAGAAGGACTTCACTATTCCGAGGCACCAATCTCGAAAAGTCACCTTCAGGAAGCACAAGGTACACAGGTTTTCCACAACTTGAGTATAAAACTCTGACGCCCGCACAAAAGCCAAAATACTACTGCATACCACATAGCCTTCCAAGATGCGGCACAGATCCTCGGTGCAGACGCCTTAGATACCACCTTCCCGGCAATGATCTTACAGCATTAAATTTTATGCCGTGCTACACCAAGAAGCCAAGCGAGGGGCGGATAAGAATTGAAGCAGACGAATCAGTGGTGGATTGTCATTATGGAAGCATGAGTAAGAAAGGACAATATTGTCTAGGAATGCGGGGCTATCGTATCATTGCATTGAATAAATTGACCAGCCACTCGGGTCCTCACCTTTGTCGGCCGCTGGTGTCGTCGGCCGACATACTCACTGAAATCGGCTTTGAGGTTGGGTAACAGCCTCACAAGGATGCGATGCCATTAGCGGCCGTTATTTGTCCCTGATTCTCTATGAAACGACCGGTTCATGGAGTTTATCCCGCTTCGAGTTTAGGTCAACAGGGGAAACGGGTAAGAGATGTGGCTTCGGGAGACATATTCTGATAATTAACCTTGCGAAAATCCATTGTCTCGACCCTGGTCCCGTTGCGTTGTGTGAAAAACGGGGCTCTTTGCTGAGAAAGATGGTGACCAAGGCTGACTGAACATTGGTCAATGTGGGGAGAATTGCCAGGGTCGGGATAGCTGCATGATTACCAACTGGCCTAATGCGCTTACTTAGCCAGGGACTTTCATCTCAACGCAGCTAATCCCGGCATTTCCAGATGAAATAAGCATGGGTACAGTTCACTAGTCAGCCGTTGAGTAACATGCACATGAGGGTATCTTAGACTCGGCGTCATGGCGCTGTAATCAATCTGTAAGCCTCGTACCTGTTGAGGCCCTCGTTCGCTCGGAGTCGTCGTATCCACCGGAGCAAAAAATTCGTACAGAAATTGTGTTACCTGGGCCATTGAGGCACGTCAAGTATATAAAGGCCTGCTTTCCCTCTCATCTATTCGACTTTTCTCCAGGCACAAACAGACATCACCAAGAGTTCTCAGACCTCCAGACCCCCAAGCCATTCGACATCTCAATTCATCATGAAGTTCCTCTCGCTCTTCACTGCGGGCTTGCTCTCTGCTGTCGCCCTCGCCAACAAGCAGCCTGCCTACAAGTATGAGCGTCTTGACAAGGACAATGCCGTGAGTTGATCTACATCAAACTCAAGTGGTGATGCTTACAGCCATTAGGTTCTCCTCGTTGTCGACATCCAGGAAGGTCTCTACCAGATCGCTAGAGATTGGGATCCTACGCTTTACCGCGACCAGGCTCTTGCTCATTCCGCTCTTGGCGAAGTCTTTGACCTGCCCGTTATCCTGACCACCTCTGCCGAGCAGGGTAAGTTCTGGGCCAGAACGAGGCCAACGTTAAGGAGAAATGTACTGAACAATTCCTAGGTCCCAACGGTCCTTTGATGCGCGAGATCGTCAAGATGTACCCCAAGGCTCCTTACGTGCGACGCAACGGAGAAGTCAACGCCTGGGACAACAAGGAGTTCCGTGACGCCGTCAAGGCCACCAACAAGACCCAGATCATCATGGCCGGCATCACCACCGACGTCTGCACCACTTTTCTCGCTCTCTCCCTCCGGGAGGCTGGCTACTCTGTCTGGGCCAACGTCGAGGCTTCCGGCACCAACTCTGCTCTTGTCCGCGACATCTCTAACCAGCGCATGGCTCAAGCTGGTGTCCAGACTGTCTCTCTCTTCTCTATTGTCTGCGATTTGATGCGGGATTGGCGCAACACCCCTGGTGCTAAGCAGCTCATCCCTTGGCTCGACAAGTACTACCCTGTCTGGGGTTTCTTAGCTCGCACTCACGCTGCTGCTATCAACAACGGAACCCTCCAGCCCGGTGAATCGATTGCTTGATCTTGAGGTACATTCTACTTCAAACAGGCACCACTCTGTGATGGCAAGGCCATAAAAAGAATCATTCAATTCTCCCTCTTATACATCTATGCATTGGATAATTAGCTCAGAGCTCCTTTTTATATAGACAATCAATTCTCTTTGCCACTTGGTCATTCTCACTGTATCGTTAAATGCCATTCGCCTGATTCGAGTCAGAAAAGGCAGCAACCTCCTCATTCTCAAGCTTGACAGTTTCTGACTAGTAGGAGTACAATCGGACCATGCCGCGCAAGCAATATTGAAGCATTCGTCAGTGATGATACAATCGCCTATGTATTCGTACAGAATACTAACGAATCAAGCTTAACGGACCACCCTGAAGGGCATAATTGAACCATTCAATTCTAATTGGCTGCTCATTAATCAGCTTACGTTGGCCAAGACAACACCACCTGATCATCTGCCACCAACACGTTGTCGATTCAGGCATCACCACAGAGGACTTCCATCGTAAAATCTATCTCCCCAGCACTTACTCTATTAATTTCATCGAGTTTTGAACTCGCATCATCATTCTATCTTCGTCAAAAACTTTTTCATCTCTGAAGAGTGGGAGTATGGCGTCAACTAACGGCCTCCCACTGACCATGCGCGCTGCGCAATGGCGCTCAATCAAAGGCGGCATTGACAAAAATCTGAAGATGACCACCGATGCAAGGCTACCCAAAGTCGCCCAGTCCCTACCAAAAGGCCACACACTAGTCAAGGTTGCATACGCATCGCTCAATCATCTCGACTATAAAATCGCCGAAATGCCTTTGGGGAGTATTCTGTTTACCAAGCCTGCCACTCCCGGGCTTGACTTTGCTGGCACAATTGTTTCGACCACTCTCAGCAGCTTCAATCCCGGACAGCGCGTCTTTGGCAGGACAGAACTTCCCACCGAAGGCACCTTGGCAGAGTATGTCGTGGTGGGAGAGGTGGGTATCGCTGCCTTACCCGATGGTGTATCTCTCAAAGAAGCAGCCTGTGTTGGAATTTGTGGTACTTCTGCGCTGCAATGCCTCAAGCCGTTTGTTAAGCCAGGAGATAAGGTCTTTATCAATGGTGGTAGCGGAGGCGTCGGCGTTTTTGCAATCCAAATCGCTAAAGCCCTGGGCTGTTCTCATGTCACAATCACCTGCTCGGCATCAAATGCCGACTTTTGCAAGAGTCTGGGGGCCGACAAGATCATTGACTATAGAACCGAGGATCCAGTGAATGTGTTGAAGCAGAGCGAAGAACAATTCGATGTTATCCTTGACGCAATATTTGGTAACGTCGACTTATACTGGCAGTGCCACCACTACCTCAAGCCTCAAGCAGTATATGTATGTGTCGGTCTACCACCGCAGTTTCACACGGTCAAATCTCTCCTCGCTATCCATTTGTTACCAAGATGGATAGGTGGTGGAAAGCGCGCGTTCAAATACCACTCAGTCACAGCGAATCGAGAGGATTTTGGGCAAGTCGCCGGCTGGATCAAAGAAGGGAATGTGAAACCTGTGATTGAACACGAGTTTGATTTAGAGAATGCAGTGAGGGCTTATGCGAGCTTGAAAACAGGAAGAACTAGAGGCAAGTTGGTGGTCTGTGTAGGCGGAGAACCTGACAGTGGATTGTGAGATGTTGAACTATTAGGCAAGGGCTCAGGTATTGCGAGAGGTAATGGGATTCTAAAGTGAGCAATGGCACCTTCTTTAGGTCACGGTCGGCTGCGGTGGACACAAGCCAGATGGTCACGAAGCGCAGGTCATTTCAGCATGGTTCCCACAGGTATTCAATAAACGACACAAAGCTTGAAAACAGTCGAATAGTCTAATTTATACGCGCATTAAAATCTCAAACATTTTAGCTGTGAATCACTCATAATCCCATGCTTCTTCTGCTACCTTTCTCCCAATGAGCTGATGGATCTTCTTCCCGGGATGAAATTTGTCTTTCCATAACTATTCGCGATTAGCAAAACTAGCTTGAGTACTACGCAAGAAACAGACTTACACAAGAATATCCATCGTCATCATCACAAGATGAGTCCCGTGACCCAAATTTCTTGGGGTGGAGATAGGCGTAGTAGAAAATGCGAGATGTTTCAACAAGACTTATCTTAGCTTCAGGATAATCCATTTGAAATGAATGGAGATTTTCGCGAAGAAGGTCGTTCCAGGTCTTGATGGCGCGGTTGAGTTTCTCGTAATCCTTTTCACCCAAGCGATCAGGACGTAATCCGGGCATCAAATTGATTGCTAGTCATCTTAGTTTGAGAACGGGGAGAAATCGAGCGTGATACTTACGAGGCACGTCCATGACAATGAATCGTCTCAGTCCAATTTCATACAGTTCCAAGATGAGATCGAACATCCTCCTGTTCGACACCGTGAGAAGTTCAACGCCATACTTACTTTTCGCAGCCTCCGTGACATCGGTGGTGCCCAGCCAGATCGTTCCAATGGCATTCTCCGCAGTCCAGGCTGCGTAGTCGGGCCGGTTTCCAATACTATCGTTGAAATGAACAACCTGATCCACAAAAGTCGTCGTGTTGTGAGGGTTTGGCTTGATGTTCTTTTTGTCTATCACACTACCGGAGCGTGCGAAGTTGTAGGTGAGAGTGAGCGTAGTGTTGTAATCGGCGGTTAGGTAAGTGAGCCAGTTGTTGCCACCGGTTGAAGTCTTTCCTGGCCATTCTGGGCTGCCGATCGGGTTTTCTGGTCTTGGGCCGGGGACACTGGGACGACTTGTCCTATTGACTTTGCTTATCTCATATCCGACTCGGTGATAGGTCCAGTTCAACGATAAACCAGTTTCGGAGAATGAATCGCCGCTTATGCTTGTCAGTATATCATCCTCTCAGACCGAGCCATTGAACTCATACAAATTGACCAGAAAACGCTCTGTTGGTAGCAGATCCTCGACAGGTTTCTCTATCGGGCCAAAGATTCCATCAAAATTGGGCGGTCGGACTAGAAATGGAAGGGTGACAATGCAAAGCACCATGCTAACAATGATGGCGACTGTTGTCGGCGTTGGCGCCGCTTGCGTCTGTGTCCGTGGCATATTGATGCGTCGCAAAGAGTGAAAACAACTTTTCGTAAGACGAGATTTCTGTCCGACGCGAAAATGGCGGGCGTGTCCTCTTATTTTTCTTTGGCTCTGCTCCCTGCATGTGGCGGCATTTCTGGGCTTTTGTTAATGAGCTCTCCCTCGGCTGGTTTGACATGTTGCAAGTGCCATTGCTCGAATGAACTCCCTGAAATGTGAGCATGTCTCAGCCTTGAACCAGTTATAATGGGCCGTGAGTGAGATTGCGGGTCGCGGATAACCATAGTGTGTGGTCGGGATTGTATTGTATGGCGGAGATTGGAATGCTTAGAATTTGAGTGTGTTGGAAGCACAATATCGCATTGCTGGAGCTGCTTTCTGGATCATGGCTAAGCTGTTCTCTGGCGTGGCCTGGGTGCATTCAACAGATGCGACCCCCACTTGGCTAGTGCTGGCCAGCCCCTGAAGATTGTCTAGCAGATACGATATGATTGCACGCAAAAATGGATGCGCTCACTAACAAAGGTGTTAGGCAAGAGGTCATCTGGCAGTCACAAAAGTTTTAGACCTACAAATAGTGACTGATTGCTTTCTATAATACAAAAAGCTGGCAGTGATTCACATTCGGCTCAGCCTTTGACTACAGGCACATCTGCAGGCCGAGTACACGTTATTAGACAATCATCCACACACTGACTTGTATGGGTACTCAAGATCGCTACCCTGAAGTCATAATGCAGCCCGCTTGTTTCCAACGCTTTAGCGATTCTGTCGGATCTATATTTGCAACAATGAAAGTTATGACTTACAGCTAATGAAGTCTAAGAAAATACACATGCGTATAAGAAAGTGCCGTCATGAGGACTTCGCCAAATCCATGCGCGGCCGGAAGATTTTCAACACGCCATAGAAGATGGAGGTAATAAATTAAAAGCATTCAATTTACAAGTCTTTCTTAAAGTTAAAAGAAAGTTTAATAAAGGTTTAGAAAGTCTATATATTATTTAATTATAAGTTTATATTACTTCTAAATACCTTTATAAATGAGAAACCCAGGATCAAAAGGTCAGCGTCTGTTGTGTTGTTTCTATATCATATACTAAGCTGTGGCTGTAGTGTGTCAAATTTTTTCACGACCGCGTGCCCCATTACGCTGCAGACAACAGAAAGCAACATTGAGATGAAATGGAGATTTATGACAAAAAACAGCAGATGTCGACAAAGAGCTCGGTTTTTCGACTGACGTCGATCCGCGATCTTGGTTCCGGCTGAAGGGGACGGTGGCTTTCGTGTTTTCTTATCCATCCGCGCTTACTGATGCACAAACATGATAAAGCAAATAGCGAATGAAAAGTCTGTCGTCTATTTATGAAGCGCTTTCCATTCTGGATTGCCTTATCCCGAGAACATGACATCACGGCTTACTGCGGCTCGCCTTATCAGGAAGGATAACACGCAAGAGAAGGCCCTATCAGCGTAAACCTACTGATTTAGTAATTGTCCATTTTGAATATGAGGCATCTTTCAACACAATGTTCAAAAAGAGTTGAAAGTCCGCGGCAATTTGCAAGAAAAACCTGACATCTCCGGCCTAGGTAGGCGTCCGCGGAGACCGACGCTCATTGGTCTGTTTGACTTATCAGCCCCAAACCCCATAAACCCCAGGCCTGGGAGATGAGATGGAGAGGAGAATTTGGGGAAGGTGGGGAATTGGATACTGTTCTCCATAACCGGGTTGTGGTATCAATGCCCCCGGGTTTTGTCTACGCTGAATTTCAAGACTGAGGTTTTCAGAGCAAGCCTTTTTGTGTTTCTCTTTTTCTTTTTTGCACATTCTTGCCTGTCTTCCCCCAGGAATCAGTTACATCTTACAACGTTCTAAGAATCTTCCTTTCACTATGAGCCTTCAGATCGAGTCCCAGAACCAAGCCAACCCTGGCAAGCCCAAGGATGAACAACAGGCAGATGATTGGGATCTAAAAGAAGAACAGCCATTACCATTACAGCAAGATGCCTTTGGCAACGAGGATAATGCCGAAGTGAAATACAAGGTCTTGACATGGTGGTACGTCAATGCTCCTAGCCAATCTCTCGACTCAAGCCCAAGCTAACAGGTTATCCAAGGCAGGGAGGATTTCTTATGGTCGCCGAAACCGTGTCGCTGGGCATTCTATCTCTACCCAAAGCCATCGCGTCTCTCGGTCTAGTGCCGGGCATCATCATACTCATCGGCATGGGAGCCATAGCGACCTACACTGGCTATCTCATCGGACAATACAAGATAAAACACCCGCACATCACGAGTATGGCTGATGCAGGAGGAGTCTTATTGGGACCGATTGGTCAGGAAATAGTTGGAGTAGCACAACTCCTTCTGCTGGTGTTCATCATGGCTAGTCATATCGTCGTGTTTACGTCGGCTATGAATACTCTGACCGGCCATGCTACTTGCTCCATTGTGTTTGGAGTAGTCGGCCTAATTGTTTCCTGCATTCTATCGCTTCCTCGAAAGCTCATCAACTTATCTTGGCTGTCCATCGTTTGTGAGTACATCATGGCGGGTGGATTGAAGCGCACTGACCGCCCGTTTCTAGCCTTTATCAGCGTTCTTATCGCAGTTGTCATCACCATGATTGCTGTCGGAGTAAAGAACGATGCTTCTGGAGTCCATGCCACAATCGATACTGACCTAGTCAGTGGCTTTACTGCTGCCGCCAATATCGTCCTCTCTTACGGTGCGTAGCTGGATCTATAAACAATTCCTTGCGAAGCAGGACTAACCTGGCACAGCGTCACATAACAGTTTCTTCACTTTCATCGCCGAGCTCAAAGATCCTCGGGACTTCAACAAATCGCTCACCCTACTTCAAGTCATTGATATCTCCCTATATGTTATCTCAGGCGTTGTCATCTACCGATACGTCGGTGTTGACGTTGCTTCACCCGCACTGGGATCTACTACTCCTCTGATCTCAAAGATCGCATATGGTGTCGCGCTCCCAACAGTAAGTCGCTCTAGAGCAGAAGGGACTCTTGGTTACTAGATTACTGATGTATTCCAGATCATCATCGCTGGAGTGATGAACGGGCACATTGCCGCAAAGGCTATTTATCTACGAGTATTCGCGGGTACAGACCGCATTCATAAGCGAGATTTTGTAGCTGTTGGTTCATGGATCGGTATCAGCTTTGCATTCTGGATTCTCGCATGGATCATTGCTTCAGCTATCCCCGTATTCAACACGCTGCTCAGCTTAATGGTACGTATTGGACGATTTGCGCTTGATTAATGTGTGGTGTACTGATAAGATGTCAAGGCCTCGTTGTTTGCCAGTTGGTTCACATTCACGTTACCAGCACTCTTCTGGATCCAGATGAACAGACATGAATTATTCTCATCACCCAAGAAGTGCTTTCTTCTAGCATTGAACTGCTTCATAGTCGTTATTGGACTGGTACTAGTAGGTCTAAGACACAGCCTACAAAATCGATATCTTGCTAATTGATCTAGTGTGGTCTTGGAACTTATACGTCTGCTAAAGCTATTCACGACGACAATGGATCGGGCAGTTTTTCCTGCAATGCAACTTAGTTTACAAAGATTTGGTCTGATATACAGATTTCTTAAATGCCCTTTCTTTGGCAATTTAGAAACCCTAAGTCTATGAAGAAATCCTGAAAGGCTCTCACAACTCGATCAATGCAATCGCCTTCTTCCATTAAGTTTACGACAAAAAACCCGTTTCCCAAGTTAAATTTTGTTTTTGGGAAGACAGAAGAATAGAAAATCTTCGACCCTCGTCGTGCAGGCTCTATATTCCCTCCGATGAGGGGGATCATCCATCGGTGAGTAAATCTAGGGTCCGAGTGCAAAGAAGACGGGGTTTGATTCGTTAACGAACTTCCCCACATTTGGCTTAGATTTCTCCTACCTCGGTAGCTGGCTACTAACAGCTCCCCGAGGTAATAAAGGACAAATTGGAGACTCTCTTTTGGCATTCTTATCTAGTAAGACACTGCATTTAACACTATATATAGCTTATTCGAGATCGGCCGGCCATACCGTATTGCCCTTTGTTACCTTTGGTTGTTGTGGATAGCTAGCTCAAAGCCCGCTTAATCGGGATTCAATAAGATCAACGTTACATGTAACCCACAGATAAGCGACCACAAAAAGTGATGCGGGGTACTTAGTAACTAGAAGAAGAATCAGATGATATGAACGCTGACTTGGGAGTAAGGACGCTAAATAAACCGTCCCATTGCGTAGAGTATACAAATCAGTTGTAGCACAGGATTTCTGTTTCGCTGTGCCAACCCTTGTCTCTAACTCACTCACCCTGTTTCATCCTCCATCATGTCAGACTTGCTCTTCTGCTCGGCGACTGTAGTCACAGGCGACGAGGCTGTACAGCCGTTCGAGGCCGACGTCCTAATTTCTAGTGGCCGTATCGAGAAAATTGAAGCGCCTGGCTCGATTCAACATGACTCGGCACGTAAAATCGATGCAAAGGGATACTACCTCTCACCTGGCTTTATCGATATGCATGCCCACTCCGACCTGTACCTGTTGACGAACCCGGAGCACGAAGCGAAAATTACCCAGGGATGCACTGTGAGTCAAGCGTTGAAGTTGAGCTTGTCTGGTCAAGACTTCATTACGAATGGACTCCTACTGACAGGTTATCCAGACTGAAGTCATCGGCCAGGACGGCATCTCCTACGCCCCTGTCCAAAATAAGCAGCAGATGCAAGCTATCCGAGAACAAATTGCTGGGTGGAACGGCAATCCAACGGATGAAGAGTGTCACACGACCCTCAAGGATGTAGGGATGTTTGAATGGCGAACCCTGGGGGAGTATCTCGATTGTCTCGAGAGAAACAAGACTGCCACGAACGTCGCTGTTTTGGTTCCTCAAGGTAATCTACGCCTGCTCGCCTGCGGGCCGTACGACGTTCCCGCCAAACCCGAAGAGATTGAGGAGCAGGCGAAGCTGCTAAGGGAGGCCATGAGTCAGGGCGCAGTCGGCATGTCAAGGTATGCTCACCTTCCAGGCCTGGATTAACGCGATCTCCACCTCGACTGACTTTACTCTATTAGTGGCCTTACTTATACACCGGGAATGTATGCGTCCACGTCCGAGCTAGCAATTCTCTGCTCTGTCCTCGCTTCAGAATTTCCTGGGGCGTTTTACGCTCCACACCACCGAAGCTACGGCTTGCGAGCAATAGAGAGTTACGATGAGATGTTACAACTCGGCAACAACACCGGCTGTCCCATCCGTGAGTCCCTTACGCGCAACAAGTCTCAGCGGCTAAATACCTGACATTGCGTGTAGATCTAACACACGCGACTCTCAACTTTGACGAGAATAAAGGCAAAGCGCCGCTTCTCATATCTATGATTGACGAGGCTATCGAAAAGGGCAGCGACATTACCCTCGACACATACCCTTACCTTCCCGGTTGTACAACTCTTGCCGCCCTGCTTCCGAGCTGGGCATCGTCAGGTGGACCGTCCGAGACAATGAAGCGACTCGAAGATGCGGAAATAAGAGAGAAGATCCGAGTAGCCATTGAGGTCACTGGTTGTGATGGTGGCCATGGTATTCCTACCAACTGGGACACCATTCAGGTGCAAATCTCTTCAAGAAATGTCCACATCATACGGTAGCCACAAGCTAACATGTCATCCAGATCGGCACAACGATACATCCATCAATAACCTCATGGGCCGGCCGACGAGTAGGTGACGTGGCCCGCGAGCTCAATAGACCGCCGAACGAGATCTTCTTCGACATATTGCGCAAGGATCAGCTTGCAACAACTTGCTTGATGCATATCGGTAACGAGGAGAACGTCCGACAGATCATGCAACATCGCTTTCACATGGCTGGAAGCGACGCTATCCTGCATGGAAAGTCCACACACCCACGGGCGTATGGCACGTTTACAAGATATCTAGGTAGGGTCCACCGAGTGGCATTTGACATTATGTCTGCGAGAACACAGTCTGACATATTTCGTAGGACATTATGCTCGCGAACTTGGGATTATGTCCATTCCAGAAATGATCGCCCACCTGACTTCGCGCTCGGCAAAGCGATTGGGTGTCTATCCGCACCGCGGCCTTATCGCTGTTGGTTCAGCGGCTGACCTTGTCTTGTTTGACCCGAGCACCATCGAATCTATGGCTACGTTTGAAGAGCCCAAGCTTACAAGTAAGGGGATTCGATTCGTGGTCGTCAATGGTCAGATAGCACTTGACGAGGGTAAGATGACAGGTGTGAGGGCCGGGACCACGTTGAGGAGATCAGGTAATGGGCAAGTCACTGGAAGTAAAGCCTAATGCGTAGCTGTGGGGATTAAGTCTACCAGGTTGTGACACTAGCATTTTTGCGGATAAGGTCAAAGGCTGCTGCTTTTGCTGCGATGCTCTTGGTCTTTATCAGCATATTGTGATGTTGAAATACAATTTCCAGGTAGTCTAGGCTTATGACACACAGATAGGTAATAGATGGAGCAAATTCTTTCTAGTAGCTCTTTATGACACGATTCGCGATGTATGCATAAATCGGAGGGACAGTGGAGGGCTTTGTCAGCATAAAGAGAAGATTAGTTAAAGTACTTGATGTAAAGTAATGTGGAATGTTCTAAGGGCAATCTGCTAGATTTGCTATGGTATCTATAGCATGTATTTACAATAAGCAGTGATCGGACAATGTACGAAGAAGCCAAAATGAACTCGGTATTCGAGCCGCGCTATTGTCGTCATGTGTAATAGCTTACAGCTTCTGACCAGCAGTGCCAGGGATGACCGAGGCGACCTTGCCGGAGCCAAGAGCAGTAACCTTGTAGGGAAGAGAAGCAGAGGTCAGAGTACCCTTGGGGGCAGAGTTTACGGAGCCACCAAGGTTGACGTCCTCGACAACAGCGTAGCCAGTCTCCTTGGAGTCAGCGAAGAAGATGGCGCGCTCAGCAGAGTTGGCGAAAGCCGAGCTCTGGACAAGAACCTGAGCGCCCATGCGGGTGTTGACGCCAGAGAGGATGATACCGTCCCAGTAGTTGTTGACGAGGTGGACGGTAGCGAAGCGGATGAGGGGCTGTCGGCTGTTGACGTTCTTCCAGTAGTTGTTGGCGTAGGTGATGTGAAGCTTGCCCTTGTCCTCGGAGGCGTTGCTGTCGGAGTGACCAATCAGAGATCCCTTCCACTGTTGAAACCAATGTTAGTATTGGGCTTGCTTAGTGGTATTATGGATGATAACGTACGTGGTCGTGGAAGTAGGTGTTGGAAACAGTGACCCAGTCAGCACCGTGTGAAATGTCAAGGAGACCATCAAGGTCATCCTTTCCACCGCTCAGGTCACCGGACAGATCGCAGTGGTCGACCCAGACGTTGGTGGACTCGTCAATGCCGATGGCATCACCGTTGGAGGCATCGACCTTGGCGATCTTGAGGTTGCGAAGAATGACATTCTTCTGGCGGCGGACGTAGATACCAACACCAGTGATGGCTAGATGAAGTTAGATGATATTAGTGTAGAAGTGCCTAAGCTCTTGACTTACAGCTACCAGCAGCACCGATAATAGTCTTGTCAGAAGTGGGGCGAACGCGATCGCTACCAGACAGCTTCCCAGAGACGATGATGGTAAGAGGACCATCACGCTTAGCAGCCTCAATGAGGGCAGCGACGGAGGTGACGGTGACAGTTTCACCCTTGGCACCACCAGTGGTTCCTCCGTTCTGAGTGCAGTATCCAACGCTGCAAGCCTCAGCGGCCTGGCGCTTAATCAACTCATCGCGGCTCTCGATGGGTGAGCCGACTGCCAAAGTGGCAAACAAAGTAGCGAAGACAGCAGAAAACTTCATATTGAAGATAGTCGTAGAAGATTTCAAGTAAAAAGAAGATCAAAGATAGGGAGTGTCAAGGTGTGTAGAAAGGTGGGCCAGCCGGGATAAAAAAAGGAGAAGCTTAATTGTCGATGAGACTAAAAATTCAAGCTTAATTGTCGTGAAACATCGATCGGTTCTTATAGAAATTTCTCTCCCTCGTCAAATCTTAAACACGGATATCACTAAAACACCAGACGAACTGTCAATTCCTAATCGAGCCTACGGACCACGGAGACCATGTTGGGATTGCCCCTTCTGGCGAGGCCATCACGAATTCTTGAGAGCTTCTATTGGAACACAAAGGGGCTGTTTGAGTGAAGGGGCTTCCGTCATTCGGATATGTGAAACACACAAGTTACAGGTAGGGAAATAATGTTACGTTCGGAGGATAGCAGCTTTCGGGTTGTGTGTTATTGGTGGATTTGTCTTGGCGACTTGGCAGCGGTTGGTGGAAGATCTGCGTTTTCCCGAAGGAGAGCTGATGATAGATGGATTCGAAAGCCATGCTTACTAGCGTAAGTTCAAGGGTACGGACGATCTTCATTACTAGACTGTCTTAAAATCAGCACAAGCAATTGATGATACCGCTCGCGTGTCAGGCCCTAGCTTGAAGCCTAGGGGTTAGGGGTGGTAGTCCAATGCCGGCAAAGGAGCATGTCATCCGGTAAACAATCACCCAACTTTAATCGCACTTCATGGTACGTTCCAAGGGCACATTCCGCACAACTATCACACCACAAACATTTCTTTACAAAGTATAGATTTGAGGCCGCTCAGTCGCTGGATCTCAACGTTCTCAACTGTGTAGAAAAGGATGGTGACTTTGCATACGTGTGCCTGCTAACTCAACTGTACCCCAAAGCTTGGAAGAAAGCTGTGGGGGCAAAGCTGAGTCCCATAAGCAATGACAACGGGCTCCGGCACAACCTCGATAAGTTCGTGTTTCTTTCGACCAAAATCTTCCTCGAATCAAACTCGAAAGCACTCAACCGGGTACTTTTCCAAGAAATCTCGTACTCTTGTCTTCCGTAGGTTTGGTTAAGCTTTTAAACGCTGAGGGTATGTATCAAGCCCCAGTCTAGTGCAATGGTTATAAAGCGGAGGTACCTATCCAGGGTGTCTTGCTGACAGGTAGGACCAAGCTCGGGGCACTGGGTTATCGATAAGATACACAGACTTATCGATGCTTATCGATACTGTAATGATAAGGCTTTCAGTCAAGTTACCCTAGGGCCTGGGTGAAAATCTGTAAAACTCGATCTCTTACTACATCATGGGTGCCAGATGATCGAGAATTCTTTCTCAAGCTTGGTTCCTTTTGTTTCTTTCAATGATACATTCGTGTTTTGTTCCATTTTTCTAGTTGTTACAAGCGCCAATCGCAACTGCGAGGGCGCGTTCTGAAATTCGTGACGAGTAATAAGATGTAGCTGAGAGAAGGCTGCAAATTCATCCGCTTGAAAGTCGAAGTCAGTTTCGAGTTGAAAGTAATAAGTCCCCTTAATAAAGTCCTAGAACTTAATGAATGTATCATAAGTATACTTTAGTGACATGAATCGAGTTTTGGTAGTTGTGTGAGATCGTTCGCGGGTCTACTCTGCGAACCAATCTACTTTACTGCCCAGAAGCACGACAGGAGGCATGTTCACCATTTAGTGATAGGGTCCTAATGTAAGCCGACTATGTATATGTTGTCACGTCTTTGTCTCAAGCTCATTACCTGGTATAATAAGTCCTTGACAGTTTGTTTTACTTCAAACGGCCATCATCACTCAAAATAACAACTCAAAGTCTTCTACAATCAGATTTATTTTGTACGCATAACAGGTCATTGTGAGAGAATAGGTCAATGTATACAGCATGGAATTTCAAATCTAAGGTGGTGGTATATCAAGTGGCGACCACACCCCAACTTATAGCCAGGCTCAGCTAAAGCCAACTGACAACTATCAACTATGCGTTAAAGGCGTAGATGTACATAAGGGATCAAGAATCTTCGAGACATCGATGGCCCATATTCATGTATCGGGTTATGATATAGCTCTCGAGTACTCGACACCAAGCCAATCGGCAGGCAACCTTTGCTGCACATCTGCACGTGGCAGATGGCTCGAATGATCTTCATAGTAGGGTGACATACATGCTGAAAGACGAGAAGAGTACCGATTGGAAGACCAGAGCTTTGGGCCAGACTTGACATAAGTAGATCTAACTTAGTAGGTAGCGAGTGGATAGTAAGGTTTAGCGGCCAGTGAGTAACAATGTTGCGAATCAAGGCATTTTAAAAAGCTTGTCTGATATGTGGCATGAATACTTTGAGTTCCTGGATAATTTGTTAATATGTGTCATCGAAGTAGAATCCCACACTAGTTGGAACATAGACGGAGGCAGTCGCGAGTGATGCGAAAAAGGACACACCGCACCTACATGCCACTGACACATACCTGGGGAACGTTGCAATGGAGAATGACACTTGCTTTTTTGCTCTTGTCTGCCCGGTAACTATATCACGGTCTTCTTATTACATCTGAGATCATGATTCATTTCTCTAATTACTGGTATGACCGAAACTACAATGGTGCATAATCTTTATATAGTGTCATCAAATCAATCTGCTTAAAGTTCGTTGAAAGACCAAGTCAGCTAATTCTTCTGCACATATGGTATTCATCAATAGTGAAACTCACAAGCTATCGCGGTGAGTGGAATATCGCTGTCGTCACCATGCCGAAGCGCTTGTTCAGCTCAGTTGCTGAACCCGACCTGCCTGATTCCCTACCGTATTGGGGGTGATTTCATGCCCCCAATCGCTACTTGCCTGTGGGTCAGCAAGCCAAGAGTAACCATCCTACTTGAAGATCTCCCCACACTCGCTTGATGGAATAACAAGTTCAACGCGACTTTAAGACCCTCATGGACACACATGAGTACCTAAGCCCTACACGAACTTTGTTGTTAAGCCTATCGGTGAGCTTAATCTTATTCTGTTGATCCGGGGAAAAGGCCCTGGTTCTTCTCCAAAAGCCGGTCCTATTGGCGGAATTAAGTAAATGCGTGCAAACACACCATTATTCCGCTAATCAAAGTGTCCTCCAGTTCTCACCCCGCCTTTTTGTTTCCCCCACAAAAGCCTCAATCATGCGGCGTAGCCTAGATCCAGTGTTAACGAGCATGCCTAAATTAACCGACCCCAGCTTTTGCATCGATGGGTGATATGCCAAGTTTTCTAGAGAAGGGGCTTGTAAGTTTGCTGTATATTGATTCATGGAAAGTGGCCGGAAAATTCTTCCGTAGCATGTTCCCAACGACAGGTCACTCAGTATGCAGCATCGTCATCACAGTATTCGGTAGGTTGGGTTGACAAAAGGTCGTACCAGCATATGGAATACCGTGCCATTGGATCCATGCAACTAGTGAAGTCATGTTGTCTGTGCCTTTCAGCATAATTCATGATAGCGAGGTTGGGGTTCAAAAGGATTGGTTGCTTCGAGTGATGAGTTGTCGGGTGCACATAAAGACATATATAAGGAACAACCAGGCACTTTCATCATCATCGACTCTTTGTTCAAGCAACTGGCTTACCTCGAACTTGTACTTCAGGACAAGACTCATTCCTTCCCATCACCTTAGTGATCTACACCATGAAGGCCTCAGCACTTCTCTCCCTCCTCCCCATTGCCCAAGGAGCTGTCCTTGGACCTCGCCAGTCTAAGACCGGTGATGGCGCACAGGGTGGCAGTGATGCCACCCAAGGAGACCTTGGAGAGAGACCACCACCCCGTTTTCCCTTCCCCATTACCAAGTTTCCCAAAGCCAAGGAGACTGTCGTCCTCAAGAACGCCAAATACATTTTGCCCGGTGAGGTGTTTGATGGCAAGATGAAGCGTTACGAGCGTCCTGAAGGCAGCTGTAATGAGCAAGCGGAGGGCACTGACGCTGATACCGTCTTCAACTTGATGCCGGGTTCCACTATTCGAAATGTCATTATTGGCAAGAACCAAGCTGAGGGTATCCACGCTCTGGGTGACGCCTGGGTCGAGAATGGTATGTAACAGACTTTAAGTGAATATGTTGATCACCGAACCATATGCTAACTATCGTCAGTGTGGTGGGAGGATGTTTGCGAAGATGCCCTGACATCCAAGGGACTGAACACACAACTGAGGGTTATTGGAGGTGGTGCTCGAAGTGCTACAGACAAGGTATGCGGTGTTAACCAAACTGCAATTTGAATTTGTACCAACATCTTGTAGATCTTCCAAGACAACTCGCTTGGTGGCAAGTACAACATCACCGGCTTTTACGCCGAGGGATTCGGAACCTTCTACCAATCCTGCGGTAACTGCCTCAACCAAGCCAAGCGTAACGCAACTATCCAGAACGTCATTGCTGTTGATGGCTTGAGGATGGGCATCGTAAGTATCTCACGTCAACTTTCGGTTTTGATTTTTTTTGCTGATTCGGACGGCCTAGATCAACCCCAACTATGGTGATGAGTTCCGTCTCAAAAACTCTCAGATCGACAACGTGACAAGCATTGTCGACAAGGAGATTGGAAACAATGTCCAGACTGTGCCTTACTACATTGGCAACGGACCAGATGAGAAGTATGCTCTGTACAACGAGACTCGTGATTCCATTACCAAGTACAAAGGCAAGGTCACAAATGCCTATGAGCCTGAGGACCCCTATGAGTGGCTGGAGGACTTCTGGCCTGATGGATTTAACTAAGCGAAGACTGAGTTCATGTGGCCTTTTATGCGAGGTGGTTGATATGACAGGAGGGTGTTCATTCTGTTAGCTCAAAGAGCCCAGCCAGACTTGAAAGCATTCGATAGCGATCATGATTAACGCAATAATTCAAATGTACATATTCATTCTTAAGAAGTTCTACTCTGGATTCAATGCCACTAAACGCGTGGCCGTCTGGCTACTTGTTTTTTCTGAGATGCTAATGACCGGGATCATACAAATTGAGCCAAAACCAAGGTTAGGTGCGAGTTACATGGGATAACGGATCTTGAGCGATGTGATGTCCGATATGCATGATGAATTCAAAATCAAAGCTTGAAATGTCGTTTTTTTCATATCATCATCAACCCTTGTCTTCAAGGTTTCAGTGCACGTCAGACAAAGGTGTTTGTGACATCATGGTCCATTCTTGATTGCGGGGAACGTCAACATAAAACCTTCACTCATCATCAACAACCATTGAAATTGAAGTCTTCTGTTTTAAACAATTGACATTAAGGAGGTTGTCAAGAACTAATTTCCAAGATGCTCTTTACGAAAATGTGGGGATTTCCCTTGCTTCTGGCCGCGCAGCTCGGCAGCGTCGCCAGCGAGGTACAAGAAGTGCTGGGCCCCGACCCCAAAGACCTGGACCATATTCATGACAAGTAAGTGAATGCTCACTCGACTAAAGCCCTGAATTGACTCGAAGAAGACTTATAGAAGCCGATATCATTCCTGATATCATCGAGGATTTCCCGCCAGCTCTGGCATTCAGAGCTTCGTGGAAGCACGACTCTGCCAAGCTTGGGAACACACTCAAGCCTGACCATCTTCAGTCGGCACCATCGATCCATCTCGAAAAAGTTGAGACTGAGTCTTCTTTCGATGCCCAGCTCAAACGTCGCATTACGTATGTGATTGTCCTCACAGACCCAGACGCGCCATCAAGAGACGACCCAAAGTGGTCCCAGTTCTGCCACTGGATTGCCACAGGTGTTTCCGGCAAATCGCCCGCAGAGGCTTCCAAGCATCATCTGAAAGACCTCATCGAGTACAAGCCTCCGGCGCCACCACCAAAGACTGGAAAGCATCGATATATCTTTTTTGCTTTCGTCGCATCCAATGGCACTACTGAAAAGCTTCACTTGACTAAACCAGAGGAGAGGAAGCATTGGGGATCAGATCACGCTGGATATGGAGTCCGCGAATGGGCAAACGAGAACGGGCTTATTCCTGTTGGTAAGTTGCATCTATTTCCAAGACTAGCGACCGAGGCTAACATTACCTAGCTGCGAACTTCATTTATGCGGAGAACGAAAAACAGTAGGACTTCCGCTTGCACATGCAAATCTATCTACTTTTGTTGGGACAAAATCAAAACGGAAGCTCGATCTTATACTTTTGATATTTCCTTGGTTTCGGACAAATAAACCACCTATAGTCAAGCATGTCATTTGCGGAATACAACTCGTCGCGGACAAAATTCCTATTCTAGCGCCCGGCGCGTAACTAAGCTAATCTGGTCACCGTGAGGCCCTCGTCGTCCCCGCATTGCTCGGCCCATTTTCAAAACCAAAGCTACCAATACACGCTCTTCATCCCACCACGAACTCGATGCACCCATGTCTTTGAGCTAGAACAAGCAGGTAGGTACATCCGCTATTACTGCCGTCTTGGCGAAAAACAACAAATCAGTAAATCGAAATCGGGTGCGTGACCTTGGAAAGTGCAGCGACCAGAGATCATTACTCCATTAGGCAGGTAATGACCGAGACAAGTGGCCTCGGCATAACATTGGCAGCGATTGATGGTATAGTGCATTAAAGTTAAGGTTGTAGAACGGGTTTGTCCTGTATGGTGTTTTGACACGTATAAATAGAGGGCTGTGCAGCATCGTGAAGAGAATAAACACTAAAGTTTGTTTGAGTACAACTGTGCAACTATCAAAATGAAGTTCAGCGCCTCTCTCCTCTCCCTCCTCCCAGCAGTCTTCGCCCTGCCCACAAGCAGCGAGGATGTTGCTCTCTCAAAACGCCAGAGTGCCAACACAGTGACCGATCAACTTCTCTTCAGCGTCACTCTACCACAGTTCACTGCTCGTCGCAATGCTCGAGACCCCCCAACACTGGACTGGACCTCGGATGGCTGCACTTCTTCACCCGATAACCCTTTCGGATTCCCTTTCGTCCCCGCCTGCAACCGACATGATTTTGGCTACAATAACTACCGTGCCCAGAGCCGATTCACTGTCAGTGCCAAGGCGAAAATTGACAACAACTTCAAGACCGAGTAAGTAATTGAAGCTCTCTAATAAGGATGAAGTTGCTGATAGCGATCATAGTCTGTACTACCAGTGCAACACTATCAGCACGGTCAGTGTATGCAAGGCTCTGGCAGATGTGTACTATGCTGCCGTAAGGGCATTTGGTGGTGACGATGCTACACCTGGAAAGCGAGATGATGCCCTTGTCGCAGAGTATGAGAAGAAGGTGGCTATTTACAACAAGCTCGTGGAGGAAGCACAGGAGAAGGGCGAGTTGCCTCGTCTTGACTAGTGCCGTAAAATGACTTGCACGATCTTTGATTACTTGTACATATTTGCACGTCTTGCTACATATTACGCCTTGATTGAGCATGAATAAAACGAATGATGGTTTGATGTGATTTCTTCCTGGTATCAAGAGCTTGTCATGCGCTAATGAGGTGTCCTCGATCTGTTCATTTTTCATATAATCTGAATAGACACTATTGAATGTTGCTGCGGGCATCAATGAAGGTATAACAGCCTGACTAACTTCAACCTTGACAAGGACCACAACTATCGGAATAGTCACAAGCCTAGACTTCGTCAATTTCTTAACATTCACCATTTTGTGCACAACCCTCTCAAGACTCCGAACTTACCATCAGTTCTTAATAAGATGATTGTAAATGTAAAATCAGCCTGTAGTGGTTGTTCCCATACCACTATTACTACTTGTAATACTTACAAACTCAGAATATTATTCTAGTAGACTATAGTTAAAAGCTACTTATTCCAGCATATAACCCTACTTTGCGTTAAATACGGATCTATCTAGGAAATAAGAGGGATGTTAACTTAGTAGTCATCATTTCTAATGAGCCTCACTAGACTCAGCCGATTCCGCTTCATCCGGCTCCTCCCAGTCTGCCGAAAAGGTATACGATTCAAAACATGTCCCTATAGCCCCTTCAGTGTCGTAAAAAACGAATTCACATGTACCCTTCTTCCCATGCCAGATTCCAGACTGTACCACATCATAACCTCGTCTCCGAAACTCGTCCTTACGTTGCTGCTGAGGCACGTTGTCGCAGTCGAAAGCCACATGATGAATCCCTTCCCCGCGTCTGTCAAGGAACTCGCGCATAAGAGATGGTCCAGCAACAGGCTGCATTATCTCCCAGACCATGTCGCCCGAGTCTGCGAATGCGACAAGCAGTTCAAAATCTGCGGCTTGGCCGCGAAAATAGCGATCAGAAACGGTGGCCGCGTTGAACTCGAATACGCGAAACGGGCCAATGCCGAGTTTGGAAAGTTCAGTTACGGTTTTTCTACAGTCGGAGGTGACGATGCAGATCTCCACGACTTTGCCCAGGAATGGACTGAGCTGGCTGGAGGTGATTGTAGTACTGGGCTCCATTGTTTAGCTGGGGCTGGTCTTGGGGTTTTGTGGTCGCGAGCTGTTTATCTGAAAATACGCAAAATGGTGAGATGGGCAGGTTTCTAGATGATTTACATAATCATACACTACGTCATTACTCTGACCGCGACATGTGATTAGTCGTAACGTTTAGGTATCGTTACGAAACATGGCTGCTCGCTTGAACGTTAAGGAACAGGAGACCTATCTTACTTTTTGCTTCTCGTTGTATTATGTTGAAACGCTGCCAAGTTCTTCACAAATCGTCAATGTTGAGCCTTGGCGGGTGGCGCTCGTTCCAGTGACAGGACCGTAAGAGATGAAACTTGACAGCTGTTCCCAAATGTTGGTGAAAGGGCGTCAGCAATGCTTCCGCGTCGATGTCAGGTATTTCCAAGCAGCCAAGACACTTGTCCGCTATGTTCCAAGGCTGAAACCAAGAAACGGGGTCGCCATGGCCGGGACCTTGGCCTTCCGCTGCAGGGAACGCAGTCAGGGGTCCGCCAAGCCCTGATGCGGGGGGTTTCAAGGTAAACTTAGTTAGAGTTAACCACCTTAAGCTTAACTTGACGATTAATATGCTATAGATTAGCAAGGGTCTGGTATAATACTACCCATGCCTGAATCACTGCCGAGACAGCATCTATAGCCAAGAGCCTCCTCAAAACACCGCCTCCCTGCGGCGAGAGCTGTTCCCGAGCTGGAGCCTCAGAGCTCATGCTTGAGCATTGATAGATCTGGGATGACATGGTAAAGCTGGGACGAGCTGGGCACGGATTGCTGTTGCCGAACGGCAGCCACGTCTCATGGCCACCTCCATGTCGCGTCCGTTGCGACGCCAAAACATCACGGCCGAGATGAAGAAAAAGGCCTACCTTACCCTCTTTTTACGCTGAGATTTTCATCTTCCTCTCTCTTTCTCTCTTTCTCTCTAAGTCGGCTCGGTGCGTGCATCATTCGATTCTTTCATTGTCTAATTACAATCGTTAATTGTCTTTCCTTTTATCCCACCGCGCGAGCTGGTATCGCAGAGCCCCTTTCATAATCGTCTTTCCCTAATATCACCCGATCGGACATTTTTCCCGCACCCGACACGCCATGATTCTTCCGACATTAATTTCCGTGTCGACCTTGGCCGGTTTGGCGACGGCTTCACCTCCCTTTTTCAGAAGAAACCCACCACCTGCAGAGGCTGTATGCGAGCCGGTTACCGAGACGGTGCATTTGCCTGCAGAGATTGTCCACGAGACAGAGACGGTGCACGTTACCGTCATAGAACATGCAGTGGTGACAGAAGTTCAACACGCCACTGTAACGGAAGTCCAGCATGTCGAAGTCCCTGTCGAACATCTGGTTACTTCCGTCGTGCACGTGGAAGTTGAGAAACCGGTCACCATCATAGAGACATCCGTGGTGCATCAAGAGGTCGAAAAGCCAGTCACAGTCGTTGAGACAGTCCATCAGTCAATAGAGGTCCCTGTGACAGTGGTCCACACCTCCGTCGTTGAGGTCGAAAAAGAAGTCAAGGTCACTGAAACTTCGGTCGTCCAGCAAACAGTCGAGAAGCCTGCGACGCTCGTCCATACCTCGATCGTCGAAGTTGAGAAGGAAGTCAAGGTCACCGAGACCTCGGTGGTGCACCAAACAGTTGAGCAACCTGTTACACTTGTCCATACGGCTATTGTCGAGGTAGAAGTGGAAAAGCCTGTCACAGTCGTTGAGACTGCTGTTGTCCAGCATGAGGTCGAGAAGCCTGTCACTGTCGTCCATACGTCCGTGGTGGAGAACACCGTGGTACATACCTCAGTCGTTGAAGTGCCAGTCGAAAAGCCTGTTGAAGTGCCCGTGACGCTGGTCCACACGCAAGTCGTTGAGGTACCCGTTAAACAGATCCACACTGTCGAGGTGGTGCACACTTCAGTTGTCGAGAAACCAGTCGAGGTTGTCCATACAGTCGAAGTGGAGAAGCCTGTACACGTTACTGTTGTTCATACAATAACAGAAGAGACTGCCCCTGAGCATGTCACCCCACCGCCTGCAGCCCACCCGGTGGTTAAACCTCCCGATGAGCATCCAGCTGTTGAAGCACCCGCGGAGCACCCTGTCATTATTGTCAGCGAGGGACATGAGGCAGAGCCGATTAGAACCACTATCACACCGGAACCTCCTCGTCACGAGACAGTTGTTATCGGACCAAAAACGCCCGAACACCCAGTTGCCGAAGGACCTGAGCACCCTGTCGCTGAGGAACCGACACCCGAGCACCCCATTGAGGAAGAACTAATAGAGGCGCCTCATGAGTCGGTTGTTGATGAAAAGCCCACTCACGAGGCCCCCGCTGCTGAAAACCCTACAGCAGTTGAACACACCGTCATAGAGGAACATGGCGGCGAGATGCCAATGGAGGAAGCCATGAAGCATCCACCAGCCTCGAAGTATCCAGCTGTGCCTGAGCTGATTGCTGGGCCACATAAAGCATCACCCAAAAAGCACGAAGCCGACATTCCGATCCTTCTGCCTTCTGGTGGAGTGTTAGGGAAGAACGAGACAGTGGCACCAACCTACCCGGGGCGTAGGGCCATTATTCGGAGATGGTGATTGGCACAGTATTTCTAGATGAGAGGAAAACAACGAGGATGACTTAGAATGTGGAATAGCCAGACATTAGTACTGCCAGTAATATGGCCTGATTTGGTTGGGTTCGAATAGTCTTAATTAGGATGAACAAATGATGAATTGATGGCATGTTGTTTCGAGCGACAAGGCGACATGCCAAGCCAATAAACCATTACAAAATGTCAACCAACCTGGTGGAGAATCTGATTAAACATGGAGTGAACTATCATGACTCTGACTCGCCCATGTTGGAGACATTTTCAAGAGCTGAATTGTCAATATCTAATGTATCACAAGAGTATTCGAATGTAGAACTTGAGATGTATGTAATTCCAATGACTTATCTTTCCCAAGTTATCCTATTATTCTCCACGATTGACTAGTCCGCTCTAAAACCCGAGCAATTCCAGGATCCCCGCCACTTTTGACCATCTGACCAACCATGACGATTCATGATATCGTGATCTAATCCCAATGCGGCAACTTGATTGCCCATTCTCAAGCGGGGCTTGAATCGCGGAGGATGCTTTGATTCCCCCTCGTGCTTCCCCGCGCGAAGGCTCCAAGGGGCCAATGAATCACGACCCAAACAAAGGGAATTGACCATGTCAAACGTTTTATCTGAGCCGGATCGCTGGACCCGTGACTGTTATCGGCGTTCAGTGGACTCTTGGCGTTGTTACCAGCTTGACCGGGCTATCCGTTGGGATCTCGGGGTGCAGCTGGAGGTCGCTAAGATAACCGACCTACCGACCGATTACAGACAACACTGTTTTCCAAACTTAAACCTTCAACAATCGCCACTTCTGTAATTTTGGCTTCTTCACTATCGATATATAAAACTCGACGACTGTCCAATATGCCCAAGACTCGCATCCGCGTGGTAGAAGGGTCCTGCTGGCCCTGCAAGAAGCGCCGCATCAAGTGCGATCTCGCCAAGCCTACATGCTCCCGATGCGCCAAAGTCGGGGCGACCTGCGACTACAACCAGCGATTGATCCGATGGAGTACTCGCCCCGCTGTTACAGTCCCGGCAATTTACCAGATCACAACCCAAGATGAACAATTGGCTGCTTCGCTTGCCGTCTACGAGAAACGCTCGCTCGATTATTTCCACGGTCGCTTTTGGCCGCTGTTGACTACGGCTGCGAAACCTTGCGCGCCTCCGACTATAGTTGCGCTGCAGAATCGGGTGGTTCTTCTGGCGACGTGTGTTCTTGCCGATTCACATCGATGGCTACAGGATGGGCGGAATAGTCGCAGCATATTAAATGTGAAGCGCATGGAGTGTTTGGCTGCGCTGCGTGAAGAGGTGGATGATTGTTGCGGCAAGGAGGATGGACCTCTGCAGACGTTGCTTTTTGCTGTTCTGCTACTCTATTTCCACGATGGTTTCCTCGAATGCGCCCAATCTTCGGCATCTACATCTAGTCACCGCGACGGGGTTTTGGCTATTATCAATCAACTCGGTGGAATGACAGCAGTATTAGGCACAGGCCAGGACCCGCTCCATATGATGCTCTCGGAATTTGCGACAACAGATCTCACAAGAGCTATGCTCACGGGGCAGCCCCCCTCTTTCCCACCGGATATCTGGGAGGTTGTTGATCGAGGGCCGGTTTGGTGGGGTAGAGATACCCAAGGATATTGCTCGCTATCTTCTGTTTTCCAACAAATATCCAGCATGGCCTTTTATCTCGAGGCGACGACACACATGATCGAAGAATTCTCAATTGAGCGAATCCGCATATTTGAAGCAGCTCTCCGACCAACATATGCCTCGCTGGCTGTTGAGGATTTGACATCACCACGTTCTCCAGGCGACAAGGATATCACCGAATGCGACACCGAATCTGCACAAGCATTCAGTCTGGTTCGAATATTCCAACACTCGGCACTTATTTACTTATACCGAGCCATTTGCGGGCTACCCGCCGGTCACCCTCTAGTGCAGCAGCATACTCAATCTTGCCTGGACTGCATTTTCAGTGTACAAAAGCCTTCGAAAATTCTCAACTGCGCTGTTTTACCTCTTTGCATAGCAGGGGCACATTCGCAATGCCCTAAGCAGCAGCGGTTGGTCCGTGGTTTGGCAGGTTTCATCTACGACGAAATTCGATTTGCGTCAGTGCACTCGGTCACTGCGGCTCTGGAAGCAATTTGGAAGCGAGCGCCAGAGGAGGATCTGACCTGGAATGATATGTTTTCGCATCTCAATCCACAGGCGATTATTCTATGATTGTACATTCTTATATGAAGTCGGGGCGTTTTTGGGCAGGGCTACTGTTTGTCACGGATTCGCTGGGTGATTGGGATTGAATAGGCGTTGGGCGAGAATACCGAGGAACCGGGTCAGGAACTCAGGTATCAAATGGCTGATACTCCAAGCTACAGAGCGGAATGCTTAGTTTTAGGAAGACCAATGGTATATATCAGTAGAATGAACCTGATGAAACAGGCGATATTGAAGATACTGATTGCGAATACACTCCAGTCTCACTTTTCTGACTAGTAAAGGGTGCCATCACTGATGACCAGAATTGGGCTGCACTTCGTTTCAGGTCTCAGTTTCGCGGCCAACTCCCGTCCCGACTTCCAACTTCCAGCTTCTAACATCTGCGCGAGACTCAATGTGACCCCTTGAGGCTTGAACTTGTCCTCCACAATCTTATGCAGCTCATCCAACAGCGCAACAGTCATAGCGCGCCATTCAACCACAGTGTCCGAAGAAGCATCGAACTGGGGAAGCTCTTTGCCTGACGTTTTCTTTCCTGCTTCCAGATCATCGCCTTTCAATACCAAGACTCCAAGGTCAACAAACAACCCGCCGTTGCGGTACTCAGGCAGTCCAGTACCAAGCTGGATGTTCTTCCAGCTGTATCCGAGCTGCCTCTCAAAGGGAACAGAGAGTGAGTAAGCGAGCCACTGTGTGAGTTTGTGGAAGGGCTGAATTTTGCTCTTGGGCTGCTTGTCCCCTTGTTCTTCAGCAATATCTGCGAGGACGTCAAGAGGCCACGCATCTCCGATTGGCTGGCTGTTGAAGACAGGGCGATCTTTCGGCCATGAAGGTATGAGAACGTCTTGCAAGCATGACCAGAGCTGCTCATAGTGGAGGACTTTGGAGTCAGATGCCTTACTGATCAAGTAGTCTAACATAAAGGGATTAGCAGACAGCCAATGAACGATAGTTTGGAGCGCACTTACCAACGAGATTGCCAGGGCGACCTAACTCTCCAAAAATAGCTGGCAGTTTCAGCAGAGATGATCCTACACTTTGCAACAGCTGCACTCGAGACGAAACACCGACCAAGGGATTTTCATCGGACAGTTGGAAGTGTTTGATGAGATCGGAATCTTGTAATTGAATCAATCCCTTTCCTGTTCGACCATATTAGTTCAGAACATGCCAAGGTGGAGATGCAAACCCACCATTTACCATTTCCTTAGTGTCGCTCTCTGGACTGAACGCGCCGGCCGTAAACATATGCAGTGATGCCACGGCAATACCCTCACTGCGCACAGCAACCTGTCCTGTGCCCGCTTCCGTATAGCGCCAGAAATCACCAGCTCCAGCATCTAATAGCACCGAAACAAAGAACAAGTCAATCAATCGACGGGTAATTTCGAGTTTGTCGCCATTGGTGTCCTTGGACCATCGCTGGATCAGAATGTCGACACGTGGGACACCCCCGGTCTCGAAGTGCTGCCAGCGGCCGTGAGGGGGAATGGTGTGGTACTTGTCGGGACCAAAGTCACGCTGCAATCCCTTGTTAGCTTTACCGATTGATGTGGCGATAGTTAGAGCTCCGCTCACCTCGATGACATTGCAAACAAAGTCTGCCACGTCGCTCATGCGGTTCTCATTGAAACCGAAATGTTTCAGGCTCCCACGCTTAGCTGCCTCGTAGACCTTACCAGCCTGCTCGCGGACGGCTTGGAGAGAAAGTAGGTAGTCTCTGTCGGAATCCATTTTGATTGTAGCTGTAATGCTCCAACCGCTATCTAAACCCCGTTGATCTTTCTGTTGAAGATGAAGTTTCAACACGTTGTGTTCTTTTTGTTGCTGATATTGCTGATAAGATTGTTGGGACAAGGTCATGTGCTGTATATTGTTATCGTGCGGGGATGTAACACAACGGGGCGGTGTATTGTACGGCCACATCCGATGCTGTACTCTACGCCTGCACATGCTTATTGGTCGGGCAAATCCTATCTTTACGTTACTTGCCTTTATCTTTCCCCTCACTTTCATCACCTTCTCTCTTGGTGACCTGGTGGAGCTGGGTCAAACACTAGCACCATTGTGGATCGACTCTGCTCTTTTATTCTTCGCTGCGCTCAATCCGTACAATTCGGGGTTTGAAAATTCCTACATTTTTCTATCCTCGATACTAAGTCGGGAGCACTAATCTTTTTTTCATACCGAACACCGCTTGTCGTCTTTAGAAGATGACCTCCGACATGAAGACTTATCTTATGTGGGTCGGAGGCCAGATGGTTGCGGGGCATGGTCAAGAGTACGCAAGATGGCTTCACCTTCCTTCGCATTACACTGACAGTAAAGAAGGCTAGAAATAAGAAATCCTGCCAACGGACAAATATTCGCAAAGTAAGTCAAGTAATTCATGCGTTTTTCTTTCGTGCGATGCACTGACATGATAGATGTCAAACTGCCACAGCCGAGGATGTCGAGTCTGCGATTGCGCTAGCGCAGAATACCTTCCTATCAGGTGTTTGGTCTAAATGTCCACGTCAACAAAGGGCGGCTGTTCTCGAAAAGGCAGCCGAACTACTCACTGCGGAGTTGAAGCCTCTCATTTCTCTGGAAGTGGAACAGACTGGGCGAGCCATTCGTGAGATGGAAGCACAGGTTCCATCCTTGACAAGATGGTTCCAATACTACGCCGCTCTTATTCGGACAGAGCAAACAGCTGTGCTTCCCACCTCTGGCAAGTTGCACAACTGGATCGATCGAGTTCCTCTCGGAGTGGTTGCACAAATTACTTCATTCAACCATCCTCTGCTTATTGCTGTCAAGAAGCTCGCCCCAGCTCTGGCGGCGGGAAATAGCGTAATTCTGAAGCCGAGTGAGCTGACGCCACTGACAAGCGTTCTTCTGGGACCGATCCTCAAGTCTGCTGGGCTTCCAGATGGAGTATTTAATGTGCTCCCAGGACACGGGAACGTCACTGGCAAGGCTCTCATAAGCCATCCACTCATAAGAAAGGTCGATGTTACTGGCGGCACAGCAGCTGGTCGAGCCATTGCTGCTACTGCAGGTGGAAATCTAGCTCGTATCACCGCTGAACTTGGTGGCAAAGCTCCGGTAGTCGTGCTGAAAGATGCCGATATTGATGCGTCAGTCAATGGTGCTGCTTTTGGAGCCTTTATTGCCAGTGGGCAGACATGTGTCGCTGCGACCCGTGTCATAGTTCACAAAAGCATCTCAGCCAGCTTTCTTTTGAAACTGGAACAGAAAACAGCGCTTATTCGCAGCCACATGGGGGAGCCGAGCAATCCGTCTACACTCATGGGACCGCTAGTTTCAGAGCGCCAGCTGCAAAGATTGGAAGAACTAGTCAATAGTGCTACCGGAGATGGACATGCCAAAGTTCTGTGTGGAGGTCGACGTCTGGCTGGGGCGTCGGACCTGGATTCTACCGACTTTTCGCAAGGCTTCTACTACCCGCCTACTGTGCTTACATCAACTTCCGACAATAGCATTATCAAGAGTAGAATCTGGCGCGAGGAAGCCTTTGGGCCCGTTCTTGTGGTTGTCGAGTTTGACGATGATTCCGACGCTATCGCGCTGGCTAATGATAGCGAGTTTGGTCTTGGTGCTGCCATATGGACAAGGGATATCAGCCAGGCTTTTACTGTTTCACAAAGCATTCGTGCTGGGATTGTTTGGATCAACACGCACCACCGAAATGACCCAAGTAGCCCATGGGGCGGCTCGACAACCGCCAGTGGAGTTGGTAGCGAGAATGGCGTTGATGCGTATCATTCCTATACAACCACCAAAAGCACGATTATCAACTATGCATCTACTGAAGAGGCTTTAGATCTGGAAGATTGGTTTGGTAAACATGATCAGCGGGTTAGATATGGCTAGGAAGACCAGCTGTTGGAGAAATGGTTCAGCAAGCTTTCTTTATACAAGTACACATATTCATATGGCTGAAAGATATAAATCTATCATCTCGACATGAGATGTGATGATTCATTATGTAGCTGACTGCAAAGCAAGATTGGCTGCCAAGAGAGGTGTTTAGGCTATCTACCATGCAATGACTGGCTTCACAACATCGCCTCGCCTCATTGCCGCCACTGCCTGCTTGAAATCTGAAAATTCAAATACCTTGACAAGTTTATCAACCGGAAAGATGCCCTCCTTCCACCATTGAACCATTTGAGGTATGTACTCTTCACTTTTAGAGTGGCCCTGCACTGCGCCAAAGTAATGCTTCCCGCTGACCATGAAACTCTGCATGGGAATCGAGAGATGAGCATCTGGCATACCGGTGCCTACTTGGATAATCTTGCCCATATATCTCGTTGCATCAACTTGAGCCTGTACTAAAGGAGGATGTGCGCTGGTGTCGATACTGATGGTAGCTCCAAGACCATCTGTTGCCTCCTTGATCTTGGTGACTATTTTGTCCATCTTGAGCCCTGTTGTGTTGACAACGTGGGTAGCTCCCAAAGATTTAGCTAACTCGAGTCGAGACTCAACTCGGTCAACACCGATAATGACCCTACATTTGCGGTTCTTAGCTGCAATGACTGCCGCCAAACCAACGCCGCCCATGCCTACCACAGTGATACAATCATCAGGTGAAGCATTTGCGACATTGATGACTGTTCCGCTACCAGTTTGAAAGCCGCAGCCAAAAGGTGCTAGAAGCTTGAGGTCATCTCTGCTGAGACCAAGTTTGCTAACGTTGACGACAGATTTGGCGCTCACGACTGAATGACGCGCCAGGCTTGACTGTCCAAAGAACCTACCACCGATCTCGCCGGAGAATACAGGCTCACCCATGAAGTTGATTTCGAAGAAGCTGAGGCAATGAGACCGGTAGCCGTCTTTGCACACGTGGCAAGTTCCGCAGTAAGAGAAGGATAGCAGTACTGCATCTCCTGGCTGTACGTGCGTCACAGCACTGCCACTGCGGACTACATATCCCGAACCTAAAAATATAATTATCAGTCAAACAATGTAGATTAATGCATAGGAGGATCTAAAGATCATTGTAGTGCAGGTAGATAATTTTCCTTACCTTCATGTCCGAGAACCCTGGGATAATATACACCTGGTACTCCAAGATCATCCGCCGTATCCCCGCAATGAAGGTCTGTATGGCATATACCCGAAGCGATCATCTCAACGAGAACCTCATCTGGTCGGAGATCTCGGAGCGTAACAGGTTCGATGGCCCATTTGTCGTCAGAGAATGGGCCTCTTGCGACAATTGCCTCAGATTGGAAAGACATCTGAAGTTGGTGTTCTGAAAGATAAACTCGAGGAATGATTATTGGGAAACTGGCCTTGACGAGTAATGGTCTACTATTTTGAGCAAGTTATTAAACGTCGACTGTAGCCATATCTTATGTTCGACAATGACTGGTGATTCTGCAAGCTGACCAGACGCCGTTTGCGGGGAAAGGCGATTACCGATGCAGCAAGAAGAGGGGGTGGCGCCGGCACCCGACTGATAAAACAGGATAGTAGGATATACACAACATGCATAGCTATCGAAAAATCCCCACACGGAACAAAGAAATTGATAGATAGGCGCACGCTGGGGTTTAGTTTCCTCGACGTTGCCCCTCTTTCGGCGCATTGCATTCTGATTATATACCACATAAATTGCTCATCTCACGACAAGATTACAGAAGCAACGCTTACCCAGCTGAAGACATCCGACGCGGTTTTCATGTGTAGTGAACTAGGAAATTGGTATACAGCTGAGATAGATGCAATTGTGGGATGGCTCTGTGTGTGAAGAATCATACAATTTGATTTCTCGCCCAACTGGAAAAAACGAGCCATCAAAGACTATAGCCAAGCGAGGGTCTTACCAATGCTCGCATGAAGCCATGTCCTATAGATCGGCCGCTGAGGTGAGTAAATCAAGGGTGACTATTCTCTGGGATGATACAAACGACCTTTGGAGCTGACTCGCTTTAATTGTTCTGATTCTCTGCCCTCCTGCAGGGTTAAGATTATAGGTAAATCTGATGCTCTTAGCATGGAAGCTCATGAGGCACTTCGTGCTATCATTCGGTGCTGTAGTCTTCCTTTAGGAAAATAATTGTATTCGTATGTCAACGGCTAAGCTCGGATGCACCAAACAGAGAAATACTTTTGTTTTGCGTAAAAAGTATGATTTGCAATGTCTTAGAAGCTGCTTGAATTCACAAGCCGACTATAAGATCTTCAAAAGATGTCGTGTAAAGAGACAATTTATTGGCAGCTCCCATAACCTATAAGATCCGTAAAGACTTCATCATCCAGGTGAAAGTTCATAGAGTCAGAGCTATCCAGATCATTATATGTGCCTTCCATCCATGAATATACTTCATCGACATCGGCAGAGTCCCCAGATACACCATCTACCACTTCCCTATGTTCCATTCTCTGTGTGAAAAGCGGGACATCGTCGGTCGCGAAGTTGTGCAGCAGCGCGTCATTATTGACGTCGATGCCAGAATAGGCAAGTTGTTCGTTCTGAGGTTTTGTTGCAATATGCAACCCTTGCCGCTGGTTATAATGACGAAAAATCTGCGGAACTGCTTCACGTATGCTGTTTGCTATAAGGTGTTGGAGATGACCTCCGGACGTCGCATCAATAAGAGCACCTCGTCCTTCCAGAGTTGTTTGGACAACTCGGGGCAGTTCGTCGCATATGACTTGTTGGAGATCAAGTAATATCTCGTTTTGGTGGAAGCCAAACTCTTCAAGAGTGCCTTCGTAAACTGGGAGATGTCAGTAAATACTGGGTACACATGAAAAGCGCTCACTTACATGGTGAGGGAATCAGATCCTCTTCATCGTTAGGAAAGAGTATCTTATACACGTCTCTCCATTGATCTTCTTCGCTCTGGAAGGGATCCCCCTTCTTGGAAGGTTTCTTACGCTTTCTCAATTCTTCCTTCTGTCCCTTTGTTAAGCCTTCGGGGAGCCCTCCATCTTGGACTTGACAGGCCTCAGGTTGCTTCAGGTGTACTTCTAGCTGTTGATCAGACTTAAAGCTCGCATGGCAACGAAGACAGAGAGTCGGAAGCTCGTGCTGACGATATATGTGTTCTCTGATAAACAAGTTAGACTGGGAGCCTTGACAAAGGTTGGGTCAACTACTTGACGCGGAGGATAGTCGGAAAGCCTGGCCCAGCACACGACCTGAATTCTTGATGCTTTTCTGGGTTGCGACGGTAATAGGGGCATGCAAATCTTCGTTCTTTGCCACGAGATGATTTACTCAATGATACACCCTTGGGGCGCTTTCTTTCCTGGTCGTCGCCGGAGTTGCCAGTATCCTCTGAATTGTTTGCGCTGCGCTTCCTGTCATGTGAAGGTACTGGATCTGTCTCGTTGGTTGAGTAATCGGGCTGGTTGTAGCCGCTACCTGAGGAAGTACCTGACCCTCTGTTTTGAATGTTCAAGTTTGCCTTCATCATCGCAGCCAAATTCTCCATCGACTGAGTGGTGATCTCATGCCGAGACTCATCCATCGTCAGAGGAACAACGCAGGGCTCTTCAGGGTACTCGCGGGCTTTTCTAACCCTCTCAAAAGTTTTGGAGGCGTTTGGTCTCGTGACTCCTCTGTCTCTTTGTGAGGGGAGGTCAAGGGTAGATTTACCGCTTTCTTGACTCGTCAGCGCCGTTCGTGTATGGTTGCCTGCCTCCATATCAGCTGATGCTCTCTTGGTTATCTGGTCTGCCGGCTCCTGTAATGCCCCGGCTCCCCGTTCACCAGGTGCCCTTTCTTCGTCGTCGTGCTCACTGAGATGGAATGAGCTGGGTGTTGAGCAGTCGTGGTGCCCTTGGATCTTTGAGGTCTCTATATCGTGAAATTGGAACGAACGCCATTCATCTGGCGTCGTCATAGTGGCAGCTTCGACATATTGTTGTGTCTGTGCTGTAAGGGGGAACCATTGACTACCAAGATTGGAGTTGTGTTTCGACTTTTTTGGCGAAGCCGCGACCCCCTCAACAGAGTCGAAGGAATGGGCGATTCCTATTTCAGAGTTCGGAGTGTGACACACGGCATCTTTCTCAATGTTCGAAGGGGAGGTTGGGTTGAGCGTTTCAAGCTCAGGAAAGCGGTTCAGAAGTGCCCGTGGAAATCTCTTCCATGCCAAAGGGCCTTTTGGTCCATCGGGAGATGACTCTTGGTCGTACAGCGGTTGAATACACTTCAGTCCTTGAGGAGACCGGAAGTGTTCAACCAAAGAAAGGCTGTTAGGAAAACGTCTCCCACAGCCCCATTTCTCTTGGTCCAGAACGCCCCTGCATACAGCTTTTGTGTTACTTGCTAGATTCCTTCTTCTATCGTTCGCTGCAAGACTGGACTTTGGGACTCCGAGTCGGCGGTAATGTAGGCGCATTTCATGAGAGTTCTCGCAGCTAGGATGAAAAAATTAGTTTCAAGGAGTCTTGCACGTTCAGCGGAAATTATTTGACGCAGAACCCCCTTCTCTCTTTACCTTTCAGAGCAATATTTCCGGCTTTTATTAGGGGCCTTGAAGCTCTTCTTGCAAAATAGGCTGGGAATTCAACCTTTAATTAGTCTTGATCCGTCAATTCGGATAGGGCTACCATAGTGAATCTCGTTTCGAGTGGGTTTAACGGGGAAATACGCAGTGGACTTTTCGAAACGCCGGAAAGCAATGACCAATGAGGCTAAAGATAAGGAAAGGAAGAAAAAGCCTTAACGTACCATCGATTTTTGTTCTCTTCCTCAATTTCTATGTTACCTTCTGGGTCCATCTCCCCACTTCTCACGAATCTAATAGCTTTTGTAATGGTCCCGGGTAGTCTTGGACTGGGTCCTTCGCCCACTGGAATTGGTCGAAACTGACTCTCTGATGACGAACGTTGGCCTGGTTCAGTCATTTTGGACTCGGGGGCGGGTGCTCGTCTCTGCGTCTTACTCAATTTCTTGGCATGTGATTCGAGGTGCTGCTGCATATGTGCGGTGTGAGCAAACAGCTTCTGGCAGCCGGAGTATGTGCATGGAACATCCTTCTTAGCCGGGGTTGGTTTTCCAAGGCTTGGACTTCCTATATCTTTTGCATCGGTTTCGGAGTGTCGATCTCTCCGATGCTGTGCCATGTCCTCGACGCGAGCAAACCTTTTGCCACAAGCTGCAGAGCTGCATGGAACATCCTTGGCAGGCATGGTATGAAGAAATAAAGAAAAAAGGTAATGATAAGTAGTGAGGATTGTCCAGAGTGTTTGGGTAAGTTCACAAGATGATGAGCTGGATGAGACAAGTTGGCCAAGCCGTTTGGCAAATATCTGGATTCTTATATCGACGGTTCGCAGGATGTACAACTCATTGCGCATCTGCGATAAAGCTCCTCGTATGGCGCGAGTGGTTATCCGTCAGCAGGGCCCCCACAAATTTGATCATATCGAGCGTTTACTGGTTCGTTTCAAACCTTGTGGTCCGATGACGTAATGTTCTTGAACCGTCCAAGATGTGGTTCACCTGGCGCAGTTTCCTTTGCAATAACCGAATAAGAAGATCAATATGCACATAAATCACAATATTAATCGACAAATCCAGAGATTATCGGGTTAGGACGCAAATCAGAAGTCTAAGTTGAGATGAACGTTATAAGACATTGATTTTAATCTAGTATATTTTACTGAATAGAGTCATATGCTTAATGACTTTTAAGTCTTCCTGATAAAGGCACTGACTTCTATGTGCTCTGATCGCTATGAAGATAGGTTCGCTAATAACAACATCAGAGGTTAAACAATAAGGATGTTTTATGTGAGATTAAGAAAGTTTGCTACTTTACGTCTAAGACGCTTAATTTACAGGACACGAGATTAAACCAATCATTTACAGTGAGCTATTGGTTAGACAGAACCTCCCTGGCCTGTGCAAGTAAGC
The DNA here is from genome assembly GCA_030142105.1 of Fusarium sp. FL617. Lineage (NCBI taxonomy): Eukaryota > Fungi > Ascomycota > Sordariomycetes > Hypocreales > Nectriaceae > Fusarium > Fusarium sp. FL617. The sequence goes on along the minus strand of JAREIL010000004.1, from coordinate 798,881 downwards.
CAAGGTTTACCACCCTTCAGCCATGGAAGGCCAATATGTAAAATTAACTCAACCATCCGATTTGAACTTTACATTCAGTTCTGCATGGTTAATAGAGAAAGGATCGTCCTAACTATGAAGTCTTATTAATAAATAATATAAACCAATTTGTGAGGGTGATTATATGCCTAACTGGCGCGAAATCAGTTACAACCGTATTTCCGTACATTTGCTTAGAAAGTGACATTCTGCTGACATAACATACCTGGGAAACTACTTAATACATAACATATATAATAAGTAAGCGCCGCAGATAAGCAAGCGCCGCACTTTTCTTAGCCCCTTAAATAGAAATTACTTTAAAATAATAATAAACTATCTAATTAATTAAAACTATTTATTATATTCTTACCTAAATAACTCTGAAATTACCTAATAGGTCCTTATATTATACCTAGCCTTACTATATATATTATAATACTAACCACTTAGTTATACTAACCTTTCTTAATTACTACTTTTCGATAATTTTATAATTACTTATATATTAATATCTATCTAATTAATTACATAAGATATTTCTTATATAATTATAATCCCTTTTTTTTATAATTTAATTTTTTTAATTTTTAATATTAATTTAATATTTTATTTCTTTTTTAAAGATTTTAAAGCTTATTTTTTATTAAAGTAATTTTATATATATTTCTTTTTATTACCTTAATAAGAGACTAAAAAGCTTTAATAATTAACTTTAGGGAGCTATTATAATACTTTTTAATTTAATTTTTAAGGAATTTAATCTAAAATTAGGCCTTATTTATTATTATTAGGGTTCTTAAAGTCTAAGAAAAAAAAGGTTTAGCTGCTTTTTCGGGAGGTATTAAAGTTTATAGCTATATATTAAGCTTTAAAATTATATTTTTTAGGTTAAAAAGAGTAAATTTAGCGCCTTTAAAACCCCCTTATATATTATTTTTAATAAAAATAGCTTTAAAAGTAATATAAAATATAAAAAAAAACTTAGTTTTTAAAATATATATTATAAAATATCTAATTAAATATTTTATTTTTTACTTATATATATTTTTAAGTATTATAAAATACTTAATATTAAGAGGCTAAAATAAATAAAATATATAAATAAGTATATAAAATATAATAATTTTATTTTATTTATAATATCTTTTAAAATTAGTAAAGTAATAGCTTTTATAATTATTAAGAATTAAAAGATAATAAGGACTAATTAATTAGTTAATTATAAACTAATTAAAATATTTTAGCTATTTAAGACTTAATTTATTATTTATTTATTTATTTTTATTTATTATAATAATTTAATTATTTAATAAATTATATTTTTAATATTAATTTATAAGGTAATATTAGCTTATATTAATAATAAATAGCATAATTTATTAGCTTTTTATATTAATTACTTAGATTTTAATAATTTATTTTTAATTTTTAGGCTATATTAATTTTAGTTTTTTTTGCCTTTTTAAACTTATAATAATTATTTTAGTCCTTATAATACTTATTATAAAGCTAATCTTATTAAAATTCTAAATATTATCTAATTAAATATTATATTTTGCGATTATATTTTATATAAGCTTAAATTAATTATAAATAATAATTAGATTTTTATATTTAGCTTTTTAATAATTATATCTTTAAAATAAATATATTTTTAGCTCTAATTATTATTTTATAAAGTTATAAGCTTAGTATATACTAATAGGTAATATATTATAATTTATAAGTAAAAAATTAGCTATTTTTTCTATTAAATATAATTAAGAGGGAAATTCTTATAAATTTAAATTAAAAATAAATTAAATTATTAATTTTTCTTTTTAATTAGATAATTTCTATAAATTTAAAATAAAATTATATTATAATTAAATATTATTTTGCTAATAATATAATTACCTCTTATTAATCTTATATATCTTTATAATATATTAGGTATTTAATTTTAGGTTATTTTAAAGGGCTTAAAGGGCTAAAAGGGTTTTAGCTTTAATTAAAGGTTATAGTATTATTAGTTATTAAGAATTATTTAATTAGATAAAAAGTTAGATATAAGAGGGAAAAATGCGGCGCTTACTTATCTGCGGCGCTTGCTTATTATATACGTTAGGTAGTGTTAGTTAGGATTAATAAACTCAGGAGTGCTCCGCCATTACTGCTGCGCTACGAGTAATAAGTTTTAAATTAGCTACCAGTTCTAGTATTCAGCGATCTTGCAGCCTTGCAATATCATTTGTAGGGTCTTCACTAGCGATTACGTGAGGAAATTGTTCCCATAATGACAAGGCATGAGGAGCTAATATGGCATTGAATTGGAGCCTCTTTTACTCTACACGGCATCTCCTAGTCCAGCGGTGACTTGTTTGTGGAGAATCTGGGGTGAAAGCTACCCCGAATCCCGAGGCTCACTAGCATGGATGATTAGATCATCATGCATATCTTTATTTTTACAGCAATGATCGACTCGTGCACATGATATTCCCCGTATTCCATTCAGGCACTTATTTAGTACAAAACTTACGAGAAACCACTTCGTTAGCCTAAATCACAAATTCTAGTTTTGCGCGCGAATAGCGTCTCAGAGTCCCAATGCGAAAGTGCGGAGCAGATAACCTAAAATACGTGGTACGCGGGGCCCATGCCACCTACAAGGGTCGGCGACTACTACTCAGAACAGGTCAATTTCGTCGATCGGAAGAATAACTACCGAATGACGTCCTGCGAACAGGCCAAATGACCTGTGCTATAGGGCGCCAAGCATGAAAACGAGGAACTCTAAAGAAGACCAAGAAAGTTCCGGAACTAATTGGGGCAGTTATGTGAAGACGAACTGGAGCCGGGAATTGACAACACGCAATTAAGCTTATTACTAGTACTATAAAAGGTGTGGGTGTTCCCTGGCTACTGGTTGACCTAGACACGGTTGTCGTTGCTCGTCTATCTTGGCCGCAGCTTTGGTTTATCTCCTACCTCAATATGCTACCGCATCTCCAGTCTCTGTCGCTGGCCTTCTTGGCTTTGGCTTCGGGAGTTTATTCCCAAGAGAAAGTCGATGAAGCTCTGTCAACAATTTCAGTGACCAACATTGACGACATCCGTGGCCACATCCATCTTCCCTCCACTTCGAACGGGCACTCCGTTTCTTGGAGGAGTAGTGACCCAGACGTGATTAGCAAGGATGGTCTAGTCACTCGCCAAAAGAGCGATACCGATGTCCTACTTGTTGCTTCGATTGAGTTGGATGGCGAAACACAAGAGCGGGAGTTCAACGCCTCGGTTCGCCAGGCAGTGCAGCTTGACCCACTCGAGGCTTATGCTTTCACTTACTTCACCAACAACACACTTCAAGGTGAAAACATCTTTTTCGCCTCTAGTAACGGCAACAATGCGCTAGACTGGAAAGAGCTCAATAACGCTCAGCCTGTTCTCACATCTAAACTCGGCACCAAGGGACTGCGGGATCCATTTATTATCCGCTCTCCTGAAGGCGACACCTTTTACATCATCGCTACGGATCTGTCTATCGGAAGTGGTACGTCGTGGGGCGACGCCGTTCGGAAAGGCAGCTTGTATCTTGAGATCTGGGAGTCTCATGACCTTGTTGAATGGTCTGAGCAGCGACATGTCAAGGTCTCTCCAAACAATGCCGGAAACACTTGGGCACCCGAGGCTTTCTGGGATTCCGAGAAGAACTCATATGTCGTCTTTTGGGCGTCATCGCTCTATAATACCTCGGATCACTCAGATGATTCTTATCACCGCATGTTTTACTCTCTCACCCGTGATTTCGTCACTTTCTCTGAGCCTGAGATCTGGCAAGACACCAAGACATCTCGCATCGACAGTACTGTTTTGAAAAATGGGGAGACCTTCTACCGCTTCACTAAGGATGAAGGGTCTGCGAGTGGATGTACGGATATCATCCAGGAGAAGTCAGACTCTTTGCTGGCGCAAGTGGATGGCTGGACTGTGCAGGCAACATGCATTGGAGCTGATGCCGGTCTCGAAGCTGTTGAGGGCCCAACGGCATTCAAGTCGAACCCGGATGATAAGCATGGCGAGAAGTTTTACCTCTTTGTTGACGAATATGGAGGCCGCGGCTATGTACCTCTCGAGACCGCCGACATTGACAAGCCCGACTGGAAGGTTTCAGCTGACTACAAGCTTCCTTCAAGCCCCCGCCATGGCACGGTAATTCCAATCACTGCGAAGGAGCATGAGAAGCTCTTGAGCGCATTCGGTGCATAGTTCGAACCTAATCTAGAGGTAATTGTGCATTGCACAATATCTACGATCTTGGTAGTTTTCATAAAGACATAATTTTCAAGCATACAGACAAGGTCGCGTGACATGTCAGTTCATCTGTTCTCTCTCCATATGTCGCATCAGCCACCTCATTTGAGTTAAACATCTGCACGTGTGCCTCGGCAGTATTTCCGCTTGGACAAGGAAACCGTTCGATTGATCGTCACATCAATCATCGCTAGCTCACAACCCCTCATTTCGTCCAAGTCTGCATGATCATTATTGGGGTAAATAGACTCAACAAGGATGTCGCCGATCCCTGGAATAACAGCACCAATGGGAGTGCGTCAGTTCTTCCAGAAACCCCTCATTAATGCAGCTTGCCATGACAATGGCTAAATAGCAAACTCTCGTGAGATACCCCTGACATTCAACCGTTCATGACGGCATATATGTCCGGGATTGAAACTTATCCACCAATGCGAGTTGCATTGGCAAACCCAACGCCGGCATATTCGGCTTCCCTTCCGCCATAGTGTCATTTACGGAATTCATTCCCATTGTTATATAAAGACGTGATCTGAGATGCGCCTCATAGTTTGTCACCTTTTTAGGGACATGTCACCAGCATGAAGTTGTTAAATTTTCTTCTCGCTGCCCTGGCGGCTGGCAGCCATGCTCGCAATGTCATGCCGCGTGGTGGGCGACCATCTGAAATCATCCATGATGCTCACAAGAGGGAATTACTTCAGGATATCGTAACTTTCGATGAACATTCCTTGTTCATTCGCGGAGAACGCGTTACCATCTTTTCGGCAGAGATCCACCCATTCCGTCTGCCTGTGCCATCGCTGTATCTCGACCTTTTCCACAAAGTCAAAGCAATGGGATTTAACATGGTCTCATTCTATGTCGATTGGGCCGTTCTCGAGGGCAAGCCAGGCGAGTTCCGCTCGGAGGGTGCCTTGGACCTGCAACCATTCATCGATGCGGCGCAAGAAGCTGGAATCTACCTTCTAGCCCGACCAGGACCTTACATCAACGCCGAAGTATCTGGAGGTGGATTCCCTGGTTGGCTACAGAGGGTTAAGGGTTTTCTGAGGACCAATGCATCTGACTACTTGAGCGCTACCGACAAGTAAGTTCCATTCTTATTCAGAGGTGCGCTCTCAGCTAAAACTTTCTAGCTATGTGGAGAAAGTTGGTGCTATTATCGCTAAAGCTCAGATCACCAACGGCGGACCCGTCATCCTATACCAACCAGAGAATGAGTACAGTGCTGCTGTCGGAACACCCTTCCCTAGCCACAGCTATCTGAAATATGTCAACGACCAAGCCAGAAAGGCTGGAGTTGTTGTTCCTCTCATCAACAACGATGCATGGCAAGGTGGCACAGGTGCCCCAGGAACCGGAGAGGGAGCTGTGGATATCTACGTATGTGTTTGTACGAGATTTTGGGGTCGCTCACTAACTTTTGAAGGGACACGATGGATATCCCGTTGGATTTGACTGCGTAGGTACCAAGAGTGGTATATTTGCGCCCCGCTAACCTATTTCGTAGTCAAACCCATACAACTGGCCCAAGGATGGTTTACCAACAACCTGGCATGCAGAGCACGAGAAAACCAGCCCCAACACTCCATACTCAATTGTCGAGGTAAGCTCTTCCAGATTGTAGTAATGGGAATCAACTGATCCCAGATAGTTCCAAGGAGGCGGCTTTGACCCACCCGGAGGTGCGGGCTTCGACAAGTGTTACGATCTCACCAACCACGAGTTTGCTCGAATTTTCTACAAGAACAACCTCGCTGCTGGTGTGACTATTTTCAACATTTACATGGTACGTGAATTTGACGCCTTTTACCCAGGCTCGACTAACTATTTAGACATGGGGAGGTACTAACTGGGGCAACCTTGGCCATCCCGATGGATACACATCCTATGACTACGGAGCTGTGAGTATTCGATGCCACCAACATTCTTCTGAGTGATTCTGACGAAGAATCAGCCCATCAAAGAGGACCGAACAATCACACGAGAAAAGTATTCTGAAATCAAACTCCAAGGCCACTTCTTGCGAGTCTCGCCCGCCTACGCAGCCTCGGAACCAAGCAACTTCACCACCACAAAATACACTGACAACAAAAATATTGCCGTAACCGCCCTTACAACGAAGAAGGACGACGCTTTCTACGTTGTGCGACACGCCGACTATCGAACTACTGATACAGCATCCTACAAGCTCAAGGTACCCACTTCAGCTGGAACACTCACCATTCCTCAGCTTGGCGGTTCTCTCGTATTGACCCGCAGAGATTCCAAGATCCATGTTGTCGACTACCCTGTTGGAAAATACAAGCTACTTTACTCAACGGCTGAAGTTTTCACCTGGAAGAAGTTTGGTGATCAGACTGTTCTTGTGCTTTATGGTGGTCCTAATGAGCTTCATGAGGTTGCCATTAAGAATGAGTCAAAGCTCAAGGTCGTTGAGGGCGATGGTGTCAAGATTGACAAGAAGAAAAACGCTGGTGTCTTCCAGTTCAAGACTAGCTCCACCCGCCGTGTGGTTCAAGCTGGGAACCTTTACATCTATTTGTTAGGTGAGTTTTGCTAAGCTAAACTAAGTAGCTGCGCTAACATGTCAAGATCGCAACGCTGCGTACGACTATTGGGTACCTGACCTTCCCACCAAGGGTGACAATGGTGCATATGGAACTTCAGTCATGAACCCTGACTCGGTCATCATTAATGGACCTTATCTGGTTCGATCAGTCTCGGTCCAAGGTTCTAAGCTTTCAGTTCAAGCCGATTTCAACGCTACCACCCCACTGGAGATCATCGGAGCACCAAAGGGAACTTCTCGACTGGTTCTGAACGGCAAGGACCTTCAGTACAAAACGTCGAAGCTTGGAAACTGGCTCGTCAACCCAGAAATTAAGCTCCCCAGCGTCCAAGCTCCTGACCTCAAGTCGTTGGACTGGCGTTACGTCGACTCTCTTCCTGAAGTGAAGAAGGGCTACGATGACTCAAAGTGGCCCGCGGGTGATCACAAAACCACCCCCAACTCAAAGTGGCCTCTCCAGAATTCTGTATCCCTCTACGCATCCGATTACGGTTTTCATACCGGTACTCTCGTTTACCGTGGACACTTTACAGCTGATGGATCCGAATCGAAGCTGAAACTTTGGACAATTGGAGGTCGCGCATTTGGTTCATCGGTCTGGCTCGACGACAAGTTCCTCGGTTCATTCGCCGGCTACGATATCGCGAACAACTTCAACTCCACCTATGAACTTCCCAAGACCCAGAAGGGTCGAAAATACGTCCTTACTGTTCTGGTCGACAATATGGGCTTGCATACTAACTGGTCTCCTGGTCTCGATGAGATGAAGGAGCCACGTGGTATCATGGATTGGGCTATCCAGTCAAAGTCTGGCAAAGAGATCAAGGTATCCAAGTGGAAGCTTACAGGAAATCTGGGTGGCGAGGATTATATTGACAAGTTCCGCGGTCCTCTCAACGAGGGTGGTCTCTTTTATGAGCGCCAAGGATATCATCTCCCATCTCCGCCTCTCAGCCAATTCAAGTCTGGGTCACCTTTCAAGGGCATCAGCAAGCCAGGCGTGGCATTCTATACAGCCAAGCTGAAACTCAACTACCCATCAGATAAATTCGACATTCCTCTGTCATTTGTCTTCAAGAACAACACCGAGAGCACTGGAGCTTACCGCGCTTTCCTCTACGTGAATGGCTTCCAGTATGGACGATACGTCAGCAACGTTGGCCCACAATCCGTCTTCCCTGTTCCGGAAGGTATTTTCAATTACCGCGGCGACAACTGGATTGGCATTGGTCTTTGGGCATTGGAGGATAGTGCTAACTTGGCGGGATTCAGTTTGACTGCCGGTGTTCCTGTTCAGACTGGCCGTGAGCGTGTCGAAGTAGTCAAGGGACCGCAGTATAGTCGACGCCGCGGAGCCTATTAATCTTCCCATGTTCATCTGTGCTGGAAGAATCATTAGTTGATTAGTCATGAATTCCGTCGTATGTCGAGCTTTTGGTTGGAAGAATCGTATTTTTCGTGATAAGGTTTATCTATATCTAGCACGGCGCTTTCCGGTAGTTGAAGCTGTGAATAGCAACGTCACTTCTCCCACCTGTGGCGTTCGGCCCTATTGCACAAGCCGCGCTCCTTCATCTTTTACCTTCTGAGAAAAGGGATGTTATTGCCATACGAAAAAATCAGATTGCCAAGGCTTGCGTGGCATTCGGCTTCGAGTTGCCGTGTGCTCCACTGTGCCAAGTATGAGCAAGTTTTGTGAGAATCTGACTTCATCTTTGAAGTTTGTACTTCCAAATCATCTTGGGGACGTTCCTGGTGTCTCTTTAGAGGTTCAAAAGACAAAATTATTAAATCTGGGGTATCAATCTTCTAAATAGTATCTAAAGATTGACGCAGGGTGCTGCGCCTCGCGGGATCCTCAAATCCATAAACGGAGCCGGTTCCAACGTCCGGCTGCAACGGCCCCAGATGTGGGGATTGACCCACGACACTAACAGTCAGCATCGGAACGACCGAGATCTTAAGCCAGCATGTCTTCCACGACTTGACTTTTCTGCGCTGTTTTTTATTTGTTTTGACTGTTCAAGAAGGAGTTCTGCTGCATCTCAAATGACCATGCGCTGTAGTTTGTAAAAACCCGATATTGACACCTCTTCTTTCTTGGCAATTTCGTACAGACGACACATGCCTTATAGAAACCCGGCAACCTGCCAAGACCTCCTTGGTAAGTCCCTGTCTAAGATTACTCACTAGAGCCTAGCTAACACGTCAAGATTCTTCACTCTTCCAAAGACCAAACCGCGTCTTTTAGCAACCATGAAGGAGTCCAATACAATACCACCAGTGAGCGCAGAGCCACAAGATGCGCTACCAACAGAACTCTACATCCCCGGCCCCGACAGCGTCACCCTCGCCAAGGGAAGATCTCGCTGGCTCTGTCTCGACGACACGCGGCTTCGCAACGACCTTTTCGCAGCCGTCGGCTTCCTTGAACTCGCCAACGCCGGTGACTTTGCAGCCAACGTATGGAACGACGTCCCCGTCCCCATCTACGCCATCGTTTTCATGGCGATAGGAGGATGTTCAGCTCTTGTCTTGTCGATCTGCGCCTTTTGCGATTCGCGAAAGGCTTGGCGCAACATCAACTTTCTGCGCCAACAGCGAAAGTCTCTTGAAACAGAGAAGCAACGTTTGGTGGACAACTCTGAATCAGCACACGGTCTCAAAGTGTTCCTTGAGATTACTACTCGTGAGTTGAGGATTGAGGTTATTAACCGCTGGGCTATGGACATATTGATGGGCGGTGGCGCCATTCTCATCAGCATCGGAACATTCATGGCTATTGGCGGTGCCAATCGTCGCGTCTGGCTCGCCAGTAATATTCTCTCCGGGTACCTTGGAAACGCTCCCATCGCCCTCTTCGGGCTCATCAGCTCGATGTGGGCCGCTATGGTATGGACTAAGATGCGATCCCACGTCGCAGTAGCTCGAAAAGAACTGCAAGGCGCTCCGACGTTGCCGATGCTCAAGCGAAGATGCTTCAACGTTCAACTATTTTACATCATCAACGGAACTGCCACTATCTTGGGCGGAGTGGGTTCTATGATTACTGCTGAGAGATGGTGGGGATATGTCATTCTCATTCCCGTTATCATCTCCTCCATTTTCTGTAACGTTTGGTGGCGTCACAGAGTCGGATACGATCGTCCTTGCATTACCAAGCTACCGCCCATGAACACCGATATCATCATCGAAGCACTTGAATCGACATCTCAGTTACGACACACTATCCAAGACGGCGCTGGCGCTAGTCTCGAACAGATTTTCGGAGGTCCGACTGCCCTTAAAGAAGTCTTGCATTTATTTGTCAAGCACGATTTGTTTGAGCAGTTTTGTCTTCGATTAGTTGTTAATAAACGGGTGAGACACTTATTCCTTGGTGCACAGGACGCTCAAGTAGAGATCAGTGTCTTGAGCATTCTAGCAATATCCGAGGACCATCATCCCGAGGTCTTGGAGTTTGCGATGACTTTTCTAAAGAAGCAGGGTCCTAGACACCTGCTGCACCGAGAGAGATTTCTGATTGAGGTTCTGGGAACTCATCTGAACCAGCAAAAGAAGAGTCAGACGGCTGAAGTGGAGAAGTGAGCTGGGACTCCTTTGTTTATTTCCAATTATCTTTATTTTCGCATTTTTATACCATTTTTTGCAATGCCTTAGTATTTATGTAATAACAAAATGTATTACGAGCAACATCTACCAACGTTCTAACTATTCGACATCCGGCTATTGGGCTGGATCAAACACAAATTCACGGTAATTTGCCGCTATCCTTCCAACTCCCTCCTCTAAACTCCATCCCTTGAATTCGCAGACAGCACGATACATCTCTTCAAGTTCACTATCCATCCTATCGCCCGCCGTGTGAAGATCACTCTCGACAAGAATCCGGTTATCCGGGACTGCCTTTATAGCATCTTCGGCTTTGTCTCTAGCCCCAGTTGAGCCGAGGTTATTCGTTTTTGAGAAAGAGAAAAAGATCTTGGCTGGTATCGATGGTTTGAGATATTGTTTCACAGCGTCGGACTTGCCGCTGAAAGAGTGGAGGCAGATGCGAGGTGGATACGGCTTAGAGGAAGCGTCTTCAACTTCAGCTGTTTTGGTCTTCTCTTTTTCTTGCTTTTCTCTCGAACGACGCCCGCGAAGCTCATGGCCCTTCCAGCATTCGACCAAGGTATCGTACAGTATACCGTGTACCTGGACACCGTGAACGCTGACTGCCCTTCCAAGCTCACCTGCAAGCTTCATATGCGCCAAGAACACAATCTTTTGGTGTGAGAGCTGAATCCGGTATGGGCTTAGTGGTCTTCTCTGTCGACCTCCGGGAGTACGAGAAGGGTCTTGGTCTTTCACCATCTTTGTCTCTGCCTGCCATTGCATCGGTAGTCGGAATGGCTTATCAAGACCAATCTCGCCAATCATGGCAACGGGATCTTCCAACAACCGGGCTCTTGTCTCGGCAATAAAGGTGGAAAGTGCTATCGGAACTGGCAAGTCATGCCAGAAAGCTGGATCGTCCGGTGTTGGCGATAGGACTGCTTTGTAATGTCTCTCCTTTGCCGCCTCACCGTCGTCTGAGTGCACATATATCTGATTCTCCACTGAATCATCAAAAAGCTCATGTGAGAACCATGGATGTCTTCCATAACCTGCGACAATAGTTGTTTTGTCTTGTGAGAAGCAGTCCGGGCTTTTCGCTCCATGGGACTTCGCTATGGATGCGATAAGCGGTTGGTCTTGAGTCCGAGTTGCCATGATTGCTACGGATCGAGCTTTCATCTTTGGTAGGTCGGCCACTGAGGGTATGCGTTCACCAATGTGGTTGTGCGCATCGAAAACGCCAATATGCCACGGAAATGGCTCTGCTGAGTGGAGCAACGGCTCCGGGGCCGTGCTTTCTTCATGATCGCATATACACATCGTGGCGGTAGTTTAGAAGAATTTATTTGTTTTCCTTTTTGTTACACTTTGGAACTATGTTTCAAGTATGGTAGAGTGAATTGATGGGTTTATAATAAAGCAATTCTGATGACTCATGTTCTTGATGAGTCACGTCAGCAAATAGTCTGCCGGCGCCTCAAATGCGCAGCAACCCGGCTATGCCAATAAAGGGAACATATAAGCCGTAAACACAGTTGCGCTAAAGGCTTAGCCTGCATTCACTATTAATACTCCTAGTTGTGATACACCAAGGCCCTGTACTGGATCGTGGGCTCATATTGAGTTGAATAACAGGCGCTGGAATATACGGTAGACCCGACCTGGAAGAGCAGTCAATTGATTTATGCTTCCTTCTTATAACAGATACACTGGGTCTTATGCCAATTCCATCTCAATCGTTCCTGATAAGTCATCGAGACAGTATCAAAACGAGTACCAAAGCCTGTCCAAGTAGGGAATCTCTTATCAGATACCCATCGCGAGCTTGGACCAACGATAGTTCCTCCTGTCCATCCAAGACGATCTGCATAGTCTTGACTTTCTTTGTAGAATGCAGGCCCCAAACTCCGCGCCGCAGCAAATGGGTCAGGTTGTTGACCAAAAACAGCTTCTTCACGCCTCTCCAATGCCATAACAAAATCGATTGCCGTCTCGAGATCAGTTTCGACTCCACTTAAGCCTGCGTGCTTGACTGATTTAACTTTGTCCGTCATCAATGCAAAGTTGATTGGTGCGCTGAGACCCTTCTGCTGCCCAGTAGCCATAACTAGGACCTTTATCGAACCAAGGTTCTTCAGATCGTCGCAAGTAGAGTAGCTTAGTACTGGAATTATAATCATGATAGCTCTGAAGAGTGGGAGTGTAATGTGGAATTCATCTTCTTCCTCGATAGAGTCGAGAGCATTCAAAATCATGTTATGCGTCCGCAAAGCCAACCTAACTCCTGTCTCAAGGTCAGAGGTCTGAGGCCACTCTACAGGCATAACTCTCTTGACTATAAATTGACCCAAGTCGATACTAGTCCGATACGGTCGAAACCATCGCCGGTAGATGTAGTTGTCAAGGGTGATACCAAGCGGCCATTCAAGTCTTTTCTCTCCACTGCGATTTAGATTATAGAGTGGAGCTGTTTTATTGCGATACGGTCGAGTCCTGCGGTTGTCCATGTCTGTGGATTCGTCGAGTAAGTATGACTGGCGTTCATACATGTAAATCCCTATTCGATGGTCCTCCTCGATTCTTCCGCGAAGATAATGCAGGATCTCGTGGTTCTCTAGCTCGACCGCACATTGGAGAATCGCACTGATGCCGTAGCGCTTTACATATGGTGGGTCGTAAGGTTGATCGGAGCTTCGAGGGTCCGTAGCTGTCTCGGAACTGGTCTTCTGTTTCTTAGGACACATTGCGTCTGCGGTAGGTGAGTTGTCAAGTTCCGCGTCTCCATCTACCAAGCGCTAATTTGTGGACTGCGGTGTGTATTTATATGCCTTGAAATAAACTCCTGGTGACCGAATTTTGACAGTGACTCATACTGCTAAAAGTCTATTTGTAATAGACTCTGGTGTCACTTGCTTAGGAAATTCTAAATTAGGTGCGGACGCAGGCGGGTCAGTAAATATAATCAACACTTTACCTAACTTTAGGATAAGTTACTATAATAACCAGAGCATACTTTAGGCTAAATATTAACTAAAGTGTTTAATTTATTTTATTATCTCTTACCTAAAGTTAGGTAAAGTGCGGATTATGTCCAGGACCGCCTGCGATGCTGTAGTTACGTCCTGGTGACCACTTGTTAGTCATGTTCAACGCTCTGCACATGCAGTCAGGTAGCTTCCTGGATCTCCTTGGATCAGTTCACGGGAGGGATATTGCCCGCTTGCTCACCGCCCATCCATCAAAACAGACACTCCGATAGCAAAAATAAGCTGAAAGGCGCAAGACAACAGGACGAAAGTCTAATTAGGCGGATACAGAGATTAATAATCAGATTTGGTATAGAATTATAATATAGAACCAGATATTTGCTGATTAATATATAGGTAATATATAAAGGCTATTAAGTTTTAACTAGTAAATAAATTAGGATTGTTATTATCTTAATAAATTAATATTATTACTTCTACTTATATTATAGTTATTATATCTTTTTTATTATTAATTTAAGAATACTTTTATTTCGTATTTAATAGTTTTTTTTAAATATTCTATAGCAATTTTTTATTTTTCTTTATTACTTCTTATCTTTTAGGAACTCTAGAAGTAAAGTAATATTTATACTAGCTATTATAGCGCTTAGTAAATGTTTTAACTCCAGATCTATGTAGTTCTTTTGAATTGCGATGTCATAATGCTTGATTCGCTTTTAAATTATTTATTAAGTCCCTTTTGCACTATTTCTTACTCTTGTTTTTTACTTATCTCAGCTACCACTCTGGACTGTTAAGAAGTCCTGAAGAATGCTGGAGCCTGGAACATCCTTTTAGTAAAACAAAATTCGAGCTCACAAGACATCTACCGAGGAAGTCAATATCCCCGACAGATAGGCTTCTTTCAGAGCCACGATTGCAAGACAAGCTGCTGACATACAGTACCGAAATTGAAATCCTGGTCCTTCGAAGGTAAAAACAATACAGCGCGCTCCTCATACCAAGATCCGCAGATCTCGGTTCGGTGTTTTGTTTCCCGCTTAGGTTCAGCCTCAAGCTTACGTCTGACACAACCCGACCGCGTCATTGAACCCGCCATTCATTGAGCCACAATGCCTATTCTATGCACCTGTACTCAGCCAAGACCCCCCATTGGGCAAATAACCGATCACCGCGTCATTTTTTTGAGTAATGGATCTAAGCCTTCTTTTAGTTGCAAGAATGCGAATATTACCCGACGGACTTCAGTCTCACCCGGTGGAGCCAATTCCTCGACCTACGGAGTTCGATTAGAAGTGGCCCATACATCTTAGCGTCTGGAACGGTTTCCAAGACAGGAAACCTCGGGTCCAATTTTCGGTTGTCGCTGAAGTTGTTACACTTCGCATTCGCTTAATTCGAAGTCATAGGCATTGCCAGATTACTACACCTCAATGCGATTGAGCCTCAAGATACCATGTATTTGTAAACAGTATTTAACCATGATGTTTTTCGAAGAAAAAACAAAATTTATCTCCAACATCAACGCCCAAACACTTCATTGCAATAGTCTTGATACTCGAATACCCTACACAATTTGAACTACCAGTTTGAAAATTTTGCCTTCCCAGTACTTTTATCACCAACATGCACTTCCTGAGGAACACACTTCTTTCTTTGGCGCTCTTTTCGCCCTTAATCACTGCCCAAGGCAAATCGAAAAAGCCTTGGCCAGAACCCAAAAGCGGCCATTACAAGGTCGGGAATTTCACCTTTGACTCGGGTGAAAGCCTGGACAACCTTGAACTACACTACCAAACAGTGGGAAAGCTCAAAGTGAACCCAGATGGATCCAACAATGCTGTACTACTCCTCCACGGAACAGGTGGACACAACGGGCAGTTTCTTACAGAGGACTTTGCGGCTGTACTCTTCAATCCGGGCCAGGTCCTTGATGCGAACGACTACTTCATCATTATGCGCGACGCTATTGGACACGGAAATTCTAGTAAGCCTAGCAACACTGACCTACGCGCCTCTTTTCCCAAGTATCAGTATCCAGACATGATTCGTGCCGATCACCTTCTCCTCACAGAGCACTTTGGACTCAATCGCACCAGACTCACCTTGGGTGTGTCCATGGGTGGTATGCACATTTGGATGATGGGAGCGAAATATCCCGGCCTTTCAGATGCTCTGATGCCCATCTCTTCAACTCCAGCTCAAATTGCTGGCCATAACCGACTATTCAGAAAGTTCATGACCGAGCTTATCACTCTAGACCCAGCGTGGAAGGGCGGTGACTACAAGGAGCAACCGGTCGCTGGACTTGGTGGTTCACTCATGATCCAGCTGGCCATGCTCTCATCTCCTGCGTACTGGCAGAGGGAATTCCCAACTCGCGATGCAGTAGATAGCTACGTCGAAGAGCACATCCTCCCCCAACTTTCCGAGTTCGATGCCAACGATCAGCTCTACGCCTGGGATGCGTCTCGGGCTTATGACCCCAAGGATGGTCTGAAGAAGATCAAGGTTCCGTTGACTGCGGTGAACACAGCTGATGATTTATTGAACCCTGCTGAGCTCGGACTTTTGGAAAATGGCGTTGACAACGATATGACGCCTGGCTACGGGAGGGCGGTCATCATTCCTGAGAGTAACAAGACTTCGGGTCATGATAGTTACATCAAGGCTGAGCTGTGGAAGGATGAGCTTCAGAAGCTACTCTCCAGGTCCAGCTCCTAGAACCGGCATTCCATTGTGTGAGTCACGCGACGAGCGGATCTGAGGCTCTGAGCCACGGCTGATGGTCAGAACCTTAGTGGATAGGATTATTTGTGTCGCAGACAAGGACAAGACCGCACACCAGTAATTCACTAGCTCTTTCTTATTCTCTTAGTTTGAAACAGTCGTTCGCTCGAATACACCGCTATGATTATCACAGAAAGTTTGCGATTAACTCCATAATATCTAAGCGTCAGTGATGGAGATTTTGACGTCACAACCAAATAATTGACACATGCGCCCACAACAAGCTCATGACATCATGAAAGGACCCTGATAGCATCATCACAATAAATATATTTCCCCCGCCTGAGCTTCGATCCTAAATTTCTGTTTCCTCATACTTCTTAATTGACTATCAACTGAAATTTTACTCCATAATTCTTACGCTCAACAACTTCAATCTCAACATGTCTGACCCCAAACAAGGCGGAGATCTCTTCGAGATGGCCAAGGACGGCACATCAAGTCAGTACTCAACTTCCCTTTTAAATACACAAGGCTCCGAATAATTGCTAACATTTGTTCACTCCCAGTCCCCGGTGACGCTGGCAAGCAGAACATCATCAGCTCAGTTCCCAACCCCCACCAAAAAGACGGCGAGGCCGCAGGCGGTCTAGGCTCAACGACTCTGCACGGCGCTGCAGACAACGCTCTTGCGGAGGGCGAGGGCAGAGAAACAGGCGTTGGTGAGGTCATCAGCGCTACTGGCCACGATATTCCTCAATCAGTCCTCGGAAAGCCTGGTGGTCGCGGTGGTACCCAGGGTAAGGAGGAGATTCGCAGGGATACGGGCGGTTTCAATACCAAGAAGGATGATGCTTGAGAAGATAATACATCTACGTCAAGATTAATGCAATAATTCATGAACACGTTCTATAACTAAGCTTGATACAACTTTGAAAGGACGGATCTTAGTAAAGGAAATGCCTAAATAACCAGACAAGAGGCCTGCAGGTAATCCATGGCTTATCAACTATGACAGCCAATGTCACCAATCGTCCACAGCTTATTTCGTAGCCACTGCAACGTTCGCCACAAAGCGGATCTTGTTCTTCCCTCCCTCGAGTTTCTCATAACCCTCTGTCAAAGTGAATGCTTCCACCACCGCATTCACCGCCGTATCCCAATTTTCTTCATCCGACTCCAACCATCCTGCTGCCGAGGTCCCACCAATAAAACTCCAGATCATCGTAGAGAAATGGTGAAGTTCTCCAACTGTCACATCAACATTTCGCTTCTCCATGGTCACATTTTCCGGAGAGAATCCTCCCTTGATGATCACATCGCGAAGAAATTTTGCATCCTCCCATTTCTCGAGCCCTTGTCGCGGCAGGGGAGTTCCAGCCGGCCGCGTCTTCCTAGCTGCAGCGTGAATGGCCGGGATAGTTGGCGTAGAGGCCCAAGAGTTCAAAACGGCGACACCGCCTGGTTTCAAGGTGCGGTACATTTCTTTTATTGCGTCAACGCCATCATTTGGAAGAACGAATAGAAGTGCGTTGCCAATCGCGTGCGTAAATGTCTCGTCAGCGAACTCCAGAGCTGAGGCGTCCATTTCGAGAGCTTCTGCAGGCCACTTGTTCTGAACTATATTCTGCCGATAGAATTCCAATACGTCTTTGCTGATGTCGGTTCCTTTAATAGTGACCTTGTGGCTCTGGGTGTTCGCCACAACAGCTGCCGTAGCAGCTCCTAAACCACAACCGACATCATGGAAGATGACTTCAGTGGTACCAAAAGAATCTACACATGACATTGATGCAGCGGCAAGTTGTTCCATGCCATCACCCACGATCTCATCATAGAGAGCCGGGGTCGGCGTGAGGGCTTGCTTGGGGGCGAACTTTCGATCGGACTCTGGTTGGTTCATTTTGTAGGATGCCGATCAAAACTGTTTGCTAGTCCTAATATCTTGATAATTTTCGACGCCTTTGAGTTATTATTTATACGTGGTGAGAATTGTCTCCGGAAAGTATCCGCGATGTTTCCGCTTACGCTCCCATGGCTCTATTCCTAGTACGCTCAAATCGTAAGCCTGTAAGCCTGAGTAAGGTAATCTCACCTTTCATTCATTCATACATCTCAACTTAATGATACAAATGGAATCCGTGCATGCCTCATTTTTAGATGGAGATTGGCAAATCAGAAATCCAGTGGAGCTAGGTAGCTTTGGTTGTAAGGAGTCTTTTGCGCGGATTGTAAAGCTCTGTGTATCGGGTTTTATGTTTATTAAGAGTGACACATGAGTAATCATTGGGAGCACCATACGTCGTGTTCAGATACAGTAAGCAATACCCAAAGCAGTGACTGCCGTCCGGAACAGCAAAGCCCCTTCGATTACCAATCTACACTGTCGAAGCTAAGGCTGATTTCCCCTTTCAACTTGACCAGCTTGAGCGCCTGAACAGGGGATGGGGTCTGATTTATCTTCTGTGAGTAACATTATGGATTCTTGGCTCGACAGTCACGTGGAGAGCAGACAAAGAAACAAAAATCTGATAGAAACATCTTCTCTGCCTTGGTAAATCAATAGAGAGAGAAAGCGGAGCAAGTACGAGACGCCTAGTACTCTGTGAAACTCCATCACTTTTGTCATACTTTAACATAGTACAAATATTATAAAACACACGACATTGTGCGTCCTGGAGTTGAAGTCTTCAACCCATACCGAAACTACCTTGTATCCATCGCGATAGGCATCTCACCTAGATGAGCATTCTGGAATATCGGTAGAATGTTTCCAGGGTTTTCCAACATCTTAATTCTCTCTTCCAACGTCTCCTCACCATCAAGTAGCTCCAGTTGACGGTTGTAAAGCTCCTTGACTTCCTTCCTCGTCGCCGTTATTTGCTCGCAATATAACTGACAATAGTTTTCCAGACTTTTGATCCGTTCTTGCAGAGAGTCTATGACGTCCCAAGCAGCTGAGCTGTTTTGGTAAGACGCTTTGAGCTGTGAAGCAGCTTCTTCTTGGTTCTTCTCGACCGTCTCTTCCAGGTCACTAATGCGGGTGATGAGTGTTGTGAGCTGATGGCTGCCATTTTGTTGGAGGAGGCCTTCTAGTTCTCGAACTCGTTGTTTGAGCATCACGAGGTCATCGCTGGTCTTTTGGAATGATGTAGCCGAGTGGAAACAGGAGAAATGTCCGCAGTAGCAGGTGGCGCCGGGTAACGATGTGTTATGGTCGAAGCCCATACACCCACATCGATGGCCTTTTAGTTCTGGTATCGTGAGAATATAGCGACATTGCCCTTTTGGTAGTTGTGAGATATCTCCAGGTGGTGCTGGAGATGATTGCGTGGATCGATAGAGAGTTTGAGTCTGTGATGGGTTGGCATTAGGCGTCGATGAGGACTGACGGCGAGACTCATAGTCTGTAGGCATTTTGACGACAGTGGAGACAAGACTCAGTACACAAAAGAGAACATAACAGCGAGTGAACGAAATCATCAGCGGAAGGGCCCAATTTAACGCATGTACTACCAACCATGTTGCCACTAGATTCTGCGGTGAAAGGCACGCGACCCCACAAAGCTTCGGCTGCATGACCGATATGAGGACGTGGGGGGCTACTGCGGAGCACGTTAGACATGGATTCAAAGCGGGACAACCAACTAGAGACTCGTCAGAGTCAGCAATCGACGCATGGGTCACTGAGAGGACATCCCACGATCTGCGGGGAAGGTTGGTTCATCATCCGTGTTTCCGGCGTAATTCCTTGATTAACTTTTCATCATCGATGATCTTACTCATCCTGACGCAGGTCATAGCCTTGGTCTTGCGCCCTTTTGATAAACCAGTATCACATTTCTCCTGCAGCATGTGCATCACACCCGTTGAGTTGAAGGAAGCGAACAGTAGCTTCTCTTTAGGAAGATCTACAGGTTATAGCCAGCTGACTCGACTATGCTCTAGTTACTTGGTACGTTCATGAGCCGCTTGTTGATCGCCAGTAAGATAGTATACAGAGTCTCAATCGTCGCAACGTCAATGTTGAGCTCTCTGCCCTTTCTCACAGGGTATCCTAATATGACCTCAACTTCCATTGGCTTACCATTCTCCAAATCTGTGCGCATGCTGCTCCCGATAGGCGGCATACTCAGAATCTTCTCCAAGAGCCGATCGATCAACTCATACTCAATAGGCACCCCAAGCGCCTTGGCAACCTCAATCACTTCTTTCATAAGCTTTTTCGTCATTGGCGTTGACAGATCTGATGAGCTGAGCCATGCATGTGTGTCCATAAGGGTAAGCGCTGTCAACGAATTCCACGCAGCGTTCCACACTACTTTTTCCCATCGCTGCACCTGGATGTTGGGCACAATCTGGAAGATGGTCTTGCCAGTGGACAGCAGAGACTCAAATTGGGCGAGGTGTTTGTCATCTCGAGTCGAATCTCCGGCTTCATTCGGGTATAACCCTACTTGCATATCCTCGGATGTCGTGTGTGTGATGATGCCGGGTTGTGGCTGTCTTGCTCCAACCCATGTCTAGGAGGGGGTGTTAGTCACCAGTTGTGATTAAAAGAGAGTAAAGGAACTTACCACACACGAAATGATAGTCACATTGGGAAAGCGTTCGCGAAAAGCGTCCTCATTTCCAACGCCGTTCTGAATAATGACAATTGACGTGTCATCTCCGACACCAGGTGCGATGTCCGCCGCCGCACTGATTTGGTCAACAGCTTTATGGGTACAGATGATGAAGTCAAACTTTTGGTTGGCATCGGCAACACTTTTGAGTACTACGTGATGCGTGTCAACATGGGTTAGCTCAAAGGCGGGTACAGGTTACTGACCTTGATGTGGTTTCACATGATGCTTCCCATGGTTCTCACTCGTAATATCGATGCCATTGGCGGCGACAGCGTCAAAGTTGGAGCGTGCGACTACCGTGAGACGAACATGTTTGCTGCGACTAAGAATAAAAGCGTAGAATGAGCCAATTCTGTATGGACAAGTCAGCTCGGTCCATTGTTAACTGTAACTGCATGTTTTCCACGACTGTTGACTCACGCTCCCAGTCCATAGACCAATACTTCCAACGTTGTGTCGCTCATCGTGATGGCAATTTTGAGGCGGGGTTAATCAATCTCATGTGAAGAGCTTCGTAAACTGTAAATAGCCGTCTCCTCACGAGTTCGTGTATGCTTTTCCGGTCTTCCGTGTCCCCTCTTGGGAATATCCGACGACTCCACTTAAGCTCAAGAGCGTGGGGGTTCATGTTACAACTGCAACCGAGCTTTTCTGCCGAACATCCCGGTCCCTGCACGGTCCATTCATCCCTGCTGTACCCCAGAATCAGCTAGTTTAGCGGTGATCTGATGAGGGGAAGCTGGGACCAGTTTGCTTGGCGTTCTTTGAGGCGTGGGGGTCACGTCAGCAATTTTACGCCAGAGCCACTTCAGCGATGAGGAGCAATTGAGCGTAAGCCTAATGCCTCACACGAGAAGGAAGTCATAGTGATAAAGTTCTACTTCATGGAATGCCAGGTTGAGCCATGTGGGAAGTGCATGCCCGAGATTCCATTCCCTGTTCACATTCACCGGCCAAAGCGAGTAGCCATAGACGATTTGAAGACTTAAGTACTACGATTGAGCGACAATTTCGCCGAAAATAAACAATTAGAAACTAAATTATGCATATTGGTAGCTCGAAGATGTTGCTGCAGAAATGATGATTTCATAATTAATCTACCGCAAACGTGACTCTCATACACTTGCTTTACCACTCACGAATACTACCGTCCGGTCCATGGAAAGTCTTACACTGCCACGGTTCTGTCTCCTTGGCGATCTCAATGATCTTATCTTCGTCAATCTCGATTCCCAGACCATAGCCAGTGGGTGCTTTAACATGACCACCCTCAAGATCAAAGACACTGGGATCCTTGATATATGTGAGGAGATCGATATCTCCAGCTTCAGTATTGTAGTGCATTCCCAAGCTCATCTCGAGAATAGCAAAGTTCGGCGACGATAGCGCGACTTGCACACAAGCCGCAAAAGCAACCGGACCAAGAGGGCAATGAGGTGCAATGGCTACGTCGTAGGCCTCAGCCATGGTAGTAATGCGCTTGGTCTCTGAGATACCACCTGCGTGAGCAATATCAGGTTGTAGAATATCCACGCTCGAGTCCTCCAAAAAGCGCTTGACATCCCAACGGGTGTATAACCGCTCACCAAAAGCAATTGGGATCACCGTCTGTTCCGACAGCTTCTTGATCGCTTCTGGGTGCTCAACCAAGATTGGCTCCTCGATGAACAAAGGTCTATGAGGCTCCAAAGCTCTTGCGAGCTGCTTGGCCATTGCTTTGTGTACACGTCCGTGAAAGTCGAGTCCGGCGTCGAGGCCAAGAGCTTTCACTTTCTTGAGTCGCTCAATGGAGCTGTCTAGGGCTGATGGAGAGTCGATCCAGCCTAAATCTTCGGTGGCGTTCATCTTGACGCAGGTAAGACCTTGCTCCAAGCGCTTCTTACTGGTGACTGTTAGTCTTATGACGATCTTGAAGAGGGGTCTTGTTGGACTTACGCGGCTGCCTCGACATCTGAGGGGCGATCTCCCCCAATCCAGCAGTATACTTGCACCTTGTTGCGAACCTTGCCTCCGAGAAGCTCGTAAATAGGAACCTTGAGATTTCGGCCTTTAATGAGTCATTAGTACATCGATGCCAAGATGATATGAGATCCTGAACTCACCTTTCAAATCCCATAATGCGATATCAATCCCTGAGATGGCAGACATGAAAACAGGTCCGCCTCGGTAAAAACCATGTCGCCAAAAGGTTTGCCAAATATTCTCGATGTCGCTACAAGCATGAATCAGCAGCGGCACTTGAATCAGAGGGACTCGGCAAAACAGATAAACCCCGCATTCAGCCGGGCATGCCGAGGAAAAAGCGGTCTTACTTTGCTTCTTTGCCAATAATTCGAGGGATCATCTCATCAAGACAGCCTTCGACAGCAAGATCGTGGCCTTCGAGTGTGGCTTCACCCCATCCATGTTCGCCATTCTCGTCAACGATCTTGACCATCAGCCACCGAGGCTTGACTCGGTAGTATTTCACAGTCGCAATTTTAGCCATTTTGAAGAGTGTATGGGAGGGGATCAATGAAGTTGGTGCGTTCGGATGATGATGTCAGGGAAGAGACAAATGAATGAGGTGATGTTTGTGAGAGTACCATAAATGTTACCCTGACCTTTTTAACGGCCAGCTGTTGGCTTCCCCGCTTACAGTAAAGTCGCCGGTAGACTTGGTGGTGACCCCCACGGAAAAACAGGTTGTGTAACCCCCACGACTCGATTCTCCAAAATAATTCTGGGGTAAGTGTCAGAAATCCTTGCTTGAAGTTTTCATGGATCAATAGCGTTCACAAAAATTAGCGGATCAAAGGTGAAAGTTAGATGCTATGGGTGAGATGAACAATGTCCTTTTTTGCTGGGTAGAAGGCAATCCTTCTTGTTGAGTTCATATATTCGTCGCGATATTGCTGTTCATGTCCATCGTGGGGCATTGAACATATTGTTAAAAAAATGTTTCTGTCGAGAGCTGTAGGGTAGCTCGGAGACTGGTCGCGTGCTCCTACCATGTACAATGAATGCAAATCGAGCGTGGGTTGTCCTTGTCTTAACGATGCTTTACTTTCCAATATCTCTATTATTCTTGAGTGTTTACCGGCCCATCCATCCGCCATCTACTGTTACTAGTTCACCTGATACATACAAACTTCCCCGTCCAGCAAGAAAAACAGTGACTCCCTTGAAATCATCTGGATTCCCCCACCTACCAGCCGGAATCCTTGACAAGATGCTCTCCGCTCTCTTCGGATTGTTGATCAAAGCCTCGTTCATATCTGTAGCCACGTACCCAGGAGCCACTGCATTCACATTCACTCCCTGACTAGCCCACTCATTGCTCAAAGCCTTGGTCAGCTGAGCAATACCGCCTTTGGCTGCTGCGTAGGCAGGCACAGTAAGACCGCCTTGGAAGCTTACAAGTGAGGCGACATTGATGATACTTCCACGATGTCCGTTTGCGTTATCAGGTGATCGCTCCAACATGTACGCACCAAAGTCTCGACATAAAGTCCAGACTGAGCGAAGGTTGACTTGGAGGACTTCGTCCCAATCGCCCATGGGAAACTGATGTGCTGGGTGTCGCCGTTGGATTCCAGCGCAAGTGACCAGAATGCTAACATCGTGGCCATCGGCTAATATGCCTTTACTCAAGTTTTCTACTTGTTCTTGTATAGTCAGGTCTGCTGTGTAAATGAGAGCTTGTCGACCGAGTTTCTCGATAAGTCTCTTCGTTTCAAGATTCACTTCGTCTCTCTATCGAACGGTCAGTACTACTGGAAAGGTGCGTTGGGTCTATCAGTTGACAGTACCTGAACCAAGATGATGTCCGCGCCAGCTTCTGCAAGAGACACAGCCATAGTCTGGCCAATGCCTCTTGTTCCTCCGGTGACAACAGCCTTGCGGCCCTTCAACGAAAAGAGATTATCCAAAAAGGTCGCCATGGTTTGCAATGATACTGAGGCTCAGATTGAGAAAAAGGATCACATGCGTGAGTGTCGATACCTCGATGAACAGTTCGCCTAAAATGCGCATCCATAAAACTCGACTCCAGAAGTAGACGCCGAGAATAAGGTGACCCCCACGCCTGGCCGAGACACGCTCTCTTTCGGCATTCGATCCGTGTGTTACATGCACTTTGTTCGCGGGGTTACATGCGGGGAAGAGTCCTACTAGACTAGTACTATTAGATATGCCAGGACTGCCACCCTTTCGATCCGGTGGTTGATGTGCATGTCGGGCAATAAACATGGGGGACATCATGGTGAGAAGCGTGGGGGGCCATATGTACCACTAGAGCGACTAGAGCGGGTCATAGCCGCCTGGACCTTCAGCTTTTGACCTGATGGAGTAAGTTATCCGACAAGTATTGGACAATGTTCGACCATTATTACAGCGTGGGGGCACAGTTGCTGACCAGGAACTACCTACGCTAAGTCAGGTTTCGTTGCAAGCACGCATGCTCGGGGAATGATCACGCAGGCTTACGACGGAGCAGCAGCCACGAAAGTTTGTTAAAACAAGTTTCGGATCTATGACTGTGCGATGAGTTTTCACATCGATTTACGGGTCTGGCCGATGCGTTAAAGTAGTTTTTGTATTGTAGTTGATGCTGAAATGCAGCCAAGGAAAATTCGCGAACTATTTCTCCAAGCTTTTCTCTAGCTTTACGAGTTCTGCAAACCCACCCAACTGCTTGGTTGCCGCCTCACCCTCGAGAAGCGCACATGGCTGTCTAGGCAGACCTCCATATCCATAATATTCCTGCAGTGCTGCCTTGACTGAAACGAACCCCCCTTGAATTGCTACCCAATCACCCCTGGCCACCACCGCTTGTAATTTCTTGGCTTCCTTTAGCTTACCCTCCTCCCATAGCTCGAAAAGCTTCATGCATGCCCGGGGAGCAATGTTGCCTGTTCCTCCGATGATCCCTTCACCTCCCACAACGAGGGTCTGGAGTGTGAAGTCGACACTGCCGCCAAATGTTCTGAAAGCTGTGGTGCCCCGCCCTTCGTTCTTAGAACTCGTAGCAGCGGCAACCCGGGCGAGTTTTCCCGTGTTGCCACAAGTCAACTTTACACCCACGATATTGGGGTGTTCCGCTAGAGCAATGATGGTATCGGATGATAGATCGAGTCCGCTGCATGCACCGGGAAAGTTGTATATCAAGATGGGAACGGGGCTTTGATCAGCCACGACAGTGAAGTGCTGGATGATGTGCTTGGTCGTAAGGAGACCTCCATAATAGGCTGGAGGCAGTACCAGGGCGTAGTCACCACCAGACTCAGCTGCTTCACGACATAGCTGAATGGTTTCACGCGTAGATTGAGCACCGCAGCCAACAATCAGCGGTAAGCTATCCTTGCCAACTTCGTTCAGCGCATCGCGAGTAGCCCGGTTGATCAGCTGTCTCTCTTGATGGTCGAGATGGACAGCTTCACCATTGGAGCCATGAGTGACTAGGCCGGACACGCCAGCTTTGGCCAAGCGTTGCGCATGCAACCTTGTGGTCTCTACATCGACAGAGTCATCAGGCGAGAAGAACGCCACGGTGGGGACGTAGAGACCTGGGTGGAGGGGAGGTGGTGATGCTGATGGCTCGTGCGATGAGGCGCCGTTGGCAGATGCTCCTAGGGCCATGGTGAAGTGTAGGAATGTAGCGTGGTTGTTGAGCAGGTTCTCCAAGATTGTGTGAGACAATGAGCCAAGGAGGTATTGTGAATAAGAACAAGGCGATGAGAGGATACGGTCAGAAAAACGAAAATGGTTGTAAAGACCAAGAAGAAGTGGATGTTATAGTAAGCGAAAACTGTTCTCACTTTTGGAAGCGGGCAGTAGTAGATACCGACACAGGATGACCCCCACGTAATATCGATGTCTGTCAGATATTTGATCCTCGAACGCTGTCAGAAACCCGTCAACCAAGACTGTTCGATGCCCCCCTGTGAGTCTGACGCGGCAACTGTACAATTTAACGTGGTACTTTCGTAATAATACCGGCACGCTTGAGCCGTTACCATGCATGCGTGTTTCATGTTCCCGGGCATAGAGACTTGCAGCCTCAGCGACTCAGATGGAAGGAAACGCAGTTAGCTCTAATAGGACATTGCCCTTGAGTGGCATCTCACAAAGCGTGGGGATCATGAACCCCACGGAAAACCTCCTTGCTCCAGATCACTGCCAAGTCCTGGAGCATGGCCTAAGGGAACAACAACCCATCCATTACCCCGGACTCAAAATGGAGTTAGCTTCGTAGTCCCATTTCCTGTCGTAGTATCAACTTCCTTTGTGGGTCTCTAGTCGCTTGACCCCCACGCCGCTCGTTAAAAATCCAAACGGTAAGGAGTTTACATGCCGAGTGTTGATGACGTTGATAGTCACGATGATCCTGACAAGGACAAAGTCAAAGCCCCACTTACGCCGTACAGCCGCCCGTAACGGCGCGAGAGTACGAAAGGCCAACTTCCGTGTTTTCTCCTGGATTTCTGCCTTCGCGGAATATCAAATTTAGTTCTGAGCCGTTATTTACGCCTATAAGATGCCCTCGGAAGCTGTTTTCGACACTGACCAATAGGTAAGACGTGCGGCTAATGTACTAGTCTAGCCTTTTTGACCTTCGGAAGCTGGAGGTCCTAATCAGGACGATCCGTTCGAGGCAGATCACACTTAGGCAGACGGTCGGGTTGAAGTCTGGTCGATGTATCCTAAGCTTCATGGCTTGAGCAATATAGCTTTGTCGTCGGAAGCCTAAAGAGGCAAAGGCTGCCCTCGGCAATAAGTGCTAAGACAAAAAGGGCGAAATTCGGATGGAAAAAATGGGTAACGTGTTCGGAACGATACCCTACCTCAAAAAGACTATCTGTCCACCACAATCACGTCGGTAGCATGGTCAGATTCTGCTCCACAGCCGGATGGGATTCGCCCCAAATGGATCATACTGATCAAGACTCAAACAAGGTTGCGAATTACAGGTGCTAAATTGGTCTTAGTGTTGCTTGTTTTGCTAGAGCAAACAAGAATTTGATTCGGTATGCAGGGACAGACATGACTCGTACCATGGTCTGAGGAAGACGCTAGAGCCAGGACCAGCATGGCACCGCGGTAGAGATTTCCAGCTGCTATCACGATCTCCATAACGATGATCACTCACCGCCCCCTTATCACCCCGCATCTTGAATTGGTCCAAGTGCTTGGGTCCACTCACCCCGGATTCTCTGACGATATCCCTATTTCCCCAGACTGGCCCTCAAAGTCTGCGCCGTCTACGGTGTGGGGGTCCATATGTCCAGTCCAACTTTCTAAACTCTATTCACGGACCACTCAAGCCCTCTATACCAGTTCAGAAAAACGCTAAAAACTCGAGACAACCTCCCCGTCAGTTTGAGGAGGATAAGAAACCTTCTTTCCCACATATCAGGACTCGAGCAGTCTTTTTCTTCTTAACCTGTCTGTTGTTTGCGATATTGCAAGAGCCTGACTAGCCATCATGTCTGGCATCACAAAGGATGAAGAGGTTCCATCTCAGCAACACGCCGAGGACGTCGAGTCTCAGATTTTGAAGCCTGAGGTCGAAGCTGTCAATCAAGGCGCCGACCGCGTCGCCCAGATGATTGGTGCTCAGCACATTGAAGTGACTGAAGAAGACGTAAGTAAACACTCAAACAATATTCAATCTCTTGTCACTCAACACCTAGCTGATGACTTCTTCTGCAGAACAAACGTCTTCGCCGCAAGACCGATAAACATATCCTCTCCGTCCTCGTCTGGGTCTACTTCCTCCAAATTCTCGACAAGTCCGTTCTAGGCTATGGCGCCGTCTGGGGCATGCGAGAAGATACCAATCTCAGCGGCAACGAATATTCCATGGTTAGCTCCATGGCCCCTATCGCGCAGCTTGTTTGGCTTCCCTTCTCTTCGTGGCTCATGGTCAAGATTCCCCATCGAATTTTCATGGCGGGTCTTGTCTTCGGTTGGGGAACTGCTCAAGCTTGTATGGCAGCTTGCAACAATTATTCTGGTCTTCTTGCGACGCGTTTCTTACTGGGATTATTTGAAGCTGCTTGCCTTCCCTTATTTTCTGTCATGACGTCACAGTGGTATAGACGTGCTGAACAGCCGATGAGAGTCGCTTGTTGGTATGGTACCAATGGCCTCTCAACCATGTTCGCTGCCGCTCTATCATATG
Organism: Fusarium sp. FL617; assembly: GCA_030142105.1. Classification (NCBI taxonomy): domain Eukaryota; kingdom Fungi; phylum Ascomycota; class Sordariomycetes; order Hypocreales; family Nectriaceae; genus Fusarium; species Fusarium sp. FL617. The sequence continues at coordinate 769,883 of JAREIL010000004.1, read as the reverse complement.
GACTTGGCCAGATTAATGGGTCGCTTGCATCTTGGCGGATATTATTCCTCTTCGTCGGAATTATGACAGTGGCTACAGCTCCTGTTGTGTACTGGGTCATCGATAACGACATCCCCTCTGCTCGCTTCCTGACGGAACACGAGAAGCTTCAGACTATTGAACGACTCCGCGCTAACCAGACTGGAACTGGAAGCCGAGAGTTCAAATGGTCTCAGGCTTTGGAAGCTCTCATTGAGCCCAAGACATGGCTCTTCATCGGCATGGCTTTATGTCTCAACGTGACCGCTGCTGTGACGAACACATTTGGTCCCATCATTGTGGGTGGCTTCGGTTTCGACAAGGGCGTTACCTCGCTGCTCAACATACCTTTCGGCGCTGTGCAACTGATTGTCATTTTCCCTGCCTCCTACCTCGCCCATCGATACCGTATCAAGTCCGCCTTCTTGATTGCCGTCATGCTACCCGTCCTCGCTGGCGCTATCATGCTTTACCAGCTAGGACGCGACTACATCCCACCTCTTCTGGCCGCATACTACATGCTTGCATTCCTCTTCGGTGGCAATCCCCTCATTGTTTCTTGGATGATCTCCAATATCGCTGGCACCACTAAGAAATCGGTCATCATGTCCTTGTACAACATTGGCGTATCCGCTGGAAATATTATCGGACCACTTCTCTTCAGCTCCAAGGATGCACCGCACTATAAGCCTGGGCTCACGAAGACCATGGGCGTCACGGGAGCCCTTATTGGTGTCATTATCTTGCAGCTGGTGAATCTTATGTTTCTTAACAAATTGCAGGAGCGCAGGCGAGTCAAGAATGGCAAGCCTGCCAAGATTCGCGATCTTAGTATGGAGCATCGCTATGTTGCCAGTCCACAAGACGATGAGAACGAAGGCCAGTTGGGACAAAATGCATTCAAGGATCTTACTGACTCGAAGAATGATGAGTTTGTGTATGTTTACTGAGTCTGTATCTATTGTTGATCATTAGTATTTTGCCAGTTTGTGCTTGCGGAAAGCGTGTTAGGCTAGATATTAGTAACTGCAAACATGTGAATATCAGTTCCCCTCACAATACAAGATAGCCTCTGATGTCTGGTGTTCGAACGTGTCTAATGACTATGTTCATACTCGGGCGGGTTGCGTTCAAAACACGCCGCAGTCTTGTCTCAATGTCATCCGTCTACGTTTGCAGCCAGCCGTCGAGTATCAGGACGAACGGAATTGTGAGTCAAGAGACTAGTCCGGTGTAGTTGCATCCAAGCGTTCTTTCTTCCGTGGACAGTAGCTGGTAGCCTTTAAGACGCAGATGGAAGTTTTGAGATTATCGATGTATCATGAAATCCGTGAGCACATCGAAGCAGGGCAGTTTAATTGACCTATTACTTGAGTGAAATCTAATGATCAAGATCGCATTCGACTACCCAGCTCAGTTATATGAGTGTTACATAAGGTAAATCCGCATATAGGCCATCTCAGTTTCCGACCACTCGCTTGACAGTCTCTTGAACACTCTCAACCTCAAGACCCAAGATACCATTGGCAAGGTTACGCTCCTCGGCATAATTGGCGCGCAACCCTGCAACATTGCTGTAAGTGGTCGCGCGCACGAGCATGAATCCGCCACTAAAATCACCAGCGCCTAGCTTCTCCCTAGCTTCGGCAATTTGCTTATCGGTGGAAGTAGAGTTGACAGTCCATTTAGCCCTAGTAGCCTCTTCGAGGGCGGTCAAGATTTCATTCTGGGTGGTCTCGACCGAGTAAACGTAAAGGTAGCGGTTGGTTGTTTCCTGAGGATGTTCCAGGATTGAAACCACGGCTCGGGCGAGTTGCTTCTGGTTGATGAGGGTGAACTTCTTATCGCCGTCGTCCCAGATCGTCGCAGTACGTTTCTCGAGATCGTAGCTAAGGAACCCGTTGGCAAGACCCTGTTTTTGTTAACAACACCAACTTAGTGGGTCACAGAGGCTATCACTTACCCAATCGAACAACAGGCCGGTAGCAAGACCAGTCCAGGTCAGTCCATCCTTCTCCTTTGATCTGAGGTACTCGATGAGGTTCTTCTTCTGCTCGAACAGCGGCATCAATTGCAAGACAGCTGGATCTTCGCTGCTAGATGAGAACTCTGAGGGCAGGAACCGCTTGACTCCGGCTTGAACAGCGGCGTCAACGATCTTCTGTTGCTCGCCAAAGCCCTCTACACCCAAGGTGGAAATGACAGCATCTTGGCCTCTTAGAGCGTCAATGAGGTCAGATTCAGAGAAATCTGTCTTTCGGACGTTGACTTCCTTGGCGAAAGTAGTGGTGCTTTCTTTGCGAGCCAAGACTGTGATGTTGAACTTGGCAGCGGAGAGAAGACCATCGATAATGATCTTACCAGTGTTTCCGCTTGCCTAATGACAAGGTCAGTCCTGTGTTTTGCTCAAAGGGGATCTTGCGTATACTTACACCAACGATGGCAATGTTCTTGTATGAAGACATCTTGAGATGATGGGAATTGATTTGATGATTTTGGTGATGAGTTGGAATAGACGATGAATGAGTTTGTGAGGTTTATTGAATTGCTACATGATGAAAGCTGGAATTTATATCCATTCGAGCCTTTGCTGGTTATTACCCATCGTTTGTGAGGATTTCGGTCGTGGGACCGTTGGGCCAATCACATTGAGCGTGGCTTGTTCTTTCATCAGCCAGCGATGACAAATGAGGACGGAGGTATGCTGACACATTCTCCGTCCTCCGCTCTACCCAATCATATCGATCAACACAACGGAGAGGAGAGGAGCGCTCCGCAGCCTCCGAAACCTCCGCCCTCACATTAACATCCGCACCAACACATACGCAATATCTGATAACATCAGCGCCTTATGACTCGCCGCGCGATTGCACCAGGACGCTCATGTTTCGAGTGCCGTAGACGCAAGATCAAATGTAATCGCTCGCTACCCTGTTCTTACTGCGTCAAATTAAAAATTCAATGCGAATACCCGCCGTTATCCACCAGACATGCAAGACGTAAGAGGACGCCCGACAATGACGAACCTGCAGCAGACAGTTCGCAAGAGGCGCTCGGGAATCTTCAACCAAAACCTTCAAGAGCCACTATCTTAGACACCTCTCCGTCATCGATAGATCCACCTACACATGGGGCTTCTTTCACTCCTGTAAGCCTACTCACCAATTCCTATGCGTCTATGACTGACATATCAAAGATATTACCGGCCTTAACTCCCGACTCGAATTTGTCCCACAATGCATCAACTGCTGATGCATTCCCATTCTCATGTTTTCCCTTTCGCACAACCCACCTCCCATCTCTGGCGTCTTTGCACCCATCGTCAACATCCAAGCTACTGCTTTGGCAAACCTACATAGATGTGGTTGACCCGACTCTCAAGATTTTTCATATTCCCACATCTCAGAGGCGTTTCATAGAAGCCATTCAGGACACCTCAATTCTCGATGCACCCACGGAGTGTTTCATGTTTGCCATATACTATGCTGTTGTTGTCACGATGCCTGCTTCCGAGTGCATGAGTGTGCTGAAACAGCAGAAGACGGACCTCTTGCGACAGTGAGTTGGAGGATCCGCCTTGGTCTACTGAGAGGTTTTTAATCACGCTTTCAGGTATCGGTTGGGAGCTGAGTATGCTCTCCTAAAGGCCAACTTCCTACAGTCATCAGACTTGCTAGTATTGCAGGCGTTAGTTTTGTTTCTGGTAAGCCTTTTGTGCCCTCCATGCGAACTGTCTAACGCTCCACGAGACCTTTGTTAGAAATAGTGACTACGAGCCAGATATGCAGACACTCACTAGCTTAGCGGTTGGGAATGCTATGAGAATAGGTCTTCATTGCGAAGAAGTTACATCACAACTTTCTACGTTCGAAGTCGAAATGCGTCGCCGTCTTTGGTGGCAAGTCTACGTATTGGATGTCCGCATTGCAATGGAGTGCGATGTCCAGCCCAACATTATCGAGCAGGCATTCAACACCAGAAAGCCTCTAAATGTCAACGACAGTACTCTTGATCCGCTTGCCGATGCTCTTCCCCAAGACGTTATCGGAAAAACAATGATGACGCTTACTCTTATTCGTGTCCAAACCAGCGAGCTGACTCGACGTATACTCTTCTCTGACGACTTCAATAAAGCCAACTGCTATTCTACTCTATCTCAAGCACAGAAGTGCGACATGATTGACGATTTGCGAAGCAAAATCGAGACGAAATATCTGGCCTACTATTCTTCACAAATACCTCTCGATATAATTGCTTCAGCTACAGCTAGACTACTTTTCGCCAAACTAAAAGTCATGGTATCCATGCCCCAAGCGAGCCAGGGCAGAGGCAATCCTTTCAGAGAAAACTATCTCGCACTATGCCTCGAGGTCTTGAAAGAGTCTCATAAAGTCAGGTGTTACAAGTCGGGCCGGCCATGGTCCTGGCTATTTGAGACTTGTGTTGAATGGAATGCTTTAGCATATGTGATTCTCGACTTGTGTGTAGCGCCTGAGAGTACCAACTCGGTAGCTGCGTGGAGCCTTGTTGAGGATATCTATGAAGAATGGCAGGGTGATGCCAATCTGGCGGAGGATCGTCGATGGCCACATATCGAGGCTCTTTGGTCAGAAGCGACGACAGCGAAGAGGAGGGCCTTTGATGCGCAAGCACCCCCGTCCAGTCAGAGCCTAAATTTTGACGTTCCAGATCCTTCGACAAATTCCGCAGCATTCTTATCAACAAACGGGCAAGACGGACATGGTCTGACGGCTGGGAAGAGTACCTCAAATGAGTCTGAGTATTTTGGTTTACAATGCTTTGGTGCCTCTGATACAATGTCTTCGGTTTCTGGTTTAGAAGGGGATACGCCCACGAACTTATCAAACTTGCCGGGAGTGGGAACCGCGTGCGAATGGAGTGAATTGCTGTTTGAACAATACTGGCAGATCATGGAGTAAGAATGGTCGAGTGTCTGGAAACTCCCCTTCCACAAGACTGGCCGTACAGCGCCCGATATCACTTATGGTCGTCTCGCGTGTAAAGGGCATAACTCGCAGGCTGATAACGACTGCTAGTTGTTCCCAATCGAACACCGGAGACACTCGCGCTGACACAACAACCTGGCGCAGGGTTTATAGTTAACAATGGCGTGACCCTGAGGAGTATGTTAAATACAACAATCATGGACATATCAACAACGCATTGCGGAAACTGTCTAAAAGCTTCTTGCCGACAAGATGTTGTTCCCCTCGTTTCAAGACTTTTACATCTATAAGCTTGCGACAACTGAGGACCCTGAACAGCGTTCTGGCGGTTCTGTGTTTGGTGGTCAATTGATGCTTAGTTTTGAGGGTCGTGAAACTCGGTATGAGGCGAGGATGGGGACATGGTGTTGGTTTGATGGCGACTTGGGTTATGTGGAATGGTCCAGCGGGAATGGTCGAATTGAGGATGATGAGTATGGAGGAGAAGATGAGAGATAGCGTGAGCTTTTGGTTCAGGTGTAGCGATTGGTGTAATATGGCTACTGCTAAGGTGGTGTGCTGGGTAATAGAAGATGATGCTTGGCTGGGTTCCGTTCTTGCGGCCCATGCTTTTCCCATCCCTTCAAGGGGCTTTCCTCGATGAGCACTCATGATGGCAGTCGCTTAATTTTTAACAATATGTGACAATCTACGATATGGCACAATTATCAAAGTTTTGTCGCATGCGCTATGTTATTTAACGCACAGTAGATCCCGGTTGCCTAGTCCTTTTGGTCGGAGCTCTATCTACATACTGACGTGGGTAAGGATGTGGCAATACAGCGTCTGGGTAGATTCACTGCTGCCAGATGAAAGATTTAAATGATCAGAAGAAAATGCGATGTAAACAAACTACATGTGACCCCAACAAACGACTTCCTCACGAATTCCACCAGTGTTCGTTCTCATTCATTCTGAGCCAGAAGTAACCCTTGACTATACACCAGTCTCCACGTCAAGCCACAACCGGAGGGCACTCGGCCTGGGATTTGTTTCCAGACGTGCCACGTCGGGCGTTAGAGAGCGGGCCTCGCTGCCCTCACGTTCCTCTCGTTCGAACAATTCGAGTTTAAGTTCAATCAAGTTTAGGGCTGGAGTGGAGACATCAAAATACTCAGGCAAATCAGATCCCCCAAACTCCAGCCAGTTGTACAATGATGGATCGTCAAGGCCGTTTGTCCCGGCTATCTTCTTGTAATCCCACGGTTGGTTGAGATTGAAATTGCACCGGAAAATTGAGGCTCCGCTACTCAGTGAGTCGATGTCTTCGATAGAATTACTCGACTTAAAGGGATAGTCATCAGAATCGCGATCCGTGAAAATCCCTCGAGTTACACATTCAGTATGTAACGTTAGCCAGGCGATAGTGGGTTCGAGAATCGTGTTGAACAAGTCGGTCGAAAGGTTGAGATCGGGGCCTCCGTCCAGCAAAATGTGGTATGACTCAAAAGGCATGCCCTCATTTAGAACCTCTAAGGCGTGTATGACGTAGCTAACAAAGTGGCGACGAAGGAATTCGGGGTACATTTGAAGTGGTCCTCGCAAATCTGGATCAGGTGTATGAATAGCCTCGACCCAGAATGCCACTTCTCCAGCTGAGGGTAGGTCGCTGCTGAGGACGAGGTTTCGCCACAGGTTGACACGATGCTCGACCGAGAGTTTTTCGTTTTCCTGGCAAAAAGGAATCAGACCGATGGGGTGGCACTCAGGATGAGCGGTTGTAGTTCGGTCTTCATTTACAATGAGTTTACGTATAAAGAGACGCTCCTGCTGAGGCATTCGATTTAAGAAACGTATGGCTACAGCTGCCGCCGAGAAATGATATTTTCTTCGATATCGATATGTGGGACCCTCATACTGGGGGTAGGGTTCGTCAGTCTGGTACCAGGATCCTAAGCGATTCCAGAATTTGTGCAGCTGGAGCTGTTTACTCACTTGAGCGACCTCATGTAGAGAAGGGATCGCCCAAGGATCGAAACAAGCATCGAAGAGCTCGAGAGGTTGGTGAGTATGAGTCCAGTCAGGAAGGATCTCTTCAATAGCTTCTGCAAATTCGGCAGTATGTTTTTCAGCAATCAGTCGTAGAATATAGGCGATTGCGCGTTTGAATGATACTGTGTTATCACACCACTCCAGCTTGGCCGAGTCAATTCGGAGCGACGACGAAATGGAATGCTGGAAATCGAAAGAACCTTGGAAATCTGGATATGGTTGCTGAGGATGTCGCTCATCCCAATTAATAGCGCCGGTAATGGCACACTGAATTTCTGGCATGTACTGTGGAGACTTGAGAGCGAGCTGGGTGTACATATCAGGAGTCACAAGTCGTCTCAAACGAAGAAGTAGATCTGCCTGGAGCTGGGTGTGAAAGCGCACAATGTAGCCAAGAGATCCAGCTTGTTTCTGCCAGTCTTGTCGATAAGCGGTCGAGAAGGTGATGGCATTGAGGTTGAATGGAAAATGCCTTGTCTCGTCGGCGATTGAGCGGCAGGTATATCGAAGCGATACATCGACTCGTTGACCATTGGCCTCGACGAGTTTGTCACAGTCGGCATCGTAAACATAGCCGCCATCAACTCTGAAGTAGTGTTGATAGATTTGCTCCCGCAGTTCCCAAGGCAGGCCCAAGAGGCTGGCCCTGGAAGTGGTAGGATTTGTCCTGGCAGACATGGTATCGGAAGGGACCAACCCTGTGATAACAAAGAGTGGTAAAAAAGTACGAGAAGGTGATTGAGCACTTGCACTGCGATCTCGGCTGATGCGCTGAATGCTGATCTTGAGTGCCGGGTCAAATTGTTGAGACGCAGGACAAGGAGGGGTTGTGGCTTTTTATAGGCGACCACACAAGGTAGCTTATGAGTCATGAAGGTATCAACCAGCGATCACGGAAACCTTACCCCAAACTTACGCACCACATCTGAGCCATGCATACCGAAGGTTTTAAATAAATCTCACAATATAATGGAACCAGCAAGATATTCTATAGGAGTATTAAGATTAACTATGTAATTTATGCTTTGCGTCTTTAAAGTTAATGAGAGGACTGTGTCAACGATAATAAAGAACACGATTTTTTTCACATCACAAGAGCATTTATACTTCCAATGCCAACACAATTGCCCAAAGCTGCATAGCAGCAAAGTTGGTTTGGTATAGTGGCCCCTTCTGAATAGAAAAGCCTATAGATATCATCAGTCAGATAATCGGAACCTCAGCGATGGAAAGTCGTAACCTACCTGCTCTTCCTCCCTTGAGATAATCCAGGTCAACAACACAAAAGACAATATGGCGGCTCCTAGAGTGTCAGTAACCTTCAAACCAAGGTCAAGAAGTGTATGGCAACTCACTTCCACACCCTACAAGGTCAATCATCAGCGACGACGACGACCAGAGCGTTGATGCCAACCAATACAGGAATTAAATCAAAGTTAGAAATGTAGAAGTTACGCATACTAGAAAGTGATCTTACTGCATTTCCGATCATCTCTACAGATATCCTATCGAAAGCAATATATCATCTCCAACATGACCAATACCAGCACTGGCATCTCAATATGCTAGTCAAAAAGAGTCTCGAGGCTACAAATCAACAATATCATCAACTAATTGACCAACTCTGCGCCACTGTGATGTGGTTAGCTAACAGTTCAAGCTATGTAATAACGCCTGATACTTATATTTGGCACTTTTCCGTTGCGAGGCATTACTAGCAGCCGGCGATGATATCAATCCTTCTCTTACTAAAAGGGTGAGACAACTGGCTCGCCGGCAGAGGAAAAAGCTTCAAAGATTGGTCAAAACTATGCCTGACTAGAAAAATGAGGGCTTCTTGACGTTGAAGGAACTGTTCAGGCAGGTGAGTGAATGAAGCTTGACTACGGACCTTTTACTCGCAATGTGGGCTGTACGGGGGCCCTGATGGACCTTTGGTTGGCGTTGAAGGGCGAGTTGTTGATCTGCTATTAAGGCAAGTCTTTGTTAGGATTGGTTGACGAATTAGAGGCTGATGTATCGAAAGATGGGACTCGAAGACATACAGGATGAGTCAAAGGATGGGTTAAAGGGTGACTCACGGGGCTATGTTTATGTTGTTTGCTGGAGCTGATCGGTAAAAGTGCCTTGGGCGGGGATGGCGAATCGTGCATACAAACGAAAGCTAAGCTGGGGTGAGTCAACCTATCTTTCAAATTGAGCGACTTGTCCAGTGCACGTCGAGGAAGCGGAGCTTACCAAAGGTTTTGGGGGAGTCTGCAGGACCGAGGGAGAAGTAGGAAGTCAAAATACACAGGGATCTTGATCCAAGACGTCAGCATAGTGGTCATCACTGATTGGATCAATGAGCAAACTTGCTTTGACACACAACAGTTTTGAACACATGGAACTTCCAGACCAGGTTAAAGGAGTTGAATCACTATCCCCTTGAGATCTTTTCGACACCCAACTGTCATCCATTGGTTGGAGACTGCCAAACTATGGCTAAGGCTAGCATATTGGGACACGGAAGCGCCACGCGCTTATTTGGACGAAGTCCTCAATGCTTGCCGCAACTCGAGCCATTTAGACAGCGGTGAAGACGCAAACATTGGAGACGCAAGTAATTCCACTGGCGAGCCTCCATATCAAGAAATGGATTTTGGCATGTGTGACCTCAAAAACCATGATCCATTCTCGGATGAAAGCACCCACGCTTTGACGCACCAGCCTCATGACTTGCGAAGCCGCAGCTGTGCGGTAGAGCCTTGGCAGAGAGGTATGGACTTCTATTTCAAGCCTATCTGAGATTCTCATGATTGTTGAACGCGCCTTTTCTTGTTTTTTCTTTTGATTACCCAGCGGCTGAATGCTCTGAGCGTGGGGGGAGACGTGATGTGCGTCATTCGATCGCAGGTAGGCTTCAACGCTAGCATCACTACTGCAAAGACCGTGCCAGAGGAAGGCAGTGGAAAGATTTGGTCAGAAGAAGGCGATCCGGAGATGGTTAATGTGTCGGATTGAGGAGAATTCCACATCTCCAAGTCTACCCGACACCTCATCCTGGACAGTTTCCGCGTTGTCCGGCGTTGCAGTGAATAGATTCTCGAGCACGAGTTTGAGTTTAGTACATCCCCCCCCCTTATTTTATTAGTCTTTGAATCGAGTTTTGTATCACACCCGTCTTCTTACATTCTGCGGCTACTTTGTGGCAGCAGAGTCCGTGAACGATATATGTGCCTTTTACATGTGTGTAAGACGGAATATTCGTCTCCACCATCTATCTCCCTTGCGGAGACCATCTAAGCTTGTTTCTAGTACCAGCTCTCTTAAAAGCCGGGCTTTGCCTCGAATTTCATGATTTAAATTTCTTCGTTCTTATGTTTCTTTTGTTGTACGTGATGCAGTACTTATTTCCCTTTCAGTATCGCAAGGGTCTATTGGGCCAACTAAACTTTTTTCACCGCATGTATGATAATCATATAGGATCGATACTCGTGATAGAGTCAAGATGGTGATCTTACTTTTACGAAAGCATGATGTTTCCTTCATGATCTTATCCTCGCCGATCTTCACTCTCTTTCTTCGAAATTGTCCTGCAACAAACGCACCCCTTCAATAATTTTACCCATATCCGTTCTCTCGATGATGGCACAATCTTGTCGTATCTTTTCAATCAGGACCTTCAAGAACTGGATGGGGCTCTTCGATAAACCTGATTTGTTGACGATGATTCCATTGTTTTGAAGTGGAATGAAGCCATCCGGGCCAAGAATGATAGTGTCATCTGTAGCACCCCACGCTAGACCAAGAGAATCGCAAAGACTCACATAGTCTTCAAATGTCGTTAGATAAAGTTGTCCTGCAAAGAGATTCAGGAACATGATGACGCTCCTTGGGATTATATTTTCAGTTGACTTTGCAGACACGCAATACAGTCGTAGGTGATCGAGTGAATTGAAGCCGAGGTTAATCCGAGGGGCGTATAAATGCAGCACCACATGTCGAGATGTTTCAATCAAGGGAAGAAGCTCTTGGGCCTCATATGGGCTTATGACTACAAGCCGAAACTGGTCGGTTTCAGACTTGCTAGTGAGGACCCATTGCACGGGCCGTTGGAAAGAGTCTGAGTAGTCGCCAGACCCAAAGACTGCTGTGACGGTCTTGGAAAAACCACACGTCACCCGGATCCGGTTCGGAAAATCTTGCACGTCGAAATGCGTGGCTGCTGACGTGTCGCTCAAAGTCTTGAAAGCCGGCTTCACCACGAATCGGAACACAGGAGACTCCTCTGGAAAGCTCCCATTCGTTACCCATTGTCTGAGCATATCATGGACTCGATGAGTTGCTGGCTGAGCAGGAGGAGGCTTCTCAACTTGCCGTTCTTGCTCAGTCTCAGGCGAAAGCTCTCGCTCCTGTTCTTCCTGTAAAGAGGAGGTACGGAGTTCTGTCAAACCAAATTCGTCGCAACGAGATCGGAATGCGTCACTCATTGAGCTGTCGGCCTTATCCAGGAGTTCGTTCAATATCTTTTGCCCTCGGTGTGGACGATATCGCTGGTCTAAGCTCTGAACCTCATCCTCAAGAAACATTTCAGCCCATCCAGTAACAGGATCATGGTGGTCAGAAGTCTTTGCAGCTTTCCGCCAGTATTCGCGTTGCCGACAGAACCGAACACCTTGGTTGAGCCATAGCGGAATGGCTTTACGCAGGTCAAGACACGTTTCAGTAATGACCCAACAGAGAACGTCCGAAACTGTGATCTCGCAGCATCCTATGTCTTGTGTGCCTTTGAGCTGAATTATCTTCTGCTCGATCTCCCAAGGGATGCAGAACTCTACCGTTTGCCCTTTCCCGAGCTTTCGCATTCGCATACAAGCTATTACAGTTGTTAGCAATGTTGCGTGCTTCTCCACTATACTACATACCTTGAACCAATCGGTCCTTGGTAAGACCAGCACCCAGCGTGACTAACGCGCGATAGTTTGCAGGAAGCTTGAGGTCCGTCCCTCTTGTGTGGGCTTCGTCGAGGAAGACCAGGCACTGATCCATCTGGTCAGCGAACGGCGATGTCTGAAGCTCTTCCACCTTGCCGAAACGATCAACCACAATAATCTCGTCATGCTCACTAAAACAAATGACAGCCTGGGTCGTACAATCGTTTTTGTAGCAGGCCAGCCATTGCTTGGCAAACTCTAGGTTGCTAAGATCAATGACTTGGGCGCCAACGTCTAGGATCACACGGGTCTTGTCAGACATCTCCGACATCATGTGTAGAAGCATCTGACTGTCAAATGCAATGCCTTGAGATTCCTGTGGCACCAGCGCGATTCCGTTATCCGGTCGTAGTAAGTATTCAAGCACAAGCGCATTCGTGTGCTTCTGTTCTGGCAGATCCAATTGTTTGATGTCCATAGGAAGCACATATCTTGAATCATTGGTCCCACTGAACCCAGTCGTAGGATTTGATTTGGTCTTACCCAGATCCCAACCGGAAGCGGACAGCTTGTTTGGAAACTCTTTGGACTCCTTGGCAAAAACTAGATGAGATAGGTAGTAGTCAATGGCAGACTTGGAGTACCTGATGTAAGGGAAGATCTCCGCTATACACTGCACGCGATCTCGTAGATTTACCCCTTCCAGAGTTCTGAAGGCCGAGGGTAAGGCCGGAGCTGTCTTAACCCAGTCTTGGTACTCTAGCTTAGCGTTATCAGATCTAGCGAGTAGGCTGAACGCCGAGAAAAGACTCTCATCACTTAAGCCGCTGTAGTAATAGCTGAGGGAAGTCAGCGTGATCACTACATCAGGATGGCTGAACTCGGATCGAGGAGTTGGGTTGTCCTTTGCTCGGAAAGGTACAGCCAATTGAGTCCCGGTCTCTCTATGCGGATCCACTCCATAGTTGACCCTCCATCGCCTCTGACCAAGCGCAAAAGCGAGGATACCGCCTGCAAACAGTCCTCGGAGAAGGAGAATGTGGCCGATGGTCGTCTCGTCCCAGAATAAACTTTCTTCGACAGCCTGAATGTCCTCAATCTTCAGTTCCCAGTGAGTTACATAATGATGGATAAGATCCCTGGTTCGTCGAGGCTGACGTGCGATCGGGAAACCAGGCATTCCTATGTCACAGATGGAGCTGGCAACACGGCTGAGAATGGCTTCCTCAGCATCAGGTCGCAGCAGTCGTATCCTTGGGTATCTCTCGCTGTGCCGATCATCAAACTCGAGAGATTTTGGAAACTCAGACTTTGACTCGCCAGCGAATTTGGATATGAGCCCTAACACCTCCTAGATAATGACCCATCTGCTAGGGCTATCCTCGATTGGTCGTTGCTGCCCAAGCGTATATATGAGCTCGAACTTGACGCTGAAATTTTCGTCGCTCTCATCAACGATATCCCGAGATGTGTGATCAAAGAGCAACCTAGTCTTCGCCATCTGTTCTGCAGCCTCAACTTGGCTATTGAGTTGACATTCAAGCTCCATCAACTGGAATGACAGCAGGTGCTCCGGCTGGACCATTAAAACACCTCCTTCTTCCATGCATCTAGCCATAAGCCGGTGAATTGTTGAAGCTCGGAAATGGTCCATACGGATGTCTCGAGAAAATGGCAGTAGATAAACGGGACGATCGAGTAACCCAGCCAGTTTCGATACGAGCATTTGGTGCATCTGTTTTGCTTGCGGTTTGGCAACGATAACTCGTACTAGCTTGGAAGTATCTCCAAGAGTTGCAGCAACAATGGGCACAATAACAGTAGATTTGCCCTCGCCCATGTTCAATTGCATCACAACATTTTCGTTGCTCGGGGGGTCAATCATCTGTTGAGCGATACGCTGCTGTACATCTCGGATCATGATCTCGCTCTCACACTCTAACAACAACCACTCCGGATGGTCAAGAGGCGTCCAACTCGTATGACCTACGTTCTCAAGCTCACGCAGTAGATCCCCATGACTAGATTGGAATTGCAGAAGCCGTTTAGCCTGCTGAACAGCGGCTATAGAAAGAGCATAGTCAACCACAGCCGCCTGCCACGTATGAGGCAGGCTTATACAACGGGATGATCGAAGCTGTTGCAGTAGAAGAAGTGGTGAAATCCTGGGAAGATATTCAGCATCTCTTAGAACCTTCTGTATGCTTCTCGGGACTTCTGCACCAGATTCCCACGTCAGAGAATTATACAGTCCTTCTGACAAAGATCGGTAGACTGCCGTTGTGTGGGTCATGCAATCGTCGAAATGTTGTTCAAATAAAGCACTGTGGCGTGGAAGTTGGTTTTGGTCCAAACTATGTTCATAGTGGTCACGTAAGCTGGAGAGACTCTGCCTTAACTCGCGCAAATAGTTGTGCTCGTACTGCAATTTTGCCCTAGAATCAAGGCTGTCGATGATGTCAGCCAGCTTGTCTGTTGCATCCGATTCTTTGTTTGTCGTTTCCAACAGACTCTCCAGTTTCGAAATGTGACTGATATTGGAAAGTGTTGGCGCACTGGAGAACAGGTTGTCGATGGATACATATCCCAAAGGCCGAGTTTTTGGCGAAATGTGGCTCTTCGCAGGTAGGGGGCTGAGGGTCAAGGTTTCCACCGGCATGTGCTTCAAACGTGCAACAACATCATCGAGATACTGCTTGAACATCAGATTGTTATACCAGGCAGTCGATTTGGGCTTCACTGCTCCAATCGCTTGCTTAGAGCTCAAGTAGGTTTCGATGATACCCCCGGCCGGCTTCCTCGGAGTCGCACAAGGCCATTGGTTTCTGAGATCATCGTGAAAGGACTGGACAGCTTGTGTCTTGTGCTTGTTAAATTCTTTGTGTCGGTGGTTCAGCATTTGTCGGTCAGACTCATTCCCACAACGCGGAAGGGACGCTTCTGGACATGAAGAAATAGAAAACACCGCATTGTAGGCCTGTGCCTTCACCTCCTCAGAAACAAAGCCATATCTCTTTGTCAGATCATAAGAGCCCCTGGCGGGTAATGGAACAGCCGCCACTAAGGAAGACTGAGCTAACATCAACAGTGCTTGGGTAACGTTGGGCCTATGTTTGTTGGAATACGACATGGTCGCCATCCACACCGTCAACTCGAACTTGTTGAGCCAGTTTTGTTCCGCTTTGAAAGCATGATGTAACTGACACCAGTCAGATGAAAGGTACTCATCTGGGCTCTGGAGCCACTTCGAGTCGTAGTACATCATACTTCTGGAAGGCGTTTGGTGCTGTACAGAGACTGTGTCTTCACTGAGAAGCTCATAGAGATTATTAGCAAAATCATGGTCGAAGTTTTGTGGGACAGAACAATGGCCGTGGTGAATGCGAAAGGCAATCTCCCGGGCGCGAGCCGCACGTTCTGGTGTTTGTCTTTGGTCTCTTGGAATGTAGCTGATATCATGTCGGGTCGTAAACTCTTCAGCGCCAAATCCAGCAACGTGTTCTCTAGAAGCTCTGAGGATTGCCCTATCGACTAATTGCATTATAGAGCGATCTGGAAAGTCCGGTACTTTATTCTTGGGATAGAGAAAGCCAATCTCGCTGGATCTGGCGAGTATATCATGAGTAATTCTGTAGTATCGGTCATCTTGGGACAGGAAAGACAGGCCAGAATCCCAATTGACCGTCTGCATAACCTTTTCGTGCTTGGGATAAAAGGAACGGGCCGGCGAAAGCTTAGTTATCAGGTCCACTGTCCGGTAGGCGGCTTCAGACAAGACGCACGGCGCTCGAATTGATGCAGAGTTCAGAATCTCGAGAGCCTCCTCAGTTCCCGTCCGTTTGATAAAAGGATCCGGAAGACAGAAGGATGTAAGGCCGTGGATGTAGGCAAGAAACAGCTTACTCTCGATCTTGGTACTAGCCACTAGTCGACAGAGCAGATCATCAAGCTTGTAAGCCTGCACCCGACGAGCACTGCCATGAGCTACAGTGGCAGCCGTGTGCCTTTCAAGATTGTTGATCCCTGCCATTTCATAATGGACCGAGCCTTCGGGAATGAGGACCATTCTGCTCGATCTGTCGCGGTTACCACACAACACCAGTTTGCTGCTAAAGCCCACCAGGGTACCAATAGACTGTCTTGCGTCAATCTGCATGTCGCGAAACTGGCGAGACTTGATTACCGAGTGTCCAGACTTCAGAGAGAACTCGAGCTGCAAACTTGGAATCTGGATCTCGAGGATGCGGCTGTTCATGCTATAAAGCATATGGAGTCCAAATAAATCTTCCAGTGGGTTGAAAATTGCCGCGATGCGTGTAGCTAGCTGATTTGAAGGGGCGATGAGAAATGCCTCGTCGCAGCGCGTAAGGTTCCAGGATCCTTCGCCTCGTTTGAAGCACCAGTTGTCAGGCTCGTTAGAAGCCCAGGCGTCGCTGAGCTTACAGAGCTCGATGTTTCGATTCTTCCCATGTAGCCAATGTGCATAGTTGTCGACAAAATGGTGTGGTATTGACTGCCTCATGACTCTCGGCGGAACAAGATCCAAGGTCGAACCTTCTTGTCTAGTCGCACCAGCAAGTCATTGTCTTGCATACCAAAGTGGATTGTATAGCCATGGAAAGACCTGGTTGCACTGAAACGCATTCCTGGGAGGTCGCTCGGCATGACGTCCAATATCATGGATCCGAAAAGACGTTGATAGTCCTCGTGGACTTCGTAGTCACGAGGCAGCCGTGATAGAGGGGACCCGTTGACTAGAAGCTCACCTGTGAGTATGCTGAGGTGAACGCTTCTTCGGCCAGATGTCGTCTCGAGCCAATAACATGTTGAAGGGGTAATTGACCAATCTGAAACTCGGGAAAACCCAGGCCAGCCTCGTGAAATAGCTAAATCAAGGCAGGCATTCCCCTTGGAAACGACTTCATGGACCAGAGTTGATCGAGCGCGGTGTAGTGTGTGCCTAACTCTGTCAAGCATGACGTCATAAAGTGGATCCCGGGACTTCTTTGTGAGAACAAAGTTGTTATAAATGATGATAGAGGCTTCAATGATATATGACGCTTGTTGCGCGTCTGCTAAAACAAGCTGCAAGGTCTCATCGTCGACGTTAAATGTTTCCATGCAGATCATAGCAATGTTGACAGCTGTTTCTGAGAAGTCCTTTCGCTGAATGTCATCGCTTGTGTCTTGTACTTTCTTAATCAA
Source organism: Fusarium sp. FL617 (assembly GCA_030142105.1). Taxonomy (NCBI): domain Eukaryota; kingdom Fungi; phylum Ascomycota; class Sordariomycetes; order Hypocreales; family Nectriaceae; genus Fusarium; species Fusarium sp. FL617. Next base: position 752,746 of record JAREIL010000004.1, on the reverse strand, counting down.
GGTCATGAGCCACCGGTATGAGATGTCGCGACAATGACTTAGGAGCACAAGAATCGATGGAAACAGCTTCGGGTCGGCTATAGAGATCAAACGAGTTGTCAAAATGGTGAAAGAGCACAATGTAGTGTGAGATTCCCAGTTCCTCTCGACCCTTGCAACTCCGTGGGTGAGATTCTCCAGCATCTTACGACCGAACGCAATGTCCGAAAGTCGTGAGTGCGTCTCTTGTGTGACATTGGATGCAGTGTATGGCCCAGCTTGGAGGCTCATCTGAAGTAAGAAAATCGCCGTTTCTGGCTTGTTAAAGTCTATGGTGGGCATGGCGAGTTGCGTCAAGATGCTCATCCATTGTATACGATACCCGAACGGCAACACAGCCAAGGCTTTGTACTCGCCCAGAGTCATGTAGTCAGGGCACTGTGATTGGCTCGCTATGACCTGGTTCGGAGTCTCGCCATTGGGTCGGACATGTGTGCGGACAAGGAAGGGCTTCAAAGCCTTGGCACGCGTTGGAAGCTTCAAGGTACACAAGTCTGAAACAACCAACGACGGGTTGAAGGGAGATACAAACCTGTTCTCCTTGCGATTGAAATATTGATAGACAAGACCGTTGTTGAGACACACATCTGACACACTGCTCTGTGCGATGGACCTCGTGCGTCGATGGGTGACAAGGTGAGGCTTTGCTTCTGACAAAAGATGCACTCGCTTACCCGAAGAGCTGCACCAAGCAGCAAGGCCATTGTATGAATCTAGCGAGTACGATGACTCTGGGCGACCTCCGTCAGACTCGTGACCCAGCACGTCATGGACGAAGTAGAAAGTAAGATCGCGCCATGCCGCGAACGAATCAGGCACTCCAAGTTCGAATACCACTGCTTGGGCTTCAAAGGGGTCAAGTGGTAGTGGCCACTCGTGCACTGTAATGTCCAGGTTGGCTGCTTCCCTCTTCAAAGAGCAGCGATTACAGTAGGGATCGTGCACGGGATATGTGGCGCCAAGTTCAGTTCGCTGAACTTCTCCACAAGCTTGAGAGTCAGATTCTCGTAACAAAGCATTATACCGGTCTTTAAGCTGGCAAAACTCTTCAATCTTGGCCTGCTTGTCCTTTTCTGCCCTCCGTTCGATTGCTTCTTTTTTCGACTTGAGTGTAGCTGATTTCTCAAAGTACTCCAGCGGAAATGAAGACCGGTGACCGTATGAGCGGAAAATAGAAGGTCTACTACCATGCCGGTGACGTTTCAGCAGATAGGTCTCGAGAATGTGGAGCCTTTCCATGTCGGCTTTTAATTGAATCATAAGCGCTTGCCAGATGTCAGTGGGCACCTCTGCATCATACAAGTGTAGCGTTGGGTAAGCATAGCACGCGACTTTGTCAGCTGCAACCCAAAGCTCTCCAATGGTGAGAAGCATTCGTGATGCACCTTCTGGTCGATTGGAATACCAATCTTTTGCAGCGGCATGATAGTTTTCAAGCAGCAATTTGAGTGCAGAGCAGGAGGACTCCTCATGGACATGTGTTTTGATCCACTGGCTGAGATAGTTCTGGACCCAACTTTCGATCATTGCAAGGCTGAAGGACTTGTATTCACCATCGTTGGATGTCGTAATGGAGGGGAGGCCCCCTGCACCAAAGGTTGCGACACGCGCCGTCGGAGTGAATGATGAGGTCTCATCGATATTGTTGCGCTGTGCAATCGACGCAAGAAACTCGTCCATCTTTGGGATCGAAAAGCGCACGTTATCCTCCATTTCAATATTGCACAAGGCTTGAAGATCAAATTGCTTCTCTGAATGATCACAGATGTTTTCCCACCTCTGGTGCAAGCAGGCAGAGGCAGCTGCGACGGTAGTCTGAATGGTCTGGAGCCACTTGCCTTCAGGTGGACTTTCCAGTTTGCAAAGCCGTCGTGAGATCTTGGTCATCATGGTATGAAGAATCTCACTGGCGGCTGACTTGCTGTTTGCAAGAGCTAGCGTTTGCGCCAGCAGATATACTATGAAGCGTTTATAGATGTCATCTGAGCCACCTGAAAGACGGCCCATAGTAAGCTGCAGACCAACCCGGATGAGAAGCCAGACTGGGGATCGTCTCCACGGAATTTTGCTACTGTTGTAGCTGATCTCTTCGCGGGTGTGCTTGAGTATACCAGTTGTCTTGACTGGTGTCCCGATGCCTTGTAAAATGCTTGTAAGGAGCTCGGTGACGATCCGTGGGTTGGTAGTCTCTCGATCCTCGGCATGGTGCTGCTTCGCCTTTTTGGCCTTGTGTTGAGTTTCGGGGACTGTCTGATGTGACATCTTGACGAGGGTAGCAGTTAAGGTTTCCTGGAACGCCTTGTCTTGAAAGTCTTCTCGCGAAATCTCGGTTGCGTTGGCCGGAAATTGACGAACCAGTCGACCTTTCGTAGTCATGACGGCTGTGTTGGTTGGAGAAAGTTCAAAAGTCTCAAAGCATAGCGAATCATGAGCTTTGCGGATAAGCAAGCCCGCATTCTGTGCACTAATGTGAATCAGTGCGATATGGTCTAGATCAACTACTGTTAGGGTCCGCACGATAAGACTCAATGAAAGGATCTTACCCTCTGTCGAGAGATTCCCCAAAGTCCTCTGGACGTCGCTCTGTCCCAGAAAGCCCCTCGAATCAGTTACATCCCGCATGTTTTGCAACATGCAGATGGCAGTCTTGATAACTGCCACATCCTCTGAGTCTGACTCGTCCATGAAACATTTCAAAGAATTCAGCACAAAGTTTGTCAAGAAGACAGTTCTTGAGTCACTGGTGTCATCTTGACCTGGAAGCTTGGCGGGCAAGAACAGGTGATGAAAAAGGTATTTCATCTGTTCGTTGTTGCTGGAAGAGCCCATCTCGGTTGGTAGAATAGAAGTAACTTAAGAGAAGATATGAGTGATTCAAGATTGGTGATGGAAATGGTGTTTCACTTTCACTCGATGGAGGTTAAGAAGGGAAAAAAGCGTGAAATGGGGGTAGCGCTTTATGTACTTCGTTGACAGAGTTTGCTTATCCATCCACTTCTCCGCCGCCCAAGGTTTTCTGCCACAGGAAATTGTTTGTGTAGGAACGTTAGTTGAGTTAATACACTTCATAGCCAGTTACAGACCCAACATCAGAGTTGGAGCGACTTACATGGGTCGGAGTAGTGGGTGGTAGCCTAGCATGCCGGTAGGCCTCCCGCATCAGCAAGTCGACCAACACAAATGGCGAACGCCGAGTGGTAGACAAGACCTGTGACGTCTTTGATTTGCATGAAGCTCTCATGAGAAAGTCGTGTAGTATGGGGAATCTTGATGGAGTGAGTACCCCGGCTTGTTTGGTGCAACTAAGGATGGAAATTGTTCTATGAAGCAATAGATACGACGGTGCGATTGTGTCACACATGTAAATTGTCGAAGCCCAAACTGCACTGGTTTCAATTTAAGAGACTAAACTCACGAATTCTATTGAGCACTGCGACACAAAAAAACGAGGCTAAGTACGCCTTGTCTGCAGAGCGGCTAACAGCTTATGACTGTTGGTTAAGGTTGCTCTGCCTCATGGGCCGCTTTTGGGTGACCGGCCATCCTTGTATTCCTCGTTCGGATTGTGCCTTGACTACTACCACCTCCAGGTGCTAAATCTTTTGTCGAATCATATGACAAGTCATTTGTTGGATCCATTCCCCGTGGCACTGATCCCTCTCTAAAAGTAACTCAATATTTGCCCGAGGTCATCCCTAACAGCTAGTGAGAGCGGGTTTTAGGCGGGAATAGATGAACAGACATCAACCAATCGTCTTACATAATGTGGCACTGTACGTGGGTGGGCGTAATGTAGTTTTTATGTTCTTCTCAACCCTGGGTGATTTAAGATCTAAGCGATCAATTTCATAATGAATAAATACTCTAACTGTTGGAATAAAATGACAGGTTGTCAGCGTGATCTCAGTCACATTCTCGGCGGTCCCAAGAAATCTCCTTGGACATCTGCGTTTTATGAACAGTGCAGCCTTCTGATATTACTTGACACCGTGATTCATTCTATTCTGGTAAACTTCACATGTACATGATATCAGAAGATGTACAAAGCAAAGAAGTTTGTATTATATTTTTGATGAAATTGACAGCTTGGTTATCTTCTGTATATATCCCACTGGATAAAGTTAATACCCTGGTGTTAGTTGGCTCCTGTCTGTCGCTCAACTCACTTCACCTTAGCGAAACCTACGTGAAATTAGGCCATGTGTAGTAGACGACAATCACAATCAGTTTTCGATTCTGGCATTCGCCCTGTGCTGGTCATCAAGCCATTTTGAATGGCCCTTGATCTGTGACTGGTTTCCCAAGCAGATGCTTAGCGATATTAACAGCCTTCAACAGTCCTGTTACAATCCGATTTTATGCATGCAAGATAGTACTCCTTTCAATCAATCAAGAAGATCAGTCTTCCGCAACTCCTATACGACACTTAGATATTCAGAAATCCTCTTAATGACAAAACTGTTGAGTTCATCGTGACGCAGAAGATCATGGCTAGCAAGTGTGTAAGTGAGCCTGAACAGTCAGTCAAGATACTATTACTACACAAGAGCATCATTTAGGATACCACGTGGCCCTGTCCAAACGTTATTTAAGATCTTATTTGCTACCCTGAACCATATCCTGCATGTATGTACAACCCGCGGCCACCACTCAAGACGTGATGTTGTAGGTAGATAAGTTCCAGGAGAGCTCAATATGACTGCTATGAAGTCACAATTTGATGGATAAGCACTAGTGCGTGTGGGATGTTATTCCAATGCCTTTCGAACTGGTTTTAAGAATTAAATATTACGATAAGAGTGGCCTATACATAACAGTTACATGTTTTTATTCCTTCTAAGTTAAGTTATTAGATGAAAGTTGATTTTATGTCGTAGTTATTTGAACCACTATTGGTAAAAATCGGGGGCGTAAGTTGTGCTGTCTCGAATTACCCTGTGGCCCAGAGATTTGCTTTCTTAGGTGTTTCTAATAATTACTTCTCCAAATACTAGAACGGCAGGATATTAGGGCTCTCACTTGGCCAGGACTGCCAGGTATGTTCTCAATTCACATGCGACAAAAACATCGTGGTTCCAGAAATAACGTCAATCGAAAATAGATCAAAGTTGAACGTGTACACCTATCACCGTTGAAGTAAGCTCCCTCGTGGCTTATTGAAGCTTGAAATTTAGTGCTCACGTGAGAGCGACCAATCACGACCCGTCATCCCGCTTGAACCCCCATTGAGATCATCGACGCGGCGGTTATGTAAGCTTCACCGACTTATGACGTCTTGGGGTCCTAGCAAGTGTGACTGCTGGATTCAATGACATTGAGACGCTGCCACAAAGTCAGTATAGCACTATTGTGACGTCTTTTTTGTGATGACGATGGCCTCAAGCGATTCTTTAAAAGCTACGTAATTGCCAGTAATCGGATAATGCTTGTGTCTATTGCCCATGTATACCTTATCCATTGTAAAAGCTGGAGCGTTCCACTTTAGCCGATTGAGATGCCACTTCACAATGGTAAGCTTAAGTTTAAGGTTAGGGCGAGAAGGTGAGATGCGACTCGAGATTATTATTTTACCCTGGAATAAAATGCGAGATCAAGCAGCGATAAAACGGCGTAACAGTCATAACTATCCGTGCTATTCATAACATCCCAGCGACGATCTTGAAGCTATCATCTTTGCTAAGAGGATAGGCATAGATCAGCAATGCGGCTGGATATGAAGATCATCTCGATCAAAGATTAGCCCAAACTGGACTCTTACTTGGAGGTGCGCAGTGGAATGCTGGTCCAATCAATTGAGACCAACTGTTGAGTGTGTCAGATGATTAACATTGATCAACGCCCGTTGAGTGAACTGGAGGTTGGCAGGCGATCGAATTACATGCCTCTATTTTGAGTTTGACGTTGACACAAAAACACGCGACAATTAAGAGCAGTTAAGACTGGACTCGGGTGCTTCAAGTCAAGTCACAGTCACGGTCAGCAAAAAATTAAAATCCAACGACCACAGACAAATGCAACATAGATCGGAACCGAAGTGATCACATGAGTGCAAGAACAATATGTTCCGTTTGTTCCGTCTTGGTACGCTCCATGATTGCAATGTTACAGCTAAGACAAAAGCAGTAAAAATGGGCGGCAATGATGGTCTCATCACCAAGTTAACTGGGGCGACTTGGAGAAGCGGCAGAAGCCCGAGGAGCAGCCAAGCCACAATTGGTTGAGATCCTGGGAGCATCCCTGGACGGGTTAGCGCATCTCTGAGGCGTGTCTGAGGCCACTGTAACCTCGAAACAAGAAGTTTTGGTGGATGGATTAAATGCGGGAGCTGCACCAACCAAGAGCATTGTCTCGATCAAAGTCTGTTGAGCGCCCGATCGTAGTTGAGGGATAAAGTCGTACGTTAACTGTAATTATTGGGCTCAATATGTCACTTACACGGTTGCCACGGAGCAAAAAGAGTGATCGAGAACAACTAGAGGTTGCAGATTGAACGAACTACAGGTACGCTACTGTATCGTTAAACGGATGCCTGGAAAATAGCACCAGAGGCCCACTAAAGAATATGGATGCCTTGGCAATGCTCCACTACGTCATCTGTGCCGGTTATCCGATGACGTTTAGGCAGCCGAATTAATCGGTACGTACTGCTCCTCGCCTGACCCCAGACCCCAAATTCAAGTCGTTCAGCGGCTTTGTTAGCGCGCGGAGTCTGGATTTGGGGGCTGGTGGTTGGTTGTAAGAGCAAGCTTCTCCAAATTTTTTAGGGTTATCGTCAAGGGGGGAAGCCCATGGGGAAGAGGAGGAGCAAAAGTGGGAGCGAGATGAGTCTGGAGTGAGCCATGTTCGAGCCGTTGCCTTTGAGATTGGGGATTCATACCAGTTCGTAGATCTGAATCGCTTGGCACTGTCGCTGGTATTGTTCGATTGATTCTTTTGTCTAACGCTCAAATATTGCTATCGGAGAAGTAATCGGCCAAAGCCGTTGGTAGGGTCGGTTACAGCTCTGTTCAAAGTCAATGACCTATTGTGTGACAGCAGCACACACACTCTCCCGTCTTGTTCGACCCTCGGAGCATTCAGTGCGACCCCATACCCGATCCCGCAGACTAAACACAGAGGGAAAACAGAGAAGAGACCCCTGGTTATGTCGCAAATGACACGACCTAACTTTAATGTTTCCACAATTCCCTCTCATCTTCGACGTTTTGGTGGTCAGAAATCCCTGGGTTGGGTGTGGATACAGACGCTTAAACCCAGTGCCACCATCCCATCTTAGTTGGGTTTTGGCTTAGATGATGGGGATGAGCCGGGGATGAAGCATCTCACCTCCTACTCCGCTGATCTTGACCAAACTCAATGCTGACCTGGGATGCTAGCTCAACTTTCTACCCCAGGCCAGAGAGCGGGGTGAGACCCGAGGAGAAAGAGGAGTCTGGGGTCGAGTTCAAGTGCGCAAAAGATCCTCTCCCTCCCCCTTGACGGTAAATTATTTAAATTACCCTCGATCGGCACTCCCTTGGCTTCTTTTCTCTTGGCTCGACAGCTTTCTCTTCTCTGGTGAACACAAGCAATTCTTCCAGTCAATTCTCCAGATTCTCTTGCGGCTCACTCATCCACCATGGACAACAAAGATCTGGGCCCTGAGGTCCCCCAGGCTTCTCACAATGAGAAGGACAATCTTGGCGGCGCAATCCCTCCTGATTACCACCCCAATGGAGGCGGTGCGCGTCGAGGATCTACCGCAGTCAACATTGTTGAGAACCCGTTGAAGGTGAGCTTGGCGACCGCTTAGCTTCTTGGCCGTCGGATATTTTTTTCTTGGTCGATCTCTTGGCCATCGCTTGGCTTCTTGGCGGCCCTGAAGATCAATTGACCCGAAGCTAACAGTTAATTCTCACAGCGCGTCACTGAGGAACAAGCCGCCCACGATGCGCGCGTCTTTGCAGAGACACACGGCATGTCCGAGCACGCCGAACTTTTCGGCCGCGCCGCCCTCGTCGCGCGCGACATGGACAGATTCAACATGGTCAAGGAGCTCACCGAGGATGAGCGCCGAGCCCTCGAGTACGAGCGGGACCACAAGTGGCACGGACCCAAGATGCTCTGGTACTCCATCTCGCTGTGCGCCATTGGAGCTGCCACCCAGGGCTGGGATCAGACTGGTTCCAACGGTGCCAATCTGTCGTTTCCCCAGGAATTCGGCCTCGACGAGGAGAACAGCATTAGGGATCAGTGGATTGTTGGTCTGGTCAACTCCATTATCTTCCTGACTGCTGGTCTTATGTACGTCATCACCAAAGACTGTCGCGACGCTTACTAATATTCTTACTCTCATAGTGGTGCTTTCATCGTTGATCCCCTCAACCATTACTTCGGTCGACGTGGTGAAATCTTCATCACTGCTTGCTGTCTCACTGCCACCCCCATCGCTTCCGGTTTCACTCACTCATGGCAAACCCTCTTCGCCGTGCGCTTTGTCATGGGCATTGGCATTGGCGCAAAGAATGCTACCGTCCCCATCTACTCGGCTGAGATGGCTCCCGCCCGCATCCGAGGTGCCCTCGTCATGTTCTGGCAGCTCTGGGTCGTCATTGGTATTTTCCTCGGCTTCTGCGCCAACGTCATCGTCAAGGACACCGGCAGAATCTCGTGGCGTCTTCAGCTCGGCTCTGCTTTTATCCCATCTTTCCTCCTCGGTCTTGGTATCTTCTTCTGCCCTGAGTCTCCCCGTTGGCTCATGAAGCACGGCAAGCATGCCAAGGGTTTTCGCTCCATGAGCCGCCTTCGCGCGCATCCCATAATTGCTGCTAGGGACTTTTACTACTCGTGGATCATCTACGAGGAGGAATTGGCTGTCGCTCGTGGTGCCGGTTACTTCCAGCGTCTGTGGGATTGCTTCGCCGTGCCCCGAATTAGGCGCGCAAACTACGGTGCCTCTACTGTCATGATTGCTCAGCAAATGTGCGGTATCAACAGTAAGTTACATGTTCTTCTCAGGCTTGATATTCTCGCTGACTTTACCTAGTTATCTCTTTCTACAGTTCCACCATCTTCCGAAACGCCGGTTACACTGCCGTCCAAGCTCTGTATGCCTCTCTCGGATACGGTGCCATCCAGGTCGTCTCCACCATCCCTACTCTATTCCTCATCGACACCAAGGGCCGACGAACTCTCACTCTCGCTGTAAGTTCCTCATAGAATCGCTCGCATCACAGTGACTAATCAGATCTAGACCTTCCCCGTCATGTGTATCTTCTTACTGGCTGCTGGACTGTCTCTCCTCAACCACAGCGGAAGCCGTGCTGCACAGGTCGGACCTGTCGTCCTGTAAGTCATCTAGCTTCTTCACCGCAAGTCCATTGCTAACTTGCCAGATTCATCTACCTCTTCACCATCGCCTACTCCCTGGGTGAAGGTCCCGTCGCTTTCCAGTATTCCGCCGAGGTTTTCCCGACCATCCAGCGTGAGCAGGGTATGGCTTGGGCTGTCTGCATCAACAACACCTTTGGTAGGTCTTCGACATCACAACGCATAACTTAAGTCTTGCTAACATGATTCCACAGCTGGTATTCTCGGTCTTACATTCCCTCGAATGTCCAATGCCATGACACAAACTGGAGCTTGTATGTATCCTTCCAGAACAACTCGTGCCATCATATACTAACCTTATTATAGTCGGCTTCTATGCTGGACTCAACTTGATAGCATGGGGCATGATCTTCTGCTTCGTCCGAGAGACCAAGCAGCTTACCCTCGAAGAACTTGACCGTAAGTGACTCTCATCAACACATGAAAACCCGTACTAACAACATCTGCAGAGGTCTTTTCCGTCCCTACAAGCCAGTTCATCTCTTACGAGTCAAGAGTTTGGCTTCCCTACTTCATCAAGCGATACATCTTCCGCAAGAATGTTATCAAGCCTCCTCCCATCATTGAGCGTGCTGAAAAGACTTTCGACACTGCTTAAATGGCTTAGCAGAGGGATCTACATGTGCTAGCCAGCCTGGGCTTAGTTTAGTCGCTGGGAAGGATCCGTGCATTCTTTTTGCAACTGGCTGGCGCGACTTGGAATGTCAGGTTTCAGACTCTCAGTCGATCTGAGTGTCAACAATGCTTGACTGGATGTTATGAATTATTGAATGCTTGTACATTGAATAACTATGCAATATGATATACCCCATAAATACAAATCATGTCTTCATGAAATGACCATTGTGCATGCTTCTGCATTCGTCACCGTACATCACCCCAACCGATCCGTTGATTGAACGTAGCGGGTCATCGTTGATCCGATTATAGATGGTCATCACCTCGGCTTATTTCTGCTCCTGTATGTTGGTTCTTCAATCTTCAATACACACATCAACAAACCTCCCAAAATTATCAACTCTATATCCTGCGATTTCCCCTTAGATAGTCAAGTTCCAATGGCACTAGCACATCGATGAAGAGTTACTTACAAGGATACACACCATCAGGAACACAGGCACTTCACAAGAGTCCAATCAAGCTTCTTTTACAAAACATGGTCTCTGCATTCGAGCTTCCCAGTCAGTGCTTAAGGAAATCCCGATAGAAGTACACGAGTGTAGGGTAGCGTGCCGACGTAGAGGTGAAAGAGCTCACAATCATGATTGAGATTTTACTTACTAGTTCTGGTTGAGCTAAAGATAATGTTCTATCGGACTTCTGAGTAGACCTGACAAGGTCTCAGGACTTGTATCCAGGTCGGTCGCTTTTTATCGGGAATTGTTCACAAGCTTTTTTGTACCTACTTCTTGGGCGAGCAGCAGCGAGTTCCGCGCAATGGAATCGACACCTACGAGCCCAGCATAAATAACCCTTTGTGAACAAGAGGTTCAGATCCAATTCAAAATTTATATCGTTCTCTTTAGCCTAGTATTATCTGTGAGATTGTGGAGAAAGGGTAGTTACACATTCACATATCAGCTTATCGGGTCTAGTAACCATCTCAAAGCATGTGTATATCCAATACTGGGACTACCATTTTCTACTTACGAACCTTAACGTTTATATAGTTTAGAATCTCGATCAGGTTTCACTGCTGGTTCAAATAACAAAAGACAGAATCATAAATCTACGTCAGACTGTCCAGGTGAGATGGTAAACTAACTTTTTGGTGGATATAAGCCGATAACCTAAAGGGCCGTATCGCCGCTACTAACCGCATCATCCCGCACCCAACTAAAAACACCCAAGCTCCAATGAAACGACCTGTTTCCCAATTGCCGGCGTAAATCGAACTGCCCTGTCTACCTGACCTGACCTAGCTGAGCAGCACACACCGAACCAAGATCCCAGCCGCCATGGACTCGCCCAATCCTCCACAAGGCGATGACAAAAACCCCGCTATCAGCGAGCAAGAACGCAAGTAAGAAACCCCTCACCCACGATATCATTATTCCGGGTGGCTGACAGTAACGTGGAGAAAACTCCGCAATCGGCTCTCTCAGCGTGCATTTCGTCGCAGACAGGCAGAATGCATCAGAGAGCTGCGAAATCGGGTCAATGCGGACCAGAGACCGGATAGTGAGCGTGTCGAGGCTCTGCAGAAGGAGAACCGGATGCTCCGGCAGCAGCTTATTGATGTCCAGACTAAGATGTCGCGGATGTTGGCTTCGGTCCAGTTGTTGAGTGATTCCGTGTCCAAAACGCTTGATAATACTGCGAATGGCAATGATACAGATGAAAGGGACATTCAGGAGGAGAGTCCTCCTGTTGAGCAGTTAGTCAACAGTCGTGGTCTGAAGCAGGGCCAGCAGCCTGCAGATGCGTCTTTGACGTCCTTGGATCTGGACTCTTTTGACCCCTCAATCCTAGATTTCGAAAACGCTTTTGCGCCGGTCAATGCTTCAGGTAAATTCCATCTTCCATTCTTACCATTAATTCAGCCGCTAACTCCGTGCAGCATCAACGACTGGTAGCGCTCTCACATCATCTGAAGTCATCAACGCTGCCGGTACAAACCCGTTCTACACACAGATACCCAACATCTGGAGCCATGAGTACCAAATGGGGATGCAGCCTTATCTCACAGCCATCAACGCGACAGAAGAGTCGAGCTTAGTACTAGGCAAGGATTATTCATTCACAAACTCGCCTTTCTCGGATCACATCCAGCTACTTCAACGCATGCTTAAGAATAAGCTCAACACTATTGGGTTTGTTCCAGAAGGCCATCATCCCGTGCAAAGGTCAGCTCAAGTCGATTCTTCATCTTTGGATTATTCTTTGACACATCGCAGCGTTTATCAACCAGTATTAATGGTTCTGTCTATGTTCAATAGCATAACCCGACCCGATGTTATGGCCTGGTACGCCAAAACGCGCTTCTACCACATCATCGAACTTACAGCCTGGCAATTGTACCCCTCTTCCACAACCTTCAATAAATTACATCCGCGATACCGCCCAACAAAAGCACAGCTGGAGAACCCTCATCCAGGAATCATCGACTGGATACCTTTTCCGTCAATTCGAGACCGATTAATCCAGCTTCATTCTGCGAATCCACACATCGATCAAATTTTCTGCGATGCTGTGACGGGCTATGTAGTGGAGACGCTCATGTCGGATCTCATTCTTGGCGCACCTCAAATCACGGTTTACGTTCGGGTGACGGACCTCATCAACACCATGTCCTCCGGTACATCCGAAAACGAAAGTCCAATTGCGGTGCTGCCAGCTCCGGATATTTCTTCACTTTTTTCGTCACCGGCTTACGCTCGCGCGGCTTTTAACAAGCTCAACATGGACAAGGGTGCGGGATACTACAAGATCGACCCCGCATTCTTTGAGAAATATCCTGAGCTATGGGATCAAGCCAGCGACCTCACAGCAACAGGAATGCCTCTCAAGCCAAAGTACCAGAAAATTCTTACGTACCCGAAACCACTCGATTCATCAACAGTTGAGACCTACCGGAGCTTTATTGACTTTTCTCTGGATGCTGCCAATACGATTTCAATGTCCCCAGCGTCATAGTCCCGTGACCGCTCGGATAGATTGATCAATGTCAAAGCTCAAGCTCCCAGCTCACCGACACCAATTAAACCAAGACATGGCCGCTCACATGACCTTCTTCGGCCGATACCGTCTTCTAGACGCGTTCCCACGCCATCATTAGTGCATTGAGTTTGACAAACTTTCGGGAAGTGTCATCGAATGTTGAGTAACGACCCACAATCGCAGGTTGACTAACAAACTACTTACTAACAACCCATTCCGTGATGCGGCAGTGGATCATCGAGTGGAGATGAACCAAGCTATATAGAAATGGCACAACATGTTAGTCCAGCCCGGCTTGGTATCAGCACCAGCTTTAATTATTCCCATTCTTTGACATCTGCAAAATGCCTTCTCAAATACCCACAGCAATCCCTCGCTACGGTTTCATGGACGATTACAGCGAGGGAGCTCACCCGGCGCTACTCAAAGCCTTGATCACCACCAACACTACCCAAGAAACCGGCTACGGGGGTGACACATACTGCGACCTCGCACGGCAAAGAATCCGTCGCCATCTCGGCCGCGACGACGTCGGCGTCTTTTTCGTACCAAGCGGAACATCCGCCAACGCAATCTCCATCGCCGCATGTCTACGACCCCACGAAGCTGTCATCGCTGCGAGTTCCGGACATATCGTTACGAGAGAGACGGGCGCAGTGGAAGCCAGCGGTCACAAAATCATCAACGTTGCACCGAAGAACGGAAAGCTTACTCCAGAGGCTATTGAGCGGGCGTTGGACGATAATTGGCATTTTCCACACATGGCGAAGCCGAAATTAGTGTATATCTCGAATGCGACGGAGATAGGAACGATATATACCAGGAACGAACTCGCTGCCGTGAAACGGGTTTGTGAAAAGAACGGCCTTATACTATTTCTTGATGGAGCTCGTATCGGCACTGCTCTTGCATCCAAAGCCAACGATATGACGTTGCCGGATATCCTCGAACTTACGGACATCTTCTGGATCGGGGGCACCAAAAACGGAGCACTTCTTGGCGAAGCAGTAGTCGTGAAAGACGCCCGCCTAGCTTCAGAATTCGAGTTCTACGTCAAACAGCACGGCTCCCTCCTCGCAAAAGGCCGTGTCATTGGCGCTCAATTCGCGGAGCTCTTCGAGAACGACCTCTACTTTGACCTCGCGCGAAAAGCCAACCTCGCAGCCGAGACGTTGTCAAGTGGTATTGCAGAGGCGGGGTTTTCGGTATATGCAGCGACGGAGACAAACCAGGTTTTTGCGGTGCTACCTCTTGGTTTGATCAAAGTACTACAAGAATATTTTAGTTTTTATGTCTGGGAAAAGTGCGGTGATGATGAAGCGGTGATTAGGTTGTTGACGACGTGGGCGACTGAGTCGATGCAGGTTGAGAGGTTTGTTGGGGTGGTACATAAATGGACGGTATAGACGATGTCTGGAGTTGAAAAGTCGGTTGTTTAATAGCGATAGGTGTGGAGAAATAATAATTTTGCTTTTTGTAGAGATTTAGTTGTCTATTCCGTGAGCCAAAATATTCTACCTAGATGTTCTGCAAATAGTTGTGATCAAGTCTTATGCATGCATTGCACCTTATGTACTCTTAGTCTCGTACTCACTGCTTATGAAAATGCTATAAATACCCATCAGAATATCTTTAACCGAGTATGGTTGGAGCTCTCCTCGTTTCAAATCCCACGACTGATGCTTTTCCAAATAGTACGACCACTCATGGCCAGTCAAGCTGGGCCAGTATCGGCCGTGGATCAAGAAGCTATTTTTGACACCGGGTATAAATTCTTTGTTATCTCCGTATCATCCTCTTATCGCGATAATCGCGTACAATCCCCGCTCACCACCAAAAAAATACACTTTCCTGTCACATATAAATCGCCAGCGCTCAATAAATCACAATCAATTTCATCAATGCAAAATTCCCAATTTACCACGTCCAATTGATAAGAAGCCTTGCAAGTCACCCTTCACCAAACAGCTATGACATCAACCAACGTCGTCACATCGTGCTAGAATCGAATTACTTGGGGAGAACAGCCTTGCCAGCAGCCTTTGCGGCTGCAAGAGCACCTTGAAGGCCGTACTGACTGTAAACGCCATCGATGCGGTGCGTCGCGTTGAGGTTCTTGACGACAACAATTTGGAAACAGGTGGCAGAACCTTGGCGAGAGGCGATGGTGGAGTAAGCCAGGAAAATCTCCCAGATCTGTAGAGGTCAGTCTGAATACTTCAAAGAACCGATATCTTTGAGGGGACTTACGCGGAACCAGCGCTCGCCATACTTGGCCTTGACCTTCTCAGCGTTTCCAAGCCAGTTTCTGTACCATCGCCAAAGCGTGCCGGAATAGTGGACACCAACGGTATCAACGCTAATACTTGTTAGACCCATCCACTTATACAAGCTTTAAACATACCTCTTAACTTCAAATCCAGCACTCTCAAGGCAGCCGACGTAGAAGGATAGCGGCGTGGAGGCATCAGCACCAGGGAAGATATACTTGTTTAGGAAAAGTCCCCAGATAAAGTCTTCATACTGCCAAGCCTTTCTCAAACCAGACAGCTGGACATACATGGCGCCATCATCCTCAAGCATATCGTAGCATTGTCTGAAGAAACCAGTCAGTCGTCGCACACCAACATGCTCAGCCATTTCAAGCTGCGTAATCTTGTTGAACTTCTGCTCGGGAATATCACGATAATCGCTGCACAAAAGTCGGCTCTGCTCTTCGGGTACACCGGCGTTTCGGAGGCCATCGTTGCCCCATTCGACCTGATTGCGAGCAAGAGTAACACCAGTGACCTTGGCGCCGTAGTTGACGCTTGCGAATTTCGCTAGGGTTCCCCAGCCGCATCCAATGTCTAGGACAGTTTCACCCTCTTTGAGACCGATCTTTTCGCAAACGATGGCGAGCTTGTTGTCCTGCATCTCCTCTAGGGTCTCCTCTCGGGTGGGGTCGGAAATAATTCCCGAGGTGTAGATCATACGAGGGCCAAGGAACCAAGCGTAATGATCGTTTCCACTGTCGTAATTGTTACGGACTTGCTCCTCATCCTGAGACCGGAGGTGAAGAATGACATCGGGGAAGAAGTTGAATAAAAGATAACGGAATGTCTCGCTGGTGAAATTGAACGTGGCCCAATCGTGGCGATACTCGAAAACTTCGAGGGCGTCGGCGTTGAGGTCTACTTGGCCGGTGAAATAGAGCTCAAAAAATGTGTTCATGGGAATTTTGTGGCGACCGTTCCATCGCGCCCGGAGGCGGTCGCTTTTGAAGTTGAGGTAGAACTCAATCGGGCGGCCGGGTAATTGGACATTATCGTTGATTCGGGGGCTTAATCTGGACATGAAAGTCCAGATAACGATAAGAACCGGTACAGTCGTGAACACAGCTAAGAAAACGGCCGTCTTGAAACCACCGCCAAGCTTCCAGGCAAGCCACTGCGGAACGCCCACGAGAGCAGCACCCAGGAAGAGGTTGGACCATTGTTCGTAACCGGGACCGTCGGCGGGAAGAGGCGCGTTTTTAATGGCGGGCGACTGTTAAGCCCAAGATTAGAAGCTATCGTGAGTTGGGAGGGGAAGCTTAGTGACATGCGTTGGACAAGGGAACGCCGGGGTTTCTGCCGGTCGCGATGGTGTCAGCGGGCGCTTTCGGAGTCTGGATAAAGTCGATGTCACGGCTCAAATGAGCCCCTCCATTCTGCTTCAACGACATGGCTCGTCTAGCTCGAAGATGCCTTCGACAAAAGAACAGTAAAAAAAGAAAAACCAGAGCGGGAGCTTGACGAAAGGGAGAAAGGAATCGAGATTGAGCGGTCAAGGATGTTTTCTTGTACTGCTGAGCTGATACATCAAGCCACCTGCAATGAGGCACAGACACGGGCCATACACGGCGGGGCTCGACAGAAGCACGTTACAGCTCAGCAAGCATATGCACCCCTGCCCAAGCAAGAAACTCAATCACATCAGGTCAGTCCTGGCGTAGCACTCTCAAGGATGAAGCCAGGCATCCGAGTAAATATGCTATGCTTTGCATACTTCGTCGAGACTTCTACACGACAGCTGTGGGTAAACGAAATGAGACGGAAGCACGGCCTCTATCACGAAATTACGCCGCGTAATTGGATGCCTCACTGTTGATGAAATCCTACCAGGTGCTTTTCTCCTGAATGGTAGGCCCATGGTGATGCCACGCATGTCTTCCTTCTGCTGGTCTGGCCAAGAAATTATGTGAATTCTCCTGATGTGACGTATTCTGCGTATTACCGGTAGCGTCGGCGGATAACGCTCCCGGGCCGCCCGGTCTTTTTGACATGCGATGATGGAACGGATCAAAGATTCTCCGCTCTGCTACCATGCATTTGACTTTCACGTGAAAACATGGTCGCGTGCTTACTGTGACACCCAAGTAAAGTCACGTGAGCTTCTTCATATCTCTTTGGGCAAAGAATGGCAGACGCGAGGGACCTATGGTTTCTTCTACCGAACTTGCATAGAGGTCCTTCATATCATCTAAGCTGATTGTGAGAGAAAAAGATGTGGGATAACGAAAAAGTTGCGGTGACTTAAAATTTTAGTTTCCTCTCTCATTGATAGATCTGCATGATCTTTTCATATTGCTTTATCTTGGTCACTTGACAGAGTAGTAATGTGAGAGCAGATACTAAGAAGGAAGATGCCCAGGGAAGATGCTGGTGAATTTTTTTTTCGTCTAGAGGTCTGACTTTGCGTTGATGGCTACAGGGTAGGGGTATAGGGTAGGTCAATTTGTCTTTCACTATGCGAGAGTTAGCACCTCGTCCCCTCAGTTCGTGTTGAGATGACACGACGAAGACTTTTAACAACAGCGTATAATCGCCCCAGGGTATTCGAAGATAGCCTAGGGATTTGACTCAGAGTTGTTTAGAAAGATGCGCAAATGTTCCTAGCTCTCATATTTACCGTTGGAATACAGCAGTGAATTGCTTAGTTGTGTCCACAATGCAAGATACCTCTTTTATCTGCGGCCTTGAATAAACGGCCTCCTTAAGCTGAGTAGCCAAACATCATCGTCTTTTCCGGCTAGTCGAGTTGTGGGTTCATAAGTTGTCACTGACTTCAAGTGACTGCTAATCTCAGCGAGGAAATATGCAGTTTTGATACTTATGAGTCGTATTCAAGTAATTTGGTCGACTGATATACCCGGGAAACTTAACTTTTGCGTACGATAATTCACCCTTGAAGTACCGACTGAGAGGACATGACGAGTCTCATAATTCTGCGAGAGTTGGTAAGTTAGCTACATCGAGCCAGTGATCCTGAAGGGGAATTACAGTTGCTAGACCTGCATTCACGAATTCGACAGTGGCAGGCCATATATTTAAGTTGTCTTCGAAAGTTGACATAATGGTTCACAGTCGCGCATACCGTATACGTCACGTTTAACAAATTCAGGCAGATAACTACCATCCCCAAGGAATTCGCCGCTGTTCAATCGGGGTGCCATATGAGCGATGTAACAAGATTCGATTCCAGAGATCAGCTTTCGATGTAACGTAATGATGCTTATCAAATAGCTAGCTAGCTAGATTAAGCCTATCCGGTGGTTTAATTGAACAGCTATTATACTACCTGAAGGGTTCGCACCTCCGCGGTTTCCCATTGCAGGTTTTCTTTCTGACGAGGACCGGAACACAGCGCTTTAGCCACTCGGGCAAGTTAGTAATGATGATTCGTCGGAGATCGCTTTCAACTACACGTTCTTAAGCATAGTTGATTTGTGACTCTTTACTAGTTGAGATCGCATCTTCTTGCTGATTAAGCCGATCGACTCGAGATCACACGACTTTAGTCCAGATCAAAAGCTCGTGGCAACTGGTCGCCATATAATCTCGCATACTGCACTCGGTTTCGCAGAGCTAAGCTGGCCTGTCATAGCTTATGTAGCATGAAAAGACTGGGCTTCCGTGATAAAACTCATAACACGATGCGGTGGTAAGGTCCGAGGAGAGTTCGGCGAGTGGAACGGGGGCATAGTTGTTGTTTACCAGATCTCCGTTTTCATCATCAATTCTGGGCACTGGGTAACACATCACCCTCAAGTATAAGAACAACGCCGTGTTTTCTATCAAAGCCGGCTTCTTTGACCCTAGAGATCATGAAGTGGAACTCATATGGTCCGCGTCGTCATTATTATCCTCTTTTTGAACTAACCTAAGTCTCGCCGCCAGCTCATACAGCAAGGCAAGCTCAGTACCACACGAGCTGCTCTATGTAGTACTTATGAGACATAAGGGGAGGTTAAGAAAGAGATCTTTTGTGGGTGAAGATTCCCAGCCACATGGAGGTATTTAGGCAGCTATGGGGTAAGAAATAAAGTTATTGGCCTTGAGTGCCACGTTTGTTCCAAGGATACTTCATTCAGAAAGCGTTTGGTATCACTGTCATGTCACAGAGTGAGAAGACTGTCTTGAAGAATTGCATATCGAAAGTGAAACTAATACAAAAATAAAAAAGGAAGAAGCCAGTTTATTGATAGCTGATCATTGGATTATCTTTTATAAGAATATCGCTAAAGCCATCTCAAGAGACTCGTCACTTGGATAAACAATCTCAAATATGACAAGGTCGATTTAAGGTCAATGCCTCTGTTACCTCATCACAGGGGCCCTTGCTTTTGGCGTGTCTAGCGATCTTGTTCACATCGTATTAGCACATACGGCAGAGATTAGCATGCAAGAGTTATGACCTTGGTACAACCCCTGAGAAAATTGAGCAAGATTCTTGTGTAATGGTGGTCTATTAACTACCTAATCCAGCTAGCAAGCTCATTTGACTTTCAATTATTCTGATTTGACCACTGCAACACGCACGAACTTGTGAAACACGATTACAAGGCTTGTATAAATGTATATGGCGAGGAATGGGGCAGCCCCGCTGGAAGCCGTGTCGGAGTCCTATCGAAAGGGTGTTTCAAAGCGCCGTGGGATTTTGGAGGCAAAATTTCGGATTTCAGTCCGTGTCTTTGTCACCACGGAATGGAAATATCGAAGCTGGGTCAGAGATGTGCGGCCGTCATCATTGATCGTCACTTTCAGACTAATAGCCACGGCGTGTGGCTGGTGTACCTACTCTAGTCATTCTAGATCCCTGCAGTCTGCAATTGCTAGTGCATCGCACCTCGCACTGTAATCTGCTTCTATGGGAGATTTTGTGGAACCTTGAGCGTTGCCCGATTGAGCGCTTTTACGGGACTAATCGCTATACTCCTTCAAGCCTATTTATGGGCCACTCCACTTGCCTGTCCTTTGCACCCTCTGTTAACTACAATAGGTAGTTGCAGCAAATTTTAAAGACAGCACCCTCAAATACTATTCACACAACATTTGAGGACTTGGATAGACAGTCTATTTCTTGTTGTAAATATCTCGACCGTGATCGAGCGCATTTGCGTCTCTCGTTCGTCAAAATTCTTACTCTTGAACTCACCTTCCTTTGAATGGCGCCTGGCTAGACTTCATTGCCAGGCTCACCCGCACCAAGAAGTTCTGCTCGTAACACAGCTTTCAAACACCATCTCATTGCGCTTTTAGCTACGTTCAGACCATCAGGCGATAGACATCTTCATTCCCCCGTTTGCGCAGATCACGCTTCCAGTAGTCCAGCCGCTCTCTTCGGAGCAAAGCATGTCAATCGTTCCAGCAATCTCGCAAGTGAACCCTGGCCGTCTTCCCTTCATTGGTCCCCTGACAATTGCATCAAACTTCTCCGCGTCATCGCCTGCCATAGACAGAACAGACTCCTCACCATGATAATCCGCCAAAGGTGCTGTGTCCACATATGGCTGGTTGATATCCCAGAACGCTGGACCTGCTTCCTCGTACATATCACCCCAAGCAGGGCCCGGGTTGATTGCATTTACTGTGGCGTGCTGAGCAAGTTCTCGGCTCCAGACGCGTGTCATTGCCTCCACGGCTGCCTTGCTTCCCGCATATACTGATTGGCCTTGGTACCCTATTGATGAAGAAACGCTAGACACCGTGACGATACGGCCGGATCGATCTGCTGGTAGGTAGGGCGCAATGGCTTGGGTAAGGAGCAATGGAGCCAAGACGTTGACGGTGTAAACTCGTTCGAATTCGGTACGATCGATGGCGCCATGTTGTTCGTCATTGAGATGTTGGTTTGATGACACACCCGCGTTGTTGATCAAAATGTCTACTTGGAAATTCCCTGTCGGATTGTATGATTCGAATAACGACCTTGCAGCTTGTAATACCTTCTGAGAAGCAATGTCTGGGGTCAAAAGATCGGCTTGCACATGAGTGCATTGCACTTTGTGGGCTACACAAAGCTGATCGCAGAGCTTCCCAGTCGAGGCGATTGAAGAGTCAGATGTGTACGCAAGCAAAACGTTGCAACCTTTTATTGCAAGTCGCTGAGCCACAGCAGCTCCAATTCCTGCATCTCTTAGCAGGGGCTAAACATGGTAGTCCAGGCGTCTGTTCATGCTCGATGACATACCTCGTGATCCGCCTGTCACGATACCAAGCTTATTTTCGTATGGTCGTGTGGATGCCATGTTGACTCAGAGGTAAGAAATACAAGATCGGTGTAGCTGATAACGCAGGATACGATAATGTGACGGACAAATGGACAAGGAATGAAAGATTCAGTTCTGATACATGATGAACGTATACATCATTCGGGCATTTAGTGGTTTGACTCATGACAACTGCAAAGCTTTGGCCGAGCTAAACTCCGACCTACAGAGACCCTTTCGCTCGCCCTAATCTGGGAGCAAATTCCGAATGAGAAGAGGGGCCGGTGGATATCCTCGGCGCCGACACCAGACTTTCCGAGCCCATTACTCGGGGAGTCCCGCCCTTCGCGTTGCCTATTCTAAACATTGCGTCACAATCCAAATCTTTGTGGTTCGACCAAGCTCTACGCAAAAGACCCGATTAATCTTACAACAGTACTATCCTTGTCGCATAAGGCGGTAAAGTCTTTACTGCATCATTCCACGCTGCTGACCAACCCTCTCGACATTGCTGTGTCTTCCGAACGACTTTCCACTTTACCGAAATGTCATCCTCCCTCCAAGGCAAGGTCGTCGCCGTAACAGGTGGTGCTTCCGGCATCGGACTCGAGACGGTTCATCTTTTGATCAGTCGCGGAGCCTCAGTCTCTGTGTGCGACATTCAGGATGAAGCACTCGAGAAGCTTGCAGACTCCTATAGATCTCAAGAGGGTATCCTGTACGTCCAGAAAGTCGACGTCCGAAAGCGAAAAGAGGTTGAAGATTGGATCAAGAAAACAGTTGACCACTTCGGCCGCCTGGATGGAGCCGCAAATCTTGCTGGCGTCATCCCCAAGTCTCACAACATCGCGCACCTGGTAGACCAGGATGACGAAGAATGGGATTTTGTGTTCGACATCAACGTCAAAGGTGTCATGAACTGCATGAGAGCGCAAATACCCCATCTCTCAAGGGGAGGCAGTATTATAAATGCCGGAAGTGGTCTTAGTCTTCAAGGACGTGATGCGGCGGCTGCATACGCAGCTTCGAAGCACGCCGTGGTAGGGCTCACAAGCTCTGTCGCCAAGGAGGTTGGTGAGAAAGGTATCAGAGTGAACTGCATCGCACCGTAAGTATTTCTTCTTTGGCGTTTTCGAACCGGTTAGTCAAGCTAACGACTATGCGATGAACAGAGGGTATATCGTAACACCAATGATGGGAAGAGCACAAGCGAACCAAGGATCAGTCGTGCAGGAAGATCCCTCGGGTACAGCACTGAAACGATTTGGTGAGGCAATAGAAGTTGCGCGGCTGAATGCCTTTCTGCTGAGCGATGAGGCAAGCTTCATCACGGGGACTACTCTATGCGTGGATGGTGGATGGAATTGTTAAAACGATGTATGACATGGTCTTTACAAAAAATTGATGATCGGGGTTCACGAATGTCGTACACTGAATGATCATTGATTCTCGAGCCGCAGCGGAACGCCCATGCTGCGTTGTTGGGTGAATACGCTGCCGGTTCTGAAAATACATTTTCTTGTGAATAATAGATTGTCTAATTGTGTTCTCTATATTTACCATGATCTTACATCCAGCTATACAATTCTCCCTTGTTTGATACTATGGCTCGTGCCAAAGCTACTGATTTGTAGACGATGAGCTACAGGGTAGGACTGTAGGGTAGGCTACTACAACTGGAGCAAGCAGACTCAGGTAAGTAACATAGATATGGCTAAACAATGCTTCCTCGGTCGCCGCTACCCCCCGCTCTACATGTTTGAATGATCGTCGGACAATTAGGTCCGAAAATTTCGTTTTTACAGGATGCTCGGGGTTGACCCACCGGGAATGGAGCCCGAAAAGGATCATCGGCGCCGAGGGTGTTTGGGCCGGAAATGCGATGACCGCACCGGCTCCGACGTCGTTATGGATTGTCAAATGATCAGAAAATGGAGATGGCCTCACTAAGTCTAATATCTTAGATTATAACAAGGGCTATTGAGAAAAAAAGTTCTGACCCGATACGTTATCCTAATCACCAATCAATCTAACTATTCCACGCCTACTCATTATGAAAGCCACAAAGCATCAGCTCTCACCGCCATCGCTTGAAGAGATCGCTAAGGTACTGGCTTCAGCGCTCCCTTCAAACTACAACACCTCTTCAGCGACAGTTGTTGACTGTCCCGACCTACGCGATGCTCCGTTCAAACTGGCATGCGAAGGTCTTAGTGGTTCCGAGGTCGCTGCAGACATTGGAGGACAAGCAAACCTATACCCGCAACCGCGCCCTGATAAACAATACTCACTCACCGACTGCGCCAAGTTAATGGGTTTGCCCGAAGAGCGAGGTGCTATCCTTGGTGCTGGGGCAGGACCTGCCCATGTCCATGGGATGCCTTCAGAACTTGCACCACACCTGAGTTGGCAGGGTGGGTTTGATAAATTGAACAATCTCACTCGGTCAGCAAGACTCTCGAGATTGGAGGACGGGCAGTTTGCAGTGGGATGCCCGGAATCACACAGTAGTGAATGTGCTCTAATGATGAATCTGTATGGATCTCTCGGACTGCCAGGCCCTGTTATCAAAGTCACTGCACAAGGCCGAAAAGGGGACGTTGGGAGTTTCGCAGATTTCATGCGCTTCGCATTGAGAGAAGCCTTTGGAGAAAACCATCAAGTTTCCCTCGGAGGCGTATTCATTCTGAAGAAAGGAAAGGCCCGATACCACGTCATGCCACCATTCCCTCCCGCGGAGGAATTGCCGTTCAAGAGCCAAGAAGCTCTGGATAGATGGCTTTCATATCACGATTTCGACGGACCTATGATCGGTCTTGCTGTTCTTCACTCCGCGGACCCCGAGAAAATAGGTATACGGTTGGAGCACACACACTGCTTTTCTAATGAGAGAGGCGAGGGTGGCCATTATCACTTTGATCTCCCTGGAGAGGAAGTAGAATATGAAGGATATTTTAACACTATCAAGACTTTTTACCAGATAGATAAGCCAGATGATGCTTAAGGTATCAGTTGAGTGGGGATTGAATAAACATTCTAGTCCAAATCGATGATTCCTGGAAAGCATTTTCATGCTCCTGTGTCTCCTCGAAAATATTGCACCTTTCTCCTTGGCTTCTAAGCTAAGAAATTATCGTACGAGGTTCTTTGTTGCTTTAGCCCCCTAGGCATCCTGGCCAGGTTTTAGTAATAGCAGGAATGTGACTCTTAGAGCAATAATATCTAGCTGTCAAGATGGTTCGGTAGAACGGGCCGTATGTACAAAGATTCATTAGATGTGCTGAACCGGGTAACAATCATTATCAACAAAATAAACAAGGCGATGTCATGTTATTGACTGTTGAGGTGAGCTATACTAACACTGCCTAAAACATGTTTGAGAAAGCATTGGAGGGACCGACTACATGAATGTTCCTTATAAATGGTTAAAAGTCATGCGCAGGATATACAGACGTCAGTCTCAGTGGTACAACTATCCGGTCTCTAGTAACTGATATTCATTCATGTCACAATGATATACCTTCGTTTATGCCAAGGGATATTTTAGAGTGCAGAGACATCTAGGTAAAAAAGATCACTTTGCGTTGAACATTTAGACGAGGTAGTAGTTCTTGCATAGGGGAGTAATTTACCAAGAGAAAAATACAAAAATGAGCCAAAGTGTTCTTCAAGTTCATGATTCATTCTATCAACTATTGGCTAGAGACATTTCCACCATCGGGAGCGTCCTATGCCCCCTCCGAGAGAGGACCAACCTGCAGTTCATAGACTTGTACGGCAGCTGAGGCTATCGGTAAAGGCGCACCGATGCTGCTAGCCTTTGCAACTGCCTTGGCCTAGGATGGTTGTTAGCTCTACTGTACATGCAATGAATAATGTTGCGTTTTGACTTACCAATTTGATGCCAATGTTCTTGGACTCCTCGACTTCTCGAAGGAACCAAGGACCTTTGTTCATCTGTGGTGCATATCGCTCGAATTGCACATTCCATCCCGCGGCACCACAAACGATGTCGAACATTTGCTCGGCGTTGAGTCCAACGGCTTGAGTGAAGGCTCTAGACTCAGCAGTGGCAGCCAAGTGCACTCCAACCATGATATCTTCGATATCCTGGAGACTGATAGTAGAGTCGGCGTCGCTTTGTATCTTGGTGGCTTGATAGATAGAATCTTGTGGTTGTCCGATGAGATAGAGTCGCCAAAGAGCGGCATCATCCATGCCAGCCCAACCGAGATAAACGGTTGTTTGGTAGATCTGTTCCGCTGTTGCGACGAGTGGAACAGGCACTGACTTCTCTCCAGCAGTTCTCACAATAATCGAAGAGTCCTTTTGACTGTTGGTCATGGCTGAGTAGACAGTTTCGTCGCCCTCAAGAGCATGAGGGATGCGATTCTTCATGATCCAGCTTGCACCTTCACCAGATTGAAGATGGTCATAGACTTGCTGAGTGTTGAGTCCCGCTCTTGCTGCGAGAGCCATGACCTCAGCCACCAAAGCGATAGCGATCTCTGGGATGACCTGATGGCAGACCTTACCATTGGCCCCGGACCCAGTCTCGCCATTGGATCCGTCGCTCTTCTTGATCCTGCAGATTTTTGAGCCAATCGCTCGGAGGACGGGATCGCAGAGGGTCATTCCATGGTCGGTACCACAGGCAAAGATGGTGAGGTTTCCATCAGCAGCTCCAGAAGCGCCACCAGATACGGGACAGTCGAGCAGTAGTACATCGGAACGTCCCAATGCGTCAAGCTTCTGTCTGACCTCTTGACAGTAGGCCCCAGGAACAGTTGAAGAAATGATAATGGCAGCGTTCTTGGGAAGTCCTTGAATCGCTCCAGTCTTTTCTTGGAAAAGCACTGATGTGACCTGAGCGTGATTGATGACAATGACAAGGAGAACCTCGGCATTCTCGGCGGCTTCCTTGGGGCTTGAGGTTGCAGTTCCACCACTTTGCACAAATCTATCAACAAGAGCAGGGACAATATCGTAGCCCGACACCGTGAAGCCCTTCTTGATGAGATTCCGAGAGAAGCCGATGCCCATGGCTCCTAGGCCACAGACACTGACACGAGGTAAAGAGGCGTTAACAGTCATGGTTGGAAAGACTCGAAGTTAGAAAAAAGCGATCGAGATGATTTGATTAGTGATGTTAGAGTAGTTAAGAAAGCTACGGTTGTTCCGTTATACATGCCTAAGTATAAGTAAATGTTTCATTGAAATTGATCTTGATGTAACTTGTCAGACCATCCTCGGTTGTTTCGCGCGAGTACAATTTACATTTTCCGAAGTCGAGGTGACGATTGACCTCTCGGAGCCTGGTTACCTTTTTTGTTGGACGCCTATAGGATCTCGGAAAAGGCGTGCCCGTAGTATAATCCACAAGAGTTCCGCAGGTTAGGTCTAGGTACCTTTTGTTGCTGGAAAAAATGGTGTCTAGCTGGGTATATGTACTTAGGAAGAGTAGAAATTCGCATTTCTCTTTCTTATGTCTTTATTGCTTCTCGGACCCGATCAGAGCGGTTTGTAGGTGTACCAATTCGCCGATTCAGTCATGAATTTTGCATTTCTTCCGGCAAAGCAATACGAGCTGTTTAAACCTACCATGAAACGGGCCCTCAGGCTTTGTACGAGAGATACGTTGCAAAGCAGACCTAGTAATTTTTTTAATCTCGCCAAGGCAGACGTTAAGCCTTCCACACAAAGGAGTCATGAACCCTCGTATCCAGGCTTTTGTACCGTCGCACACTCAGCTAGGCGAGTCACCTTTGTACCGCGAGAGCGATAATACTCTACACTATGTCGACGTTCTCGGCCAAACAATCAACATCCTCAAAATGGATGGCAGTCTTCAACGACGGACTATTCAATGTCCGGAGCCAATTACTTTCTTGGGCTTCCACCGCGACGGAGGCTACATCATCTGCTCATTCTCTTCGATCGTTAGAGTCTCGGACGAAGGAGAATGGAAGGTTCAAAGACAAGTGTTTGCGGACGTAAAGTGTTCGCGCCTCAATGATGCCGGGATCGACAGTGCCGGCAGGCTATGGGTGGGAAGTATCGACCGTATAGGAGTGTACGAGAAGGAATTCACATCATGTGATCTGACGCCTTGGCTAAAATGCCTATAGATCGATCCCAAAATCATCAGTTGAAGCAGAGCAGCACCAGGCCATAGGCTGTATCTTTCGGTACGATCCCGACGGTAATCTGGCTGTGATGCAAAATGGCGGCGTTTTCGCTGGGAACGGGCTATGTTGGTCTCCCGATAACAAACTAATGTACTTTGTCGATTCATATAAGAATGTGAGTTCATCACTTTATGACAATAAAATGCCACTAATGTTAGTTCTTAACCGATAGTGTATCTGGGCTTACGACTTTGACGTCTCAACCGGCGAGATTTCTAACCGGAGAGCACTTGTGACTCGCCAAGACCCTACCGGAGAAACAGATGGTCTCCTCACAGATAGTGATGGTAACCTATATACTTTCATATGGGAGGGCGGCGCTGTCATCAAGTACAGCTCGGATGGAAATTTCCTTGAAAAGTGGCATTTAAATGCTAATAGAGTGACGCATGGCGCATGGGTTGGTGATGGTCTTCGGGATATGGTGGTGACATCAGCAAGAAAGGACGTTACAGACTCGCCATGGAAAGGAGAAGAGGGCGGAGGGCTATTCTACCTCCCTAGATGTAGCCGTGGGGGCCTAAGGAAGAATGTGTTTGGGTAATGCATCTTGAGAAGTTATTGAAGACTTAGCACTTGGTCGGTTATATTATTTTAAGCAATAGCTTCATCTGTAATACCGGCTGTGGAAGCTTTTGGAAAGGAGACGGTTCTGGTTTGCTAAGGTAGAATATGACAAGATATTCATGCGTGGATCTTGAGTCATGAGGTATTGTTGTTTGATTCGTTGTCATCTTGCCAGTCAATTCATGCCCATTCACGGTCATGGAATGGACAGTTTCTAGAACTGTGTTCTTTATAAAGGCTGAAGGCAGGACTTGACTCTGAAATAAGGCCGAAAGCAAATCAAGTAGAACAGTTGCTAGTGATCGAGTAGGGACTGCGTTGTGTCATAGCACTGCTGCTCCCCTCACAGCTCTTCATGGTTCACTGTAGCGCTTGTGACCGCAAATATATTGATGTAACCCCAAATAGTTGTTCTATCAACATGCCTCTATCTGTACTTTCCAATTCTTACATTCATGCTATGTATCTCGTTTAACATGTCATAGGTCGGCTATACGGCTGGGTTGGAGTACTGGTGTACCAGAAAGCGCTTCTTGAGGACCACCTCGATGAAAGCGGATAATTCTCTTGATAGTATGTTTATGGGATGAAGCATGTGACCTTAGTTTGATGTAACTTGCAGCTATACCATTCTATGAAATAGTTCCAGAATTATCCGCGCACGAAAATACCTTGGGAATAAGCCCCGAGTGATAGGCATCTCGGATTGACACAATCGCGCTATAACTGTGGATTTTATTAGCCTGGGTCATCAATGAGGAAAGCTTGAAACTTACCTGCCGGCGACTACTATGAAAAGTCCAACTAAAGCGATGAAAGCATGGCCAGCATAAACCATCTTTTTCCCCAGGTTACCCTTCCTATACGAGGCAAAGTCATCCATCCACAGCAGAGCGGGAAACACTAGGCTGAAAGGAGCGAAGCAGAGGGCTCCTGCAAGACCTAGAAGATAATTGAGGATGGGAACTGCTTCAGCGACAATGAAAGCCAAAATCCCGAGCGTCAAATTGCTGCCAATCCAGGTCAACCAGTGGACAGAAGTGTTTTCCTGCAAGTGTCGAGAGTCCCTCAAGATTCGAACAAAGATATACTTAGCGGCCACATGTTGATAAATGCCGACGCCAATGACTAGTCCTGGGAGAGCAATGCCGTACGAGATCTTTTTGAACAGAGGACCGGCACTACCGAAGGCTGGGGTTGCTAACCAGACGCCACACCACCTATAGATGACGAGCGAGAAAGATAAGTACATGGCCAGGATAAGGGCGCCTGTCACTAGCACGGCTTTCTTGTAGTGTTCAGGGTGACGCATTTCCGAAATAACAGGCAAGTACATAGACGAACCGCTGTTGCTGATGAAAATGTTGGCGGTTGCAGTAATACCGGCTACAAATGTCGGGTGTGCAATGGCAGTCCATCCAAGGTCGAAGTCGCCCGTCTGCGGCGCCATGGCAGGACGATCCTGTTGCGTGACAGCAACAACGAAGATGAAAACAGCGACAAAGAAAGTAAAGAAGCCAATCCATGTCAGCCAGCCCAAGCGGCTGAAGGTACGGATGGCTGAAAACATTGTGATAAGAACGGCGCCAATAAAGGTGAAGATAACGGTGCAGGCGCCATGGTTGGAGAGTGCGTTGAAAGCGGTGGATATGGACACGATTCCGGCGGCGGAAATGAGAACTTGAGCGATGAGGATCTGTAAGCCCACTAACTCTTTGCCGACTCTACCCCATAGACGACCACACATGTCAGCCAACGCTATTTGTCCACGTTAGTATAAACCGCAGGGCGAGTGAGCAAGGTTTGTCTCGTACTATGGCATTCGGGATGACGGTTTCGGAATCCGCCTAAAACAACTGCAGTATCTGAAACCTCATCAGCATGTCCTTCATGATTGGCGGATCGGGTGTGACAAACATGTATTGAGAGTGTGCCAGCCGACGATGGACAGACCGCCCCCCACAGCACCGAGAGTAGCCAGAGCTCCAGGCACACTGAGGATGCTCATGGCGAACTGAATCTTGAGGAAGATGACTGTTGCCCTCTGCCAGCTCACGGTCCGGAACTGAACTCCATCCTCGGTTTGCCTGAAGACTTCGTGAGCGTCGGGAGGTTCGATTTTGCATGAGGCGGCGTCAACTTGGTCGTCTGGGATATGGGCTTCCACTTTGTCATCGTGCTTCTGCTGTGTGATATTCATTGTGGTTACTTTGGGCAACGTTACTGAGCTAGGAGCAGGATTCCTTGCAGTAAAGTGGTTGAGCCAAATGGAGATCCAAGCTTCTCCTTATAACAATCTAAGATGTGTCCTTCTGAGATCTGGAACGGTCGGATACAGCTTATCGTTAATCCAGGGTTGTTACCCGACGCTAGCGGCTATTTCTTCTCCTCTGGTATAGATAAGAGGAGGCCCTTCCACCAATTTACTGCCGTTCTAGTATCAATTCCGATACGAGGTTTGATATACTAAGACTGAACGGGCACTTCAAAACGCGGGGTAAGATAGCGCGATCGTTATCTACCCGTTGAAGCGGATACTGCACCGTTTGCCGTAGGGTCAATGGCCCTATCTCAGATACTCACATCCGCTTATCTACCAACATTCAAGGGTTAACACTATCGGGCGAATTTAAGACGACTTTGAGTCACTGATTGTCTTCCGACCGCCGAGAGCTACTATCCGATTATGTATAAGACCCCTGCTATGAGCATGGATCTAGCTGAGCCAATCAATCTCACGATAGGCAGAGTATAGAACGTGAGGATGGTGGAAAAGCCCATAATGTCACAAAAAGCAGCGTCATAAATGGCAGAGCTAACGAAGTGAATTAGGAAATTTTAATTCTGGCGATCTGTCCTCTACCGATAGCACAAGTCTTACACCAATAACGCCAATTGCGAGACTATGGGCGCTATGCGTGTCCTTTCCAATCGCTTAAGCTGGTTCACGTTACACATGTCCTCCGTGTATAAACACTGATTATGTCTTGTTAGGGAGAGGTAAGCTAAACGGAGAGGACGTCGCTGATCTTCATATTTGGGAAGTATACGATGCCGCTTTATAACCGAAATATCTGACATCTATTCCCTCTTTTTCTTTCTCGCAATTTTATGGGGGAACATGGCCGTTCATATTCAATGATACTTACTACCTCGATTACTATTGCGGTGTGAGCCTGGATATGCTCTCATGTAAACTATGGAAATGGCCGTACTAGTAGATCTTCGTTCCGTAGAACTGGCTAACTATCATTCCCAAGAACATTGTTACTTTGCCAGTCATCCAGGTCCATCACGAGCATCGATGATGGATTCATCATCCAATCTGGCGTTTCCAAGAGCTGGTTCAAGGCATTTTGACGATAGACGCCATCGAATCCTATATCTGGTGCCAATGTCTCCCTCGAAGGATCCATGGGAAGTTGGAACTGAACACCAGCGACGTGCGGATTGCCAGTATCAGGATTGGCCGGAATGGCATGGGGACTTTGGTTTAGGCCAAAATTGTCTTGACTGGTGTGCAGATGAGTCGGATCTGGTATCATGTATGAGGATGCGCCGGGGTGATGTGACAGCCGGACTTGTATTAGTTGATGAAAGAACGGGTCGTGGTATTCGGCAAGAATATGAGCGATGCTGGCTACCGTATCGTAGACTTCCCGCGCATTCAAGTCGTCTCGGTGCCTAGAGACTTCCAGGGCAAAGATGCCTTCGAGAGTCAGTTATTTCAAGGTTTCGGGGGAGGAATCATACGTACAGGTAAATGTTAGGCTAAGAACTGTATAGTTGGTAGCCCACTTCAGGTGCCATTTGTATGAATCCGATTCCATAATTCGGCGCAACTGATCCATGGCGATGGACATCACGAAACTGGTGATTTCTGACGAGGCACCACTGGAGTCTTTGACCGCTTCTGACAATTGCCGGCTACCACTGATCTTTCCGATGGCGGCACATCCAAGGAAGATCATTGCATAGCGCTTTTGTCCGTGAAGGCTAGTTCGTTGAAACGAAGATATGTCGTAGCCGCAGTCTACTAATTGTTAGCATCACATTTCGTCTGATCATAAAGTCTGGGGATTAAGGTTCAGAGAACCTTTATGTTGAGCGTCCCAGTTCTGGAGCCACTCTTCAAACTTGGTTTCCATGTGTTGAAGTTGGCGTAAACCATTCCCCTCAAGGTCTTGTGCCAAAGTGATTTCGGCTAGAAATTCATCTACTAATAAGTCAGCGAGGACAAGCTGTCTTTGTTATGCAAATCTCAAACCTCTGATCTGAACTGCCTCGACTAGTGACGCGAGCCTCATATTGGGAGGATGTGTCTGCGATTGATAAGTGAAGTATGCCAGTTCGTTGGCCGGAACTTTGGGTATCCTAGATAACCGGGCAGTTCCAATTGCTATCTCTCTTTCGATGAAGCATAAAGCAAGCCAAACTCGTGCACTACGAATCGCCTGGCGCTGACTTTCTACGTTGCCCATCGACCCAGGTCTATTCGATGTCTGTTGTTGAGATAAGGTCTGGTCGAGTTTTAAATCTTGGGCCATCTGTAGAGCATGCCCGATGGCGAACCATGTATTTTCGGCATATGCAGCCAGTAAGATCATTCCTTGTACTTTCCCTAAGGAAGCTGAGTAGTCGAACAGAGTAGAAGTTACTAGATCTTTGACCTCTGTAAGACACTGTTCTCGAAGTAGTGAACCTTCCATGCAGCATGCTAGGGCAAGGATGACGCCGAAGCAGAAAGGTTCACGAGAGCGCAGCGTTTCAAAGCTGTCAAGGATTGGATCGAAAATGGGAAGAAAGCTTGTGGCGCAAGCTATAAATCTTGAAGATCGTTATTGAAGCTTCCTTTTGATAAAGTTCTGGGCACTCACGTATTGAAGAGTTGCCGCGCTTGTCGTTGGTCGATAATACCCTTCGAGACCATATCTTTTTGTTTGGCATCTCTACTAAACAAAAGTCCTCGTCGTTGGATCGATGGATGATCGGCACTGTATGCTGTACTTGTGGGCGTTTTAGATAGGTTGTTAGACTCTTCGTACTGGCCCATATTGTGCATAGCAGAGACAGGAGCTCTCAAGTCATGGGAAGTGAGCTCGGATGGCTGACTTGTCGGCGTGTGATTGGCACCGGCATCAGCCTCACCTGGTGAGCCTCTCACACTCGCTATAGTGCCAGGAACTAAGCCGCTATGAGGTGGGAGTGATGAAGGAGGCAGCCCCGTGTCTACCGTGATTGTCTGCTCATTATTAGTCTGAACATAGCTGTTGGGACTTGCCAGACCAGGGCTGGGCTGCGTCGCATAACTGTGAGGCCGTCAGTGATCCACTCTACAAGAGTTGGGATTGTTCAGATCACCAACTTTGTTTGACTCTCGTCTTGACGTCTGTTTACCGCATCTCTTCTTCGAGAGCCAATAGCATCGTACACGCATCGTACTCCATTGTCGTAGCAGCGCTGGCAAGTACCATCATTCTTGCGCTCACACTTGAGCTTATGCTTCCTACACGTCCGGCATGCTTTAAAGCGTTTTCCGGAATGGGCATTGTACACAAAAGTGTTCTGGAAATGGGATAAGGGCTCTGGTAGGTTGTTTCCGACGGTTTCATGGTCGCGGGGGCTCCGAGGTTCACCGGTTGCGACCGGCCCTCTCGGAGATGACGGGGACATGACTGCGTCAATCAGAACCGGCGGCTGAGTTCGAAACAATGACCAATCTAAGCGAGTGACGATTCAGATCATCGTACTGTTCCTGTAGTGCTGGACAGCCGAAGCCGTAGAGCCCCGCGACTTCTGGGCCCCGCTACAAAATTTCCCTGGTCACGGGACTCTTTATCAACGTAAAGTTTAACTTCCTCAACTCCTCTACTGTAAGCCATCTAGAAATCACTCTAAATAGCTTTAATCGAACTAATTTCTCAACCAACGTGTGATTTGTCCAAAAGCTCAAAACCCTTCATGACATCACAAGACTTTACTTATACAAGTCTCTCAATGCCTCTTAATACCAGTTGTTATCTTGCCCACATAGCCCGAGATGTCTGGTGGAACCATGATCTTAAAACTCATAGAAGCATTTAAAAAACATGTCTTCTTTAATGCGAATAATTATCCTCTATGGAGAGATATGCTCAAAAGGCTTTTGTCTCAACAACTCTGCGCTCAGGCACCACCAGGTGATCGGGTCTTAATAAAAGGATTCAGAGGCTAAGTAGGAAATACTCCACAGACCCTGTCAAAAAATTTCCATTGGGAGACATGACCTGACTACTATAACAGTACTTCACTGAATCTTGTTTTCATTCCACCATCTTCGTGAAGCAGAGTTTTCAATCACAGAAGCCTCAAGTCCGAGGCGGCCCCACTCGGCGCCGAAGGCCGAATTGGGTTAGGCTCTTCCTGCCAACGTTCTGCTGCTGCAGACGTCACGACAGTCCATAGCATCCATCACTGAATACCCCGGATCCCATGGCTTGCCCCTGTCTTCCCCCAGGCTTTCACCCCGCAAGCCCCCGCATCATCTCCGGATTCCTTGACGTGTTGGGCCAATATCTGAACACATTGTGGTACGGCAGGATGTTAGACAAGATCAATCTTTAGCTTTCTAGCACAATCTAGACCAAGTATTGCCAATAGTCCTTTATGATTCAGTCGTCGGGGCCGAGAAACATGTCCATTCCACTTTCTCAACCATCCAGTCTACTGCGTGTCACTTGATACCCAGCCCGAGATATAAAGTGATCCATCAGCCCGTCTTACCATGACTTCTCCAAGGCAACACTTCGCTCTTAGACATTTTGAAGGACTTCAAGCAGATTGTGGTATTGCCTGTCTACCTCCTCACCCCTCAAGAGTCTTCAAACCATCAATCACGCCCTATTTCATATCCCTTTTGCGTGGAACCCACCCACAATCATGGCATCGCCAAAGCCATCCAACGTCGATTTTCATGTCGAAGATAGAGAGGCAATGACCGACAAAGTTCAGACTAGTTTTGATGGCATAGAAGGTATCCTGAATTTCTTTTGGAGTTTCGTGGTCCCAATTAACCAACACGCTTGCCCTTTAGACATCTCCGTTGACAGTGAAAGAGAGAGAAAGCTACTCAGGAAGATCGACTTGCGACTTATGTGCTCTCTCTGGGTGCTCTACCTCTTCTCGTACATGGTGAGTCCCACAACGCCCGTTCCATCCAATGGCTTCGATTGACATCAACACCCAGGATCGATCAAATATTGGCAATGCGCACGTTGCTGGAATGGATGTAGCCCTTGATCTGACCGATTCGGAATACTCCACCGCTATCGTCGTATTTGTCGTCGGATACATCATCGGCCAAGTCCCGTCGAAGTAAACCTTCAATAAGATCGAATGTTCTTTGACGATGCGTCACTAACCTTATGAAAGCATGTTCCTGACACGTTTGCGGCCTTCGCTGTATATACCGACAATGATGATCCTTTGGGGAATAGTTGTGTCTTTTATGGGAATGATCAAGACACCATCCCAGCTGATCGGATTGCGTTTGTTGCTCGGACTTATGGAAGCCAGCTTCGTGGTATGTACAACGGTATCTGTGAATCGAACCACTGACACCAACGCTATTAAAACAGCCAGCGGTAGTCTTCCTCATATCCATGTGGTACAAAAAGACTGAACAGTCCAAACGATTCATGTTCTTTACCAGTGCGGCTATTCTCGCTGGAGCCTTCGGAGGCATCGTCGCCGGCGCCATCACTAAGACTCTGGACGGTGCCCATGGCATCTCTGGTTGGAGATGGCTCTTTATCGTTGAAGGCGCTGCCACCGTAGGCATAGGACTTATCGCACCCTGGTGTCTCTTGGACTACCCCGCAACATCCAAGGCACTTACCGAGGAAGAAAGAGAACTTGCTGTACGACGACTCGTTGAGGATGGAGTCGTAGCTTCGATTGATGGAGAAGGCGAGATTTCTCACTTGAAAGCGCTCAAAGCGGCTCTCAGTAACTGGAGGCTCTGGATGCTTGTTTCAGGATATCACTGCATCATCTCGACCTTGTCTCTTTCATACTTCTATCCTTATATCGTGAGAAGCCTAGGATACGCATCGGTCCAGGCTCAGTAAGTTTTTGCTTCACCAAGGTTGCACAGAGTCACTAATCAGTCTTCCCAGGTTTATGACAGCACCGATGTAAGTCTAGCTATCCCACACAATCCGCGCTCGACTTGTTGCATTGACTGACGCTAAACTTAGTTACTTTACAGCATTCGCCATCGCAGTACCGTGCTGTGTCATGGCAGATCGCTATCCCAACAAGCGCGTCGTCTTCGTCACCGCCGCCATGTTCCTCGGAAGCATTTTCTGTATCCTCATTACCACAGTATTGTCCGATATCCCTCGCTACGTGTTCCTATGCTTCCTCACAGCTTGTATATGGACTGCCAACCCGATTGCTGAATCATTCGCATCCTCCAGTATGGCTTCAATCCAGCCTGAAGTGCGGGCCATTTCGCTCGCGTTCATCAACTCGGTCGGCAACTTAGCACAGATCTACGGCAGCTATTTGCTTCCGTCTTGGGATGCGCCCAGGCACAGCCGTGGGTTTGGCACGTTTGCTGGACTACTTTTCATTGGAGGTTGTGTTTACTGCGCGGCAATGATCTTGTTGAGGCGACGGCCGTTCAAGCTTGCTCGGACGCACGCCTCACCCTAAGCAAGCCTTCGCTTGTCACCCGTTATGGAACAGGTTCGATCCTTGATGTCTGATCGTTATCTGGAAGTTCGAGTGACGGATGCTAGACGTGCTATCCAGCTCCAGCTAATACGCGAGTAGTAATGTTGAGGACCCCGGCAGATCAGATTGAATTCAAGATATATAACAGGTGTTGGTTGTTTGCATTGTCAGTCATTGACTGGAAGTATATGCGATCGGCAGTTAAGGTCAATGTCTATCTACGTTCACCAGTGGAAAGTGTTGAAGTGTCGTAAATCTTTGTAATTATCATTAAGTTGTTGGCTGCTGCGCTGTCTATCTCGTAACTGTTTCTAATCTACCCATATATACTAGTCCTAACCACCCATCATGTCGCAGCCTAGCCAATTTGAAGATAACAAGAAAGGTTGGACTGATCGGTGGTCGCTTGATCAAGGTAGAGAAGTATACACTTCATCCAACGACGCTCGCTGTCGAGAAACAACCGGACGCATCCAGCTCATTCCTCAACCCAACGAAAAGGGGCCATTAGAAGCGAAAGTCAGTTCATATCAATCCTTAAGAGCAGTGAACAACACCGTCGTCGTGGGTGTGGCACTCCTTGGGAGCCTCCTTAGTAGCGCTGGGCTTAGCGTCCCCAGCTTTAGTGGGAGTCTCCTTCTCCTCTTCCTCCTCAGGCTCACCAGTGCATCCAACACCAGGGGCAGCAATGTCATAGGCGTAGACGTCAATGGCGAAGTACTGGATGGCGTCGCTGTCGATGGCGCTCTTGGAAGGGTCAGACTTGGCGAGCTCAAGAACCTCGACGTAGTTCTCGGCAAAGTGGTCGACGGTCTCCTCGCTGATGGTAGGGACGTGGAGAACACGGTGAAGAAGGTCGGTGGCCCAGAAGGTGTTGAGCTTGGACTGGGCGACGGTGTAACCAAGGTTGCAGACGGAGTCGAGACCGCGGCGGATCTCAAAAGAGAGAGGGCAGATGACAGTCTCGGTGGTAGCATTGTCACCTCGCCAGTGGCCAGCCCATTCTATATTCGTCAATCTCAGATATTCACAAGTCAGATAGTGTTACTTACGGTCCTGAGTGGCGCAGTTCTTGTCGGGGTCGTCACAGCGGAAGAGCATGCCAGACTTGTCGGCATTGATCACGCGGTCATACCATCCGATAGGCTGAGCAGTAGAGCCGTTACCGAAGTACTTCTGAACAAACTCAGACTTGTTTCCATGTCGAAGGAGATGGTCCTTGGCATGCTGAGCAAGCTGGACAGTCTCATCCAGAGCATTGGACAACTGGCGACGAAGAGTCGCGTTGCAAGACTGGTGGATAGGGTATTCCTTGGCCCAGCCCTCAGCCCAGTCGTAAGCGTCGCTGGTCTGGGTAGATTGAGCAGCAGACTTGGTCTGGCTGGCCTCCTCCCGGCCAAAGATGGGAGTGGCAGTGGCGGCTCCGAAGAGCAGGATGGCCGCCGCGGTAGACTTGAACATCATCTTGAAGGTGGTTGGATGGAAAGACTTGTCTTTGGAATTGTCGGCTCAAGTGTAGTCGAGATGCGATGAGGCTGAGTGGCTGAAGAAACAAGAGGGTTCATGCAGGAGGTGTTTTGGGTATTTATACAATATGTGCAGGCGGGCCATCGCAACCTCACCGTAGCATCCGGATTCCCAGCTTGTGGGAATAACCAACGAGGCCGCTACGGGAAAACGATAGAAACTCCACTTACGACATGGCCGATGATCTTTTGGTTCCTAGGATCAAGTCGTTTCTTCGGCCAACTCGTGGGGGCTGACAAAAAGCGACCGGGTTTAACCGTTCAGATTGACTCAAACCAACAGGTCAACGGCATGCCTGGACTGGAAAACTAGGATCTCTGGTTTTTTCCGTGGCGTCACCTCCGAACAATTGACAAATTAGAGTTGAGCAATATCTGATAGCCTCATTGCTAAGAGGTTTCTAACCTTGTTTGTTGTAGTCGTTTATGTCAGGTCATGTCTATCCGGGTTCACAGTGCCCACTATTCTGTATCTATCAGGGTATCTTGGCAATATGCATAATTTTTTAGAGCAAGAATCTCGTGGATCAAGCACCCACCCTTGTGTTCACTTAAGGTAAATAATATGCTTAATTAGCAACTTAGTTTCTAGAAGTGACGTGAGTGTGGCTGGACCATCGCTAGATCCCAGCGTTCTGGATTATTGGCTCGCCGTTGCAACCTTGTTAGACAATCGGAGCCATTAGCAAACAGCCCATCAACCTAAACCTTACCATGCTTGTTCTAAGTAGTTCTTCTGTTAAGCCCCCACGTAGCACGACTAATATCCGTTTAGTGGCATCCGGGTCAGCGAGATCCTCTGCATGCATGCTGAGGCATTTACAAAAAGCCCGAGTCGTTTTTTCCGGAAGACAGTTCCTGTCTGGTCAATTGATGACCATGAATCGTCCATTCACCTTGACATTTACCTCATCAGCCCTTCACCCGATGGGGTCATCACGAAGCCTCAGCGGCTTGGCAAACGGCCAAACACCTTGAAGGTCGCCAGAGGCCCATCAAGCACAAAAGTACATGCATGGATCATCTGGCTGAGCTGAGAAAGTAGTTAGCCCGTGTGATCCACGCTTCTCGACTGAGAATCCTTTACTCTTGGTGCTGGATCCTTTGCCTCTTCGTCAGGGACTTCAACCCAGCCTATTACATAGCCTGACATTTTAAAGGACCTAAGCTGATTCCGAGTGATGTAATTTCTAGACGTCAACCATTGTAATTAAGATTGCAACCACAAGGCGAATTTACAATAATATCCATATCGAGTTTATTTACTTTCTTATGTTCTGATTCTTATTATAATACTAAATAATTTATTAAAACCACGTGTTATGCCGACCCCGCTGGCATTCCAAGATTATATAACTCGGCCAAATCTCCTCCGATTCGGTACCAAAGCTCACAAGGACATACTCACACAAGGCAGATTACTAACCTTCTTCTAGCAAGCTTTAGTAAAACACAATTATTAAACCTACCTAGCCTTGCTATTTAAGAGCTAGCATAACACTACTAAGTTCTTAATAATTATAATTATTTAATATTTATATGATTTAGCTAACGTGGTTAATAAGCAAGCGCTTTAGATAGGTAAGGGCTTTATTTTTATTTCTACTTTAAAGTCGGATTTTAAAATAATTCTAGAAATTTCAGATCTAACTAGAAATAGCTAGGAATTAAAGAGCTTCTCCATTAAAAATAAAATAAGCTGTATATATCTTCTTA
The DNA here is from genome assembly GCA_030142105.1 of Fusarium sp. FL617. Taxonomy (NCBI): domain Eukaryota; kingdom Fungi; phylum Ascomycota; class Sordariomycetes; order Hypocreales; family Nectriaceae; genus Fusarium; species Fusarium sp. FL617. The sequence continues at coordinate 712,451 of JAREIL010000004.1, read as the reverse complement.
AAAGTTCTAAACCCCCTATTTAGCTAGTATATAAAAAAAAGCTTAGTTATATTATATAAATAAGCTTTTTTATATAAAAGGATTTTTTTAAAAATCCAGGAAAAATATTTTTATTAGTCTTTTATATACCTCTAACTAAAGTATTTTTCTTAAGGTTTTAGTTAATTTATTTTAAGTAAGAAAATAATATAAAATAAATTATTTTTAGCTAAATAGTATAGTAAAGTATTTACTAACTTTAAATATTTACTTATTAAATATATTAATAAGTATATATTATACTTATTAATTTTCTTTATAAATTCCTTTTTCTAACTTTTATTTTATTATTAAAAAAATAATTTTTAAAAAAAATCTTTCTTATATTTTCTTTTAAATATAATATAATTAATATGTTATGACCCCCGCGACTACGTCACGTATACCCCACCTTTTTCACCAATCACACCAGGACCGACACTTACAAGGGCCGACATCGCTCCAGGACCGCGTCGCTCCAGGACCGCCGTCGCTCCCAAACATCGTCGGCCTCACCTAAGATACTCAAGTATATAGACCACATTTATTAGCACTTTTATAGAACTTAGCCCACCAGCTATCAATAAAACTTCTTTACCTTAATAAGCCTCGCCCGCATTATTAACTATTAAGAGACATAATACTTCGCACCGCTTAGCATCACGCCCTATATCATCTGCTAATATAAACCTAGTACGGACTAGTTTATCCCTTAGGAACTTAACCTATTATATAATAAGTAAGCAAATTAAATAAATAAGTAAATTAAAAATCCCTTAACTTATATTATTTTTATTTAATTAAATACTTCTTAATTACTAAATATATTATAATCTTTAAATAAATATAAAATCCTTTTTAGCTTTTAGGCCCTTTAAAATAACTTAAAACTAAGTCTTTAATATACTATAAATATATATTAAGTCCCTTTTTTTACCTTATATTATTAATATTATAATATTTAATTATAATATAATTTTATCCCGAAATTATAAAAACTATTTAATTTAAAGAAATAAATAATAATTTAATTTATTTTTAATTTAGATTTATAAAGATTTCTCTTATAATTATATTTTATAAAAGAAATAATTAATTCTTTACTTATAAATTATAATATATTACCTATTAGTAAGTAATAAGCTTATAACTTTATTAAAAAATAATTAAAACTAAAAATATATTTATTTCGGAGATATAATTATTAAAGAGCTAAATATAAAAATCCTATTATTATTTATAATTAGTTTAGGCTTAATATAGTTAATAAGCGAGTTAATTAAATAAGCAAGTTAATTACTTTTTTTAACCTTTAAGATAAGAATTATTTTAAAAGTATTATAAACTATTTAATTAATTAAATTTACTTATTATATTCTTACTTAGATAACTCTGGAATTACCTAATAGGTCCTTATATTATATCTGGACTTATTATATATATTATAGCATTAAATACCTAATCGCGCTAACCCTTTTTAGCTACTACTTTTTAATAATTCCGCAATTACTTATATATTAATATTTATCTAATTAATTAATTATAATACTTCCTATATAATTAATACCTCTTTTTTTTATAGTTTTATTTTTTTTAACCTTTAGCGCCGGCTTAGTATTTTATTTCCTTCCTAAAAATTTTAAAGCTTATTTCTTATTAAAATAGTCTTATATATATTTCTCTTTATTACTTTAATAAGAAACTAAAAAGCTTTAATAATTAACTCTAGAGAGCTATTATAATGCCTTTTAATTTAACTTTCTAGGTATTTAATCTGAGATTAGGCCTTATTTACTATTATTAGGGTCTTTAAAGTCTAAAAAAAGAAAAGTTTAGCTATCTTTTCTAGAGGTATTAAAGTCTATAGTTATATATTAAGCTTTAAGATTATATTTTTTAGGTTAAAAAAAGCAAATTTAGCGCCTTTAAAACCTCCCTAGATATTACTCTTAATAAAAATAGCTTTAAAAATAATATAAAAGGCAAAAAAGAACTTAGTCTTTAAAATATAAGTTATAAAATATCTAATTAGATACTTTATTTCTTAATAATATATATCTTTAAGCGGCTTAAAGCACCTTATATTAAGAGGTTAAAATAAATAAGATATATAAATAGGCATATAAAATATAATAATCTTATTCTACTTATAATACTTTTTAAAATTAGTAAAATAATAGCTTTTATAACTATTAAAAATTAGAAAATAATAGAGACTTTTTAATTACTTAATTATAAATTAATTAAAATACTTTAGCTACTTAAGACCTAGCTAATTATTTATCTATCTATTTTAGCTTATTATAATAACCTAATTGCCTAGGAGGTTATATTTTTAGTATTAATTCGCAAGGTAATATTAGCCTATACTAATAATAAATAGCGCGATTAATTAGCCTTCCGTACTAATCGCCTAAATTATAATAATTTATTCTTAATTTCTAGGCTATATTAATTTTAGTCTTTCTTATTTTTCTAAACCTATAATAATTATTCTAGTCTAAATAATACCTATTATAAAGCCAATCTTATTAAAGTTCTAAATATTATCTAATTAGATATTATATTTCGCGATTATATTTTATATAAGTTTAAACTAGCTATAAATAATAATTAGATTTTTATATTTAGCTTTTTAATAATTATATCTCCGAAATAAATGCGTTTTTAGCTCTAATTATTACTTCGCGAAGTTATAAGCCTAGTATATACTAATAAGTGGTATATCGCGGTTTATAAGCAAAAAATTAGTTATTTCTTTTATAAAATATAATTGCAAAGAAAATTCTTATAAATTTAAGTTAAAAATAAATTAGATTATTATATTCTCTTTCTAATTAAATAATTTCTATAAATTCGGGATAGAATTATATTATAATTTTATATTATTTTTTTAATTATAGAGGGTATTATATTAAACCTTATATATCTTTATAGCCTATTAGAGATTTAGTTTTAAGTTATTCTAAAAGGCCTAAAATATAAGAAATATTTTAGCTTTATTTAAAAATTATAATATATTAGGTAGTTAAGAGGTATTTAATTAGATAAGAATATTATAAGTTAAAGGATTTTTAGTTAACTTACTTATTTAATTAACTTACTTATTAATTATATTATATAAAATATAATTATAAAATATAATATCTAATTAAATAATATTTAAAACTTTAATAAAACCGGTTTTATAATAGGCCTTATAATATTAGGGGAAATAATTATTATAAATTTAAATAAGTAAAAAAGACTTAAATTAATATAACTTAGAAATTAAAAATAAATTATTATAACTTAGGTAATTAATATAAAAGATTAATTAATTATACTATTTATTATTAATATAAGCTAATATTATCTTATAAATTAATATTAAAAATATAACTTTCTAAGTAATTAAGTTATTATAATAAATAAAAATAAATAAATAAATAATTAACTAGGTTTTAAATAACTAAAATATTTTAATTAAGCTATAAAAAAGTAATTAAATAATTACTATTATTTTTTAATCCTTAATAATTATAAAAGCTATTATTTTACTAATTTTAAAATATATTATAAGTAAAATAAAATTATCTTATTTTATATACTTATTTATGAATCTTATTTATTTTAGCTTCTTAATATTAAGTACTTTAGGCTATTAAAAAATATATATAATTAAGAAATAAAATATCTAATTAAATATTTTATAATTTATATTTTAAAAACTAAATTCTTTTTTATATTTTATATTATTTTTAAAGCTATTTTTATAAAAAATAATATATAAAAAGGCTTTAAAGAAACTAAATTTATTTTTTTTAATTTAGAAATTATAATCTTAAAGCTTAATATATAGCTATAGATTTTAATACCTCTAAAAAAAAATATAAAATTATTTACTTTTTAGGCTTTAAAAACCCTAAAAATAATTCTTAAGATTAAATTTTAGTTTAAATACCTTTATAAATAAATTAGGCGCTATTATAATAACTCTCTAAAGTTAATTCTTAAAGCTTTTATATCTCTTATTAAAAAAACTATTATAATAATATATAAAAATACCTTATTAAGAAATAAAATCTAAAATCTTTAATAAATAAATAAGATATTAGGCTAGCGCTAAAAAGCAAAAAGAATTAAATTATAAAAAAAAGGGATTAATGTAGTTAATAAGCAAGCGTAATAGATAAGCAAGCATAATAAAAATCCCTTAACCTTATATCTAACTATCTAATTAATTAGTTCTTAACCACCTAGTATATTATAGTCCTTAAATGAAGCTAGAGTTCTTTTTGTACTTTAAGCTATTTAAAATAACCCAAAATTAAAGACCTGATGAGCTGCGGAGATCTATAAAGTTAGGCATATAATACTATAGCGCCGATAGTAAGGCATTTTTATAACGCGTAATACTATTCTAAAGTCAAAGAAACTATCTAATCTGGAAGAATAGATGATAGTCTAATTTATTCTAGACCTAGATTCGCGAGGATTTCCCTCGCGATTGCGTTTTATAAAAGAAATAGCTAATTCTCTACTTATAGACTGCAATGTATTACTTATTGGTAAGCGCTAAGCTTATAACTTCGTTAAGTAATAATTAGAGCTAAAGATGCATTTATTTCGCAAATATGACTATTAGAGAGCTAAATATAAAGATCCGATTATTATTTATAATTAGTTTAGGCTTATATAAAATATAATCGCGAAATATAATATCTAATCAGATAATATCTAGAACTTTAATAAGACTGGCTTTATAATAGGCCTTATAATATCCGGAATGGTTATTATAGGTTTAAAAAGGCAGGGAAGACTTAAATTAATGCAGCCTAGAAATTAAAAATGAATTACTATAATCCAGGCGATTAATATAAAAGGTTAATTAATCGCGCCATTTATTATTAGTATAGGCTAATATCACCTTGCAAATTAGTACTAAGAATACAACCTCCCGGGCGATTAGGTTATTATAACCAGCTAAAATAGATAAATAGATAACTAGCTAGGTCTTAAGTGGCTAAAGCACTTTAATTAATCTATAAAGGACTAATTAATTAATGCCTATTATCTTCTAATCCTTAATAGTTATAAAAGCTACTATTTCGCTGACTTCGAGAGATATTATAAGCTAAATAAGATTATCCCACTTTGTATGCCTACTTATACCTCTTATTTGCTTTAGCCTCTTGATATTAGGTGCTTTATAGTGCTAAAAAAGGCATATAATCGAGAAATAGAGCATCTAATTAGATGCTCTATAACCTATATTTTAAAGACTGAGTTCTTTCCTGCCTTTTATATCGCTTTTAAAGCCACTTTCACAGAAAGCAATATATAAGGGGGTTTCAAAGGAGCCGGATTTACTCCTTTTAACCCAGAAACTATAATCTCAAAGCTTAATATGCAGCTATGAACTCTAATGCCTCCCGGGGAGAATACGGAATTCTTAACCCTATAGGCTTTAAGGACCCTAAATATAATACGAGAGATAGAATCTCAGTCTAAATACCTTAGTAGGCAAATTAGGCGATATTAAAGCAGCTCTCTAGAGTTAATTCTTAAAGCTCTTAAGTGTCTTTCTAAGGGAGCTAAGGCAGTTATATATAAGGTTGCCTTATTAGCTGCTAAGAATAAAGAACTTCGATAAGCAAATAAGATACTAAGTCAGCGCCGAAGACAAAAAAGAACTAAACTATAAAAAGGAGGGACTATAACTATATAAGAAGTATCGCAAATAATTAATTAGATGGATATTAATATGCAGGTAATTACGAAATCGTCGAGAAGTAGTAATTAAGAAAGGTTAGCGCGACTAGGTAATTAGCGTTATAATATATGCAGTAAGGCCGGGCATAATACGAGGACCTATCAGGTAGTTCCGGAGTTATCTAGGTAAGAATATAATAAGTAATTTTAATTAATCAGATAGATAGTAGTAATTTTATTATATAAATAATAAAGGATATGTAAAAAAGTATTATGCTTGCTTATCTGTCATGCTTGCTTATTAACTATGTTATAATTATATAAAAAGTATTATAAATAATTAATTAAATAAATATTAATATATAAGTAATTACGGAATTATTAAGAAGTAATAATTAAGAAAGGTTAGCGCAATTAAGTTATTAATATTATAATATATATAAAAAGGCTAAGTATAATATAAGGACCTATTAGGTAATTTTAGAGTCTTTTAGGTAAAAATATAATAAGTAATTTTAATTAATTAAATAGTTTATAGTAATTTAAATGCGATTTTAAATATAAATCTTAAGAAAAGTAATTTACTTACTTATCTAATTTACTTACTTATTAACTATATTAATTATCCTTTTAATTCTTAATTTATATTTTAATATTTTTATTAGCTGCTAAATTAAATACTTCCTTAGAAGCTTAAATCTAGCCCCCCTATTTATCTCTAAAACCCACCTCCGCTTTTATCCCTTTATACCTATTCACTTATACCTATAACTTTAGATAGTAGTTTAAGTTAAACTACTACTAGCTATTTAGTTAGGTCCTTTATACAACTTTTACAATTAAACCATTCTAAAAGAAAACTCCAAACGACACGCTTAACCACGTCTTCTTGGGTTCGGCTAACTCAATATTATATCGTCGTATAATCTGGTTTCTCGATGTTTAAGCTTTCATGAAAACACAGTAACCTCGAACTTTCTTACCTGCACAAGTGACTTATTCAACACAGTTGTGGCAATATTGATTCCTGGACATCGTGTAGGGCCGTGTCCGAAAACGAGACTTTGCGTCTTGATCATCGCCGCAGTTCGTTGGCTGTCGCCACCTCCAACAAACCACCGTTCTGGATTGAAAGCGTTGGCATCATCGCCGAATACGGCGTTATTCTGTGTACCCCACGCATCGAACCCAATCCAAGTCCCTGCCGGGATGTGACGTCCATCGTCCAGTGTCAAGCCTCCTGATGGGACCACTCGTTCTCGCAGCTGAACAATTGGTGGATGGCGCCTGAGGCTCTCACGAATAATGGCTTGAAGATAAGGAAGTCCCCGTGCGTCGCCGATCTGAACTGGTGAAGATATACGACCTCGTGTTACAGCTAGGTCGATTTCCATCTGAAGTCGGTTATAAGCTCCCGGTGAGGATATAAGAGATGACAAAGCGGATCTAATAGCCGTAGCCGTCGAGTCTGTTCCGCCGACACTGAGAACCAATCAGATCATGAATTCCAAGGAAGGCTGGAATAAGGAGCAGTGAGAAACTTAGCATACAGAGCAATTGCAAGCTCGGTCTCTAAATAATGTTGGCTCATCCCTTGCTTCAAGAAGGAGCTAGCCATATTTTGAGTCCTAACACCCGAATCTCTGACTAGAGAATGTATGGCAGCACGGGACATCTAATAAATTCATTAGGATCTTCTACGTCATGGAGAGACTTGTTGACGTACCCTCATCACTGGACTCATGCCAGAAAGCTCGGTTGCATAAGCCAGCATCATATTACCCAAGAAGGGTAGCATTGACATCCAGTACAGTATGCTGTTTAGAATTGGAAACACGCTCAGCTGTTGCAGGAGCTGGAATCGACGTTTGATGTTTTTCGTGTAGTTTATGGTGTCCTCGTCTGCTTCCAGCATTCCGAAACGGCGACCCATGGCAAGTTCGGTCATCACGTCAATAGCCAGGAATTGAATCTTCTCTGCTATATCAAAAATTCCGTACGCGTGGGGTGAAGATACCCGCCTACGTTCGAACGCCTGGAACAATGTCTGTATGCGGTCGTCAATAACGGTATCAAAACCATCAAGATCTCGACCTGCGTACGCCGGCTCAATTAGTCGACGAAGTTTCTTGTGGTGTTCCGTATCTGTCGACGATATGGCATTGGTTATACGGGGGTCGATACGAAACCCTTCGTATCCAGGCGCTCGATTGAAGCCTGAATTAGGCGCGAGAATCATCCGTGTGAGCTTTGGGTCAGATGTGATTAATAAATTCGGTGCGACACGAACAATATCACCGTAGTCCTCTGTTAGCTTGACGAATGTTTCGTGGGCATTGCCGGAGCCTAAAGTACGGCTCAGCCAAAGGCGTGTATATGAGGCTACCGGAGGACCAGGAAAGTCGCACAAATGAGAATGTGCACGATAAATTTTTAAAAGGAATATCAACACAATTGGAACTAAGACGATAGTTACCAATGTAGTGTGTGCATCGTAAAAAAAAGTGATTCGGCATTGTTCAAAGACTTGGAACAACATATTTGATACTTGAGTGCTTAGACAACTGAACTCTGTACCGTTGTTTGACAATATCGGTTGTTGGATAGTTTGCTATGTGGGTTCCGGTCAGAATATGAACTTGGGGATGATTGTAAATGCTATAGATATTCCGATCATCACAGAATCTATGACGCACCTTTTATAGCTAACGAGCTTTGAGTCGATTTCTTGAGATATCTAACACTGGCAATAAACCCCAGTCTGATCGCTTTTGCTTGATATATGCTGAGTTGCTGACTTTGGTTTGTGGGGCATCGATGGCCTTTTAGATTTTGGTTATGGATCACATGGGCACCAATAATCAAAAGGAATGGGTAGCATAGTCTTCTTATTCAGCAGAGACAAATCCCACCCTATCTGTCATCCACATGCATTCCTCAACTGCATCTCAACCCATTCAGGCTCTTTGAAAACTACCCACATGATTATTAGCGTCGTTATTGTCTGGGGTCTAGGGTGCTTTCTCTGGACACCACGTCAGCAAAACCGTAGGTTTTCGGTGAACAGGATCTGAACAGACGCGCTAAGCAAAGGTGAAATTTGACCGGTTGGCGGAAGTGTGCATCCACTGGTACTAAGCTAGTTTGCATGATGGTTTCGAACCGCCGTAGTGTACCAGCTGACGTTCGCTTGTAACTCACACCCATCTATGATCTCTACTTCGCTACATTACTCGAATATCCCTTGCAGCCTATCTGCAGGATATCGCAAAGGCAGTTTGATCGGCGCAAAGCAGCGCACGGTATTTTCCCGCATCATCACGGAGTCCTTCAGACTGTCTCGTCTCCTCTCTGGTTGGCAGAGGCGGTAAGAGAGGCTAGAGCGGCAGGAGCGGCATACACGTCACACACGGCACAGATGATGTAAGTGACTCACTTGAGCTGCAAATACCCAGGTGTGTTTAGTGGGAGGGGAGTTCTTTGTCCAGGTCTGGTAGGCTTTTGTGAATGCAATCTCGATTAGAGATCGCTTGTTGAGTTCCAAAATGTCAAGGAACTTGGTCCCGAAATAGGCTTCAGTGAGGTGATGTCAAGTCTGGTGGACTCATGAATTCACGTTTGATTGAGCATGAATGCTGTTTAGCGGATGACGTAGTATAGTATGCCGGTGCCGTGTATAAGAGTCAGAAACTTTAAACACAAGCCAGATCAACGTTTTGCGTCCCAGATATTCTCAGTATCAGCATAAGTTCAAGTCGCTCACAGTCTTTCCCCAACTGGATCTAATTTCTACCGAGTGACCATGTCTAGCCCTCTGGAGTATGCAGCACGAAAGAAATGCGTCAATATCAGATTCAAGAATAACAACATTCATTTGAAAGTAAGCTTCGAAATGAGATAAACACCATATCATATACAACAAGACTGACAAGATCTAGCTCGATGTTGTAAGCTACAGATGTGCCTGTGATAAGAAATCGTCACTCGACCCCAAAGAAACAGACAAGCAATGGTCATCGTCTTTTTACAAGATTCTACGAGCTCACCAGGACTTTAGGCTCACTTTAGAGCCTTTTGAGAGAGTCGATGATATAGAACAACGGTGCGTCATGGAACTGAAGGCAGTAGGCCTTTTCTTCCCTGAACTTGACCTGGAAAGAACCCGTATCTGCTTCGCGGCTTGGCTGGCTTTTGTCTGCACTGCAGACGACATCCTCGAGACGCTATCATACGATGATGGAGAAGCAGTGCTTGAAGAATCTATTCGAGTTGTTAGTGATCATTCTCTCCAAAGTTCACAAAGTGAGTAACCAAAGATTGGTTGATTGGATCCGCTAAAACTAAAGATAGGAAAGACGCATGGGCCATTGCTAGGGGCTACCCATTCCGGAGCTGCAAAGATTTGTCACATGACAAAAACCCTTTGCAATCATTGTGAGCTATATCTCTCCAAGGAAAGTCTGAAAGCATTCCTCGAATCTGTAAAAGACGTATTACGTGCATTCGTCGACGAGATTCACTTCTCGCGAGGTAGAATACCACACAACTTAGACTCCTACATGAGCATCAGGAGCCGCACTATCGCTCTCAACCCCTGCTTCGAAGTTCTCAAATGCGAATATTTATCAACAGAGTGGCGATCCCATACAATCTGGGACAAACTACAAATGGATGTGTCCCGTGTTGCAGGCCTACAAAATGATCTCGTCGGCTTGGAGAGGGATGTGGAAAAGGGCGAGGATCTCAACGCTGTTCTTATCTTGATGGGCGAAGTAGGAAGTCCCGACCATGCCTTGCGTGATCGACAGTTCTCAGCATTTATAAATGCGGTGGAGAAGAAACACAACCGGATCATGACTCGATTGTTGGATTACGTATTGAAAACCTCATCATCGTTTGAAGAGGCATGCTTTCCACCAAGTGTTGCCAGGATGTTCCGGCATATAGTCACGGTGGGTGAAACACATCTTTTGTGGTGTTTATCTACAAAACGCTATTCGGTGGTATAAGGGACAAAATTCTATTCAAGATTAGCAAGGTTATCGAAACAGTGCAAAGATTGTAGGCAGGCCCTCCCGGCAGCATATAAGTAGTTATCGAAACGGTTCATTTGATATCCTCAATAGATCGATGGGGTAATACCTCAGAGCTTGATCGAATCAACGCGCATGGTCGCTGAGTTGGGTCAAGGTCTTAGCCTCTGCGATAAAAATTACTCCAGGCACGCCTTAGTTCCCTAGAAGAAGAAAAAGTCAAAACTAATGATGAAGTTCCTTATCAATGTAAAGACAGCTTTGTAGTACGTCCTTAATTAAAATTTTATTTCACTTTACCACATTTTCCACAGAACCTTGACCTAGACTTCGTTTGTTTGTCAAGTGAGGTAATATGATATGTAAGAAGCCATTGATTTGTGAGGTGACAAATGTTGAATCATAACGGCGATATTAACGATTATGCAGTGACATCAGATCTGATCTTCTCCGTTGATAGTCCATGATATCACTCTAGATCCCTTCACTCTATTTTTCTATACTTTAGAATAGTACAATTCTTTGTACGATGTCAGAAAACAACATGATAGTCTTCTTTTTTCCTCTCCCTTTTCAACCGTTAGACCCCTTTGTTTTATAAACATAAAAGATGTGATTTACCTTCAGCTGATAGTCGCGAACACGCCAGTCCCAGAATTCCGAGCCCATCGCTCCGTCTATCAGGTTGTCATTACCAGTTTCTCAAAACAAGATGTGTTTGTTTTTTTTTCACTTTCTTTCAGAGATAATAGCCTCTCTTCGCCTCTTTCTGACTTGGCCGGATTGTGCCAGCATCAGTGCTACCTAAAGTGTTTTCGGCCTTATTTTAGAATAAGGTCCTGCCTTCAACTATTATCAAGAACACACTTACAACGTCCTGCTAGTCCAGCTGATCCCCGAGCACACGTTCGATGACTTCACAGCTCACCGTCTCCAGAAGTCGCCTTGGGGGTGTACGTCCGATCGACTGCACTACCACATCCACTGCGTATCCTTTCTTGCAGATAAAATGATCTGTGACACGCGAAACCTCTTGGTCCTTGGTAATCTTTCAGAAGGAAAACAAAACGCTCCGTGCGGTGAGACACCTCTGATTTCCCGCCAAGCTTACCACTAAGACTTTTATTTAAACCAAAGCTATTATATATTATTTAAAAACTTGGTTGTTTTAAAAGTATTTAAATAATATAATATAAAACAAAAGGGGGTATTAAGTATTTTGAGTTAAGTTCTTAATAACTAATTATTTACTATAAGACATAATAATTGAAAGTTATTTTTAAAAACTTATAATTTAGACTTAATATAAAGTAAAAACAATAATTTAAAAATAAACAAATAAGACTTAATTAGGGCAGTAACTAAGTATTAATAGTTAAAGCTTAACTGTCTAATTCTTATATATTAACTTATATATTATATATTATATATTATATTTCTGTAGGCTTTAACCCTAGCCTCCTAGATGAATTTGCTATTATTTATTTAGTCTGGGAATTCTTAAATAAGACGATGCGTTCAGCGCGCCACAATAGTAAAGACTTCTATTTTCTAAACCCTCATAATAAAAGGAAGTATCTGTCTGAGCTCCGCGGCGGGCTCAGATGCGGATCTAGTGGTTTCTTCCCTATAAGAAAAAAGGGAACTAATGATTGAAAACCTGGATCCATTGCGCCCCAAAGCAATCAAACCACCCCCTAGTTTTAATTGATACCCACTAGCATTGCTGAAATAATGACCTTGAGATCGGGCTTTAGGTCAGTAGTTAAAGGTATGAGTTGATGTAAGAACCAGATTTTGAATCTTATAAAACAACTGAAGAATGAGGCATGGCCATTGAGAATTGAAACTAAAGTCATTAGGCCTAAGTTTCTCGTACTCTCTCTACTGCATAGAAGACGCTCCTTATCCGCGACGACAAGGATTCAGTAATCGAAATTCTTGGAATTAGGCTGAGTGCATGGGCCAGCGAACCGGTTGAATTGGGGTGGGAGCACAGGCCACAAAAGGAGTATTTGGGCCCAATACATATCACCATTGGTATAATAGTAGGTTTGATGGCGGCTGGACGAGAAATACTAGTTCGACATCTAGATCTCGTACAACTATGCTTGCCCTTGACACCCCAGCACCTGTTCAACAATGTGCCTAACTCCGAACTTCATCTTACATCAATCTCTTTAGTCCCTGATACCGTGGCAAGTAGCCAAATAACACTGTTTGAACTCGGTGTAGTTGGACTTCTGTTTGAGACATGCTTCTACTCCCTCCCAGCAACTGTCGGTCTTCGCAAATGTTAACTTCTATGGTGATGTTTCTTTCACGCAAATTTCGGGGCTGACCTACGCCTGCGTGGACCGCGAGCATCGTGTATGCCAGGCACACAGTGGCTGAGCTTATACTGGCAATTCTCATACCGACGAAAGACCGCTTGGAAATTTGTGAAATGACGTAGACTTGTCGTTTAGAGTGCTTACAATTAGCTTGGTGAAAGAAGCGATCGCTAGCTAGTTACATCGCCTTCTTATATGGACAAGTTTTGCTGAGCACGTCAGACAGAGCCACGGTAGACAGAGACACGGCAGGCAGAGACACGGCAGACAGAGACACGGCAAACAGAGACACGGCAGACAGGGAGGCTTCTCCGATAAAACATGCCCAGGAGAAACTAACAGCCCATTGATTTCAGCAGTACGCTTTGAACGTGTGAAGAGACACTTCCTACCTTGTTTCAAAGTCAAATTGGATGCAAAACACCGTAGGCCGACCTAAATTATCTGGGACGATCGTCGTTGCATTAGTCATGCACAACCCTTTATTACCATTCGTCACTGGTGAGCTACATTTACTTGACTAACAGTCGCGGCCTCTTCAAACAGTGCTTAATGCCGTTCAACTAAGCGCAAGTCAAGTACGGGGTTTGACATAGCAACCGATTGGATCAACTAGTTCAGTTCAGATGCTGACTAGAGTAGCAGCTCAGTGGGTTAGTGATAAGATGAAGGGAAATCCTATCGCTATCTTATCTCTCAAAATGTCTCCCGAGTACTTATAAACCGGCTTAAAATTAGTGACCAGACAGCTAGGCCTTCGCTAAGTCACTAGGTCTAGCCCACAATCCCTCAGGTTCAGCACCCTTGGCTACCCTCAAGAGTTTCCTCTTCTCCCTTTGGTCGTTGTACGTGTCCAGCCACTCTTTCGAGTGGCCAATCAGAGGCTCGATCTGATCATCAACCAGATTCGAATTGGCCCAGTCCAGCAAGTCCTTCACATAGTGAATTTCTTCACCATCTCCCGCCAAACTGTGAAACTTTCGTCCTCGCCCCTTGCTAGCAACCCGGTCATCATATTCTTGTCTCATTGAGTCCCGACTAGGTAGTCTGGTCTTTCCGGTAAGTACTCGAGCTAGCGCTTGTGCTTGAAAGTCGAAGAGTGAGAAAGTCGCTGTGTAATAAGGCACTCCCACAAACGACAGTGATGGGTCTTCTGTGTAGAAGATGTCTTTGTGCAGGTTATGCACCATGTTCCCCTCTGAGGTGATGAGCGTATCTCGTGTAGCGTCGTCAACAGCTACATCATCGCGATGGTATTGTGGGAGGAAAGGATACGAAGTGAGGTATCCCGTGGCCAGAACAACGCCATCAACGTCGTCAAGAGTTTTGCCATTGCTTAGCAGGACATAACTTTTCACCGAGCCTGTTGTCTCATCGCTTTCCAACACGAACTTTTCGATACCTCCGACGTGCTCTACATTTTCGGGGAACATTGAGGGCGGCAGGTCAAAGTCGCCCCCCCTGGTGCTCTGAATGACCTTCTTGGCTGTTTCGCTCGCCTCGCGACAGACATCGTACGCAGAAGCACCTCCGCCAATAACAAGGACTGTCTTTCCAGAAAACTGTTCCGGGCGCCGGTATTGCTTGGTGTGTATAACAGTATCGCCAAAGTGAGCCTTCCATTCAGCCAGTCCTGGGGTGTCGGGGATGCGCGGTAGGTTATAGTGACCGGTGGCAACCACAACGGCATCAAAAGTCCAATTTCGCTCAGCCAGTTTCGGCCGACCATCGCCCCCAAGTAGAGTTATCGTTCGCAGATTCCAATGGCTCCCATCTTCACTCTTCTTAGCGTCTTCGACTCGTGTGTGAAAGACGGTTGCATCGTCCACTCCAAATTCTTTACTGAGCCCCTGTAAATAGCTTTGAATGTTGGCGTGGCCTGTGATATCCTCAGTGTCTTTTGGCCAAGGACCAAGGTTGCTGTATAGTAGACTTGTGGGGACGTTGTTCCGCAAGCCAAAGTATGCGGGACCTGGAGGCGAAAAGGCAACGTCGAGAGCCTCGCGATCTTCAGTCTCGAGAGGATGACTTATGCTCTTTGCTTTTATCTCTGTAGTCTTTGGTAGGAATTGCCCGGGGAGAGATGTTACGTAGTCGCCGGCAGAGGGCTTCTCACTTGGGTACTCTGTTGTTGTTGGTGCTCTGGGATCGTAATGCCAGACGCCAGATGTGACGCCGGAGCGCTCGAAGACAGTGACATCGGCGCCTTCTCTGATGAGATATGCGGCGGCGCAGATACCACTCACGCCAGCACCGATAACAGCCACCTTAAGGCCTTGACCAAACTTTGTTGGCTCATCAGGCGATGGCGACCGACCATTTGTGAGATAAGGACTCATTCTCGGCGATTGTGATAAGATATAACTCGAATCAAAGAAAATCGCTCAAACAAATCAAGTGGTTTCAAGTTCAATTCAGCCAAGACCGCAGATCCGAAGAGATAGCTCAGCATATAAACCACTCAACGCTATCTGACTCGGGGTTGTTAATTGTAAGCAACCCCGACAACTCTTACGATTTCGAAAATGACTCGCCTTTTCTCTCCGCACTATTGCCTGGTTCCCACACTATATCTCATTTGCGGTACTTATTGTGTGCGTTTTCTTGCAGTTGACAGGTGGATAAGGATCTAAGATGGAACCCTCGAGCACGCCATATCGAGGACATATGTCACAAACTCGGGTATCCCAACCCAGCGCCGGCTGA
Source organism: Fusarium sp. FL617 (assembly GCA_030142105.1). Classification (NCBI taxonomy): domain Eukaryota; kingdom Fungi; phylum Ascomycota; class Sordariomycetes; order Hypocreales; family Nectriaceae; genus Fusarium; species Fusarium sp. FL617. The sequence goes on along the minus strand of JAREIL010000004.1, from coordinate 696,667 downwards.
CGACTTTTTTGAAGCGGATTGTGTGAGAAACCTTCAACTGATAGCTGAAATGGGTTAATAGCCGATCGATGAGGACCAGATGATAGGTCACCGGATATACGGATAGTCTTGACTGGTGTCTAAGGCGCGTGAACTGAACCGCGTACCGGTACTGCGTACCGGCACTAATCAGGCTACCAACGAAGACAAAGCCCAATCAATTAATTGAGAATGATTTAAAGCCGTGGTTCATAAAATAGTTGATAGGAGACGATTGTTTGACTATTCTCAATACCATCTTGAATTGTCGATTTAGATATTAAGGTCCGGATCTGGACTGTATCGCTCTACGGTCAAACAGTCAAGTCTCTCCCACTGCCGCAGCAGCCCTCTTCGCCGCCAATTCCTTCTGATGTAAAAACCTGATAAGTACCGCAGTGCCAGCCATTGCGACCGCAAAGGCAACCATGGTAGAATAACCTTTCGGATATTGCGGCGCCTCGGTAGTCTTCCAGATAAGCAGCGGCAGCCATGCCTGGAAGACATAGGCAATCTCATTCATACTCCCAACCACCAGCGCGCGCTCTTCGTTATCATCCTTACAAATCTCATGAGCCCATGCGAAAGTCAATCCGCTGATACCCCCACCGAGACCGATGAGAATGAAGCAGGCCCATTTCCATCCATCAGGGATGTTCCACGCTGCGAGACTGGCGTAGAGGATGGTAAGCATCGTACCCGAGAAAACGATCGGCTGCCACCTTCCACCTTTGAAGATAGTATCGGAAGTCCAAGCGTAAACAAGAGTCATGATGACTGCGACGGCAGATTGGATCGTAGGATACGTGTTGACGTGTTCAACGCTATATCCTTCTCCCTTAAGCCATAGCTGGAAGGCGGGCTGGGCCATGCCACCACAGCCGTTGTTGAAGAGGATGTACAGAAGCGTCAAAAGATATATGTGCCAACCGGTGAAGATTTTCTTGACCTTGGCCCACGTAAACGGAGCACGATTAGCCCGTCCTTCAAGCGTCATGCGTCTCTTAGCAAGCTCTATATCGTCTTTTGTAAGCCACCAAGAGCGCGCAATTTCCGGCACATCTGGGAAGAATGCAAACCCGATTAATGCGATAGGCAATGAGATAACTGTGTCGATGATGAAGAGCCACTGCCAGCCGTGGAAACCACCCTTTCCGTCGAGACGGTAGACCGAAGCCATGAGGTATCCCGAAAACATACTGCCAATAGCACCGCTGGCGTGGAAGATACAGGATCTCTTTGCCAGCTCATCTTTTCGATACCAAGAGCCAATGACATATTGCATGCCGGGATAGAAGGCGCTCTCGGCCAATCCGATGAAGAAACGTAGGGCATAGATCTGTTCGACCTTGGTGCATTTGGCCATCAAGATAGTCAAGACAGACCAAGTCACTTCGCAGGCCGGAATCCAGACTGAAGGACGGATTCTTGTCAGTAGGAGGTTGCTACAGCTTGTTAGTCGACATGCTAACCATCCCATCAATCTCTGAGTGAACATACCTGGGGATTTCTCCGAGAACATAACCAATTGTCCACAGGGTTTGCATAATATTGAGCTCATTGCCGTACATGTTCAAGTCTTCTCTCATACCAGATACAAAGGCATTATTGATGTTGATCTGATCGAGGTTCTTGATGAAGTATCCGAGGGAGGCTAGCGTAAGGACAACAGCGTCTAGCTTGAATAGAAACTTGCGCTCCTCTGGAGACTTGTCAAGTGTGTCCCAGATATAAGACCTCCACGTTTTGGGTGGTAGGCCATCATCAGAAGAGTTATCAGTTTCATTGCCTCTTGCAACAACATTGACAGAAGGAACAGATTTTGACGACGTGGTGTCGTGAGCGACGGTCTTGTCATCGAATGGCGCCGACATGGTGACTGGGATAGAGTTAATTGACTCAAAGTCCAGCATCCATCAACGGCGAGTGAACAACTTATAAAATAACAAAGGCAGCGCCCGGATGTCCCCCGTCAAACTGGGGTCGCCTCACTCAATCTGCTACTCTATATTAAGCTTATCCTCAAGCGAGATCCATTTCATGGTCAGTACCAGTCATGTTTTGCTTGGCACGATGGCGTGACGAGGGATTTCTAGCAGATGGACAAGGGCAAGTGAGTCTACGAGTCAATCATCATGCCATGTCGCAGCACTAGAGTCAGTTTCTGCTCGCAAGTCAAATTATAGATGCCAGTACCAAAACAAATGATTGCCTTTGTACTGCGTCGCGATAAGGCTCTGCACGAGTCCATTTCTGGAAAGTTTTATTGGCTAGACCATTATTATGTAACGAACAATTTCTTTGTCGGGGCTACTGGTCGGAACAAACCCGACAGCACGCAATTATCGCGACTCTTGTGTCTATCTCAATCGTGGGGCAAAGTTGGGGTCGACTAGTAACACATAATTATCCCACTGCATCGCGTCACCTGCGACCCGCTAAAATTGAGAACTGTCCCTCGTTAAACAAGTACGAGGTTATGGTTATGAGCTTCTATCTCACTGCCTCTCGGATTTAACATTCTTGGCCCGTGAGGCAGCCATTCTTGCTTATGTACCCATCTGCTTGATAACGTTACCCCAGCTCAAGACGCCGGTTTCGCAGTCCCGTCCTCTTATCATATACGGGCTCAATCGTATCATGGTTGATATAGAAGTCATACTAGCCATTTGTAGACTCCCACCACGTAAGAGGATCTAGACCTAACTCCATGTCGAGGAAGTCGCCCCAATCACTGATTCCCTCAACATCCACGTCGTGAAATAGAGAAGTACGGGTAGGAACGTCGGGCTCACTCCCCACAGGAGCTTCCGCATCATTATTATTCTCCTCCGCTTCTATCCGTAATGATGTTTTTGGGTTGTTTGACACGACTGGTAAAGCTACTTGTATCATAATACCCAGGAACTTGGCATATCGGATTGCCATATGCGAGTCATCCGGAGAGCCAGTGTGAAGAGCATTAACAACGCTACGTAGAAGAACGATGTTCGGGTGCGTTTGATTGACGTCTTGAGGATTGGTCAATGTTGCCTAGTATAATATGTCTGTTAATAATGCACGACAATTCTCAAGAGTATAAAAAGTACCTTGAGTAGATGGAGGCTCGCAACAACAATAAAAGACCAACACCGTACTGGTAGGTACCTGGTGAGCTCCAAGGGTTTCAAAACATCCACAACTATAGTTAAGAGTGCGTGACTAGCTTGGGTTGCCTTATCTTTGAACCCAGACAAAGCCCAAAGAGTTTCTATTGGCAATGCTTTAGAGCCCACTTGCATAGCTTGGGCTGCCGGGGTGAAGCAGAACAAAGTCATGTAGTGAAATTCCAGGTGTAAGCACGCTTTCGATAGTGAGCCAGTGTCTAGTATATGTGAGCCGCGATGCATAGTCTGCCAATAGAGGTTATATCGGACTCACCACCTTGATTATAGTACTGTTGTTTCCAGGAATCCAAAGCACGCTGCAAACTCCGCAGATGCGTGACAAGATTCCCGTCGGAAGATAATTCGTCCGGTGCTTTCAAGGAGTGTAACAGCTCTCTCCCTTTCTGGGTTTTGATAGAGAGTTTCAAGTAACCTTCCCAAATAGTGGTGTCTGGCAAAGTCTTGGCGAACGTAGTTGTGAATTGTCTTTCGACTATCTGTCTTGATTTCTCGGGGAGTAAGGGTTCCAAGCCCAGACGAGTCGCGAGGCTCTCATCGGCAAGGTATATGAAAACACATATGAGTCGATTCCATTCCTTTCTAACAGAGTCTTTACTAGATGAGGCGGGCGATGAGTTGGGCGACTCGCTCTGGAAGCAGCAACCCTCGTGAGCTAAGGAAACGGCATTTGAGAGAAGACTCCTAGTTCTTGGCCATTAGCACACCCCATTGAATCATCTAGAAATTCAGCCATGGGGTCGTTGTGCTTACCATGACATCTTGTTACTCCGATAAGCTGGAGACACTATCTTTAGCTTCTCCATAAGAGACATCATGCCATACCGTCGCTGTCCCGTGAGTGATTCTGTGCCATTAGGCGAATCCTCAAAGTCAGGTGCTCCATCGTCGGCATAATCGGCATAACCACCACCTTCGTCTTCTCCTTCCGTGAAGTCGCTCGGATTGTTGATGGCTTTGATATGCCAGTCAATCAAAAGCAGCATTGAGGTTATTGCTCCGAGGGAGCGTGTGGTGGTGGATCCCCACATAACGGATTGAAGAGATCTCTGAACAATTCTCCATGCTTGCCAATGTATACGCTCGGATTTCATCTCACCATGACGGCCAGGGAGGGAATAGTATCTCGAAGAGAGCGTGATGAGACACATAACCAAGAGAGGCTCTTCGGCAACAAGCTGTACCCAAGTGCTTTTGTCGCAGTAGTGAGTAGGCACAATTGGCTTTAGAGGCCATAGCTGCTCGAAAAAGAAGCTCAAATATTCAGTCACCTCCTGCTGTGATACGATCCCTTTTCTGATCAGGATAAAGTTTTTCCATACTTTGTCTTGATTACGGGGTGAGTCAGAGGCAGCGTTTATAAGAGCAAGGGACAAAACATGGCTCCCACGGGTAGACGAAACCGACGGGCTGGTGTAGGCCTGTTTGTCGGCCGCAGCAAACGTGAGGAGGTCTAGCGCATCTGAAGTATTATGGATATGTGTAGAAACAAGCCGTGCTCGTGCGTCTAGCGCAGCCGTGGTGCTCAAGCCCTGGGAAGGGTGGTTGGTAAGCCTCTCATCAATGCAATCTCCCCTGTCGGCTGACGGAACTGAGATGCCGCGGTCCATGGCCGAAGGCGAGTCTGTGTTGTTGAAGACCGTGTCCATGTGAATTAAATCCACATTCTCAACTGGAAGTGGCAGCTTTCTCTTGGTGCGTCGCGATGTTCTGAACTCGCAAGGCCGATTGTCTTCTGAGCATCTCTTACAAGATTCTTTTTGATCCGGTGCTGGCTCACAGCGAGCTTTGCGCTTACGGCATCGCTCACAGGATAGGTGTGCGCGACGACGTTTTGATCCCTGAGGTGAAGTTCCTTGATCAATCGAGTCGACGCTAAGATCCAGGTCTTGCCAGTCAGCATTACCATCGCGATCCGGCATGATTGGAATGTCCAAGAATCATCAGTCTCGTAGCTAATATCGGGCCAGTTTTCGTCTGGATGTTTCTTGTAAAGCTGGACCGTATGCTTCGGCTGTGGGGTCCTTTAGACTTTGGTCCCAGCTTTTCTAAGTTCGGAAAACAGCGGCCAGGGATACTTTGACCAATCAGACTTCTCTAGCACCGCTTAGTCATATCTGCCGCATACCCTAGACGATTGCATTCACTGGCCAATGAATCATCTATGGGTTGCTGTGCGCATCACAGCATTTTTTCGAATACTAGGACTAAAAAACTATCAGCCAATATTTCTCCAAGAGAATATATCATCTTTTATGGCTGGAACAGCGTCAGCTGTTCGAGAAAATGTCGTCAACATTTGACGGCACCTTGCTGGAGCATTTTATGATGCATCAATGGAACCCCCAATCTGGTGGATTGAAAAAAATACATGGTTTCTAAACCATATACTACCAAGAAATTTGTGTCCAGCAGAACAATAAGCAGTTATCATGTAGCTTTCTGAAGTGACGACAAAATCATTATCCGGCATATAAAGATGGGGGATTTGAGCTTCGGATATTGCGGGAACGGATCAGCTTAATGTTCTCAAGATGAGACGGCTCGGTTATTAGCGGAGTAGCAAGCTGTGATTTTCGGCCCGCACAGCCCCTCTTACACGCCACTATAGTATCAATGCATTAGCCACATCTCCCTGGACATTGTGACCTTTTGATGTGATCGGTTTAGTGCGGCACAACTACTTCTCATGCATTTAACGAGCGTGTAACAACAATAAGAAAGATGATTTTTAGGACCTAATACCTTACTGGAACTACCAAGCTTGGAATAAGTTTAGCGTCTTTGTAGAAAGTACGAAAACAGTGATGTTTACTCAGGCCAGTGCCTCGCATATGCTTAATAACTTGTCCCATTATTCTCGCTGTCTTTAGAGCGATGTTTTCTGGTTATCATAGCGAGCATCCATAAAACCGGTGATTTTCAAGATCTAGTGAATTTAGTCAGATCCGGGGACCCCATGGATCTGGAAAGCACAAACTAAACTTAGGCTGCAAACCCTGCATGGTAAAGATTTACTGAGACAGTAACATAGATAGTATGATGACCCTTATTATTAGTTCGACAACAAGTCCTTTGGAGCCACAAATACTACTAGTGTTCCACACAACCTGTTCCACTACGGGCCTGATTTTGTGTTCGGTGTAATGACGCTTTGTTCCTGTTTACTCGAGCTTTCAAACTTATCAATACCTCTGGAGCCCGGTGCCATGATTTCTATCTCGGAACTTGTACTCCGCTCCTGTTAGCTATCGACACTAAGTCAATGGTATCTGTTCTTCTCATTTCTTGAGCCGAAGAAATAGTACCCTGCCTGAACTCGCACCAATAGCAAAAGTTGACCTTAGCATGCATGCACGCTTTGGTCTATAATTGTGAGGCAACGAGAGAGGTCTCTCTGCATGCTTCATCAATCAGAAACCATATGATCGATTCAATCTGGCTTTAAGAAGTCTTCAACTTGTGGATCCTCCGAGATGTTGCTTCTTGCAATTGCATCGAATGCCAAGGAACCCTGCATCAAACTGATCATATAGATTTGCTAGCCTACTAGGCCGCGCACACAGCGGTCTACCTGTCTTCGAGTCCCACATTCCTCCAGCTCGAATTTCTGATATTAGCACAATCCTCCGGCCATTGGTGAAGAAGAAGAGCGACGTAACCCTGAACTTTCTCACATCCACTGGAACTAAGAGTAAATGGGCTTTTGGCACATTGAAAGTCCCAATCGCGTCTCTGGAAGCACATGCAATTTGCGGGCCATCGGGGGAAAGGGCGAATGTTGACCGCAAGTACAGACCATCGAAAATACTCTGTAATAGCTTTCCAGCCCTAGCGCTCCATATCTTTGCTTGTATGCGTTTCGTCATGACCGTTCCATGAGTCTGAACAAATTACGAGTCACTGTCCGCCAGCAGACGTTTCAACTTGTATATTCCGATCTGACTTGGGAGACATTCCACTTCTAAAACTCATATGTGTTTCAAATAACGAGAAAGTTTGGTTATGCTAGTCATACATGCATAAGCCAAGATTCCCCGTTCATGACTTTTTCGACTGCAGCTTGACAACGTTCCTTGATCCAGTCATAAACCCAATACATGCGGCAACAATTTCCATCGCAACATCGACTTCGTGCTCGCTTCTGGGAGCGTAAAGCAAGATGTATTCGTCGGGGATAGTCCAGCCGAAAATGTATTTAGCAGCTTGCACGCCATCAAGTGGGTGACGTTGACCCCATCCTGATTCAATCACTTTTTTACCTGTTCGTAATCATCAGTATAACCAACATCAACGGCAGAAATGACTTACAGTCTTGAGGCGATAGCACGACATGTATAGAGTGGTCGCCCGTTGCGTGGATATGAGACACTTCCCCGAGCATCTGTTTTGCGATGGTGGATTCGTTAGACCTGTCGACAAGAAACATTGCTTCTGTGTGGCCTTCATGGACGGATTGTTGCAGTTTGACGAGTTGAGAATTAGCTTGAACTAGACTTTCGAAAGCGTCTTCGGTTTTCTATCACGAATCAACTCGGTATTCTAACATTCTCAACTGGCAAGACGCTACCTTCTTAAGCCAAGGAGTTGTGAGCTGGGTCAGTTGTCGTTGAGGCAGCGGATGAGGCCCCAGTATCGGACGTTCACCAATTCTGGCCTCTTTAGGCCAATCTTTCGGAAGCCATTCTTGTTTGTTGGCCTTGTCGTCGTATTTCTTTGTGCTTAGAACCTCCCTCCCAAGAGGACGTAGAATGCAAGCTGTCACGAACCATCCAAAGGGGTTGTATGGCAGACCTCCAGGACCGTAACTAAGATATATACGGTAATCCTTCCAAGCGGCGACAGAAAGCATCAAAGATCCGGTCGCTCCGGCGGCGAGTGCCCAAGGAGGTACACGTCGTAGCCAGCTTAGTTCACCGCGTGATAAAAGCGACTGGAAATAGTCTGCTATAGCCGCCATGGCGTTGATTTGTCCGCAGTTTGTGGAAAATAAGTGTCCGTCTCTCCCAATGACTGTTTGAAGAATCCAGAGAAGATCAAAGGCGATGATTATCCTTGAATTCAGGTTGGGAACTGGCCTTTCTTAAGTGGTCAGAGATAGTGCTGACGTAGTCGTACCACCGGCGAAAGTTAAACCATGACCAGCCTAGCCTTCGATTCTGTAGCTCGCTGAACATGGAGGACGGGAAAGCGGCATCTCATGATGATGATGCTCTATGACGGGCGAGTACTTTCTGTTTGAACTTTAAAGACTCCCAAGTAAGGGATACGAGTGGTCAGATACTTGTTCCGTATGCAGGTTAGGATGTTGGAAAGCTACACACCATGTGTTTTCGAGCCACATACGTCATTAGATAAGAGCGTGGGGTTCACAGACTGCATAGTCCCACATAGCTTGCATGATAAAGCAGTGCCACAGGCAAGCAAATGCCACATCTCACTTCGTCTTTGTAAGCTCGCGTGCTGTGAGCTTGCTGAGGAGCTGTACGATCAATTTCGGCCATTGAGTAGTGAACGGGGCCATAGCCAATGAGAGTTCGTTTCTTAATGCATCAGCGAGATGTCGAGGCACGGAAGGTAAGTTTAGAGCGAGTTGATATGCGATCAAAGGAATCATTCGCTTGACATTATCAGATTAGCTATTCCTCTCCGAGAAAAAAGAAATCGAGCAAGTGCTGTTCCCTTGAATTGCAAGAAAGTGTGCAGGCGAATGTACTCGTCCCTGTAACAGCCAAGCTTGCCAGCCAGCAACTGCTCGAACTGTCTGAGTCATTGAATCACTCATAAATCCCTTCCAGGGCTGCTTCTCGCTTGCCGTCAAGGCAGCATGGATTAGGTGGGTGATGATCCTAGTCTGAAGTAGCCAATAGATCTAGAAGAAGGAGCAAAAAAAGAATCGCGATTGAAATTTCTCATCCGCTCTCTTGCTAGACTCAATGTTAGTGTAAAGTAGGTTGAATCACGTTCTTGTCTTACTTTTGTATTTGGACCATCAACTTCTGTAGACCACCAAGGTGATGTCGACCTTGGGAACAGTGAGACCTCTCACACATTCACCGCCACCTACGCGTAGTTGACTTTCGGTTTCGGCGAGTTCTTCCACGTAGCCCAAGAAACCTTAAGGCTTGAAGGCATCTGTGGCGACCTTGGCGCGTGATAGTTGTCGAGTGACAGCGAAACCAAGGAATCTCAGGGAATGAACAAGTGAGTTGACTATAGTTCCTTTTGCTGTTCCTTCAACGATCCTGGCCCCGATGTCGCTGCCAGCTGTCAGATTCTAGTCATCGTTCGCCACACTATGTCAAATTGTATAGTATCTAGTAGGTGGTGCAGTACCAGGAGAATGAATCGCACTGCAGCCCATGGCAGTGCAGCAGGGTTAGGATTAGCGCCGACAGGAACATCGCCCACGATGGCGAATGGATTCAGGTGCGGAGTAACTCTGTCCATATTGTTTGGCCATCCTTCCTTTGTATCCAGCGCCTTTGATATCCTGTTCTAGTCGATTGATCGACTCTTCCGATGTGATAAGCCCATTGGCTGATTGAGTGTTCTCTTGAGCATCCACGACTTCGGCTAACTTGTCACCGTCCTTCGAGGCTTTGATCCGGGTTTTAGCCTCAGTCCATAGTCCTGGAGAGCTGCCTCGTGGTCACTAGGAACATGCGGTTCGAGGCGAGGATTCGAATTGTCGGGCTCATTTTGGGCGTCAAGAGGGGTTTCCGCAATCGAATCACAGAGTGGTGACAGACTTGTGGCTCCTGTGTTTCTTGCTGGGGGAGGTCCTAGAGACACTTGATCCAGCGATAAGCTTGCCGTTCTCGTTTCTTCCTTCCGGGATTGGTGTTTCGTAGCATTGTGATAGATTACGTAAGAGGAATCTCGGGACACACCTCTAGCTGCTGAAGGGGCTGGTATAAATACAGGTCAAGCGCCTCAGCATGTCTCTCGCCTTTTTTATTGCAGCATCCGAAAATGCTTCGTCATGCTGATCCGCCCGTATCTGGCATAAATTCAGTACTTGATTAATGATCGATAAAATGTAGAAGTTGTTATGGAAAAGAGCCTGTGACTTTGATAGCGATGATTCAGATGACTTGATTAACAACTCGGAGCTAGTTATGTGAGGCCCATGATACTGAGGGGTATTTAAGTTGAATCTCGGGCCCCTGGAATCGCAGCCTAACGTTGTATTTGATTCAGCCTTGAGACGGATTCCGAGGCCATTGGCTGTTCGATACCCGCCGAGGTAATCACCAGACTGTACACTCTGGAGGCATGATTCCCTTGATGATTAAAAAGGACCGCCAAACCTTGATGACCCTCTCGATATACATCTGACACACGAGGTCCAAGATACTCTGGTGGGTTCCATATCCCTGAAACAAGTATCTGAGAGGATCACACTCTGACTTGGCAAGGCAACCCATTGGCTTGTCCATCGCGGGGATAATTTCCTTGTGCGTTCGCCCTGGGTTGAAGAGCTACGAAGAGCTTCTAAAAGACTAGTGCTCGATGACAATGACAATGATCTCAAAATCCGTGCACCGTTCACTATTGAGATCGCTTTCGGAAAATGGCCTGAGTATGTACACCAAATGAACGATATCAAGGATAATTTCGATTACTTCGCAGCCCGAAAGTAAGCATCTGACCTGCAGTCCCACCTCAGTTGTCTCTTTGATGAAGTATGTGAATTGGTGGATGAGAGAGGGTATCATCAGCGAAGCCCAATGCAGCATGTCACCGAAAGGCTTGGCTTACGAATCCACTACGTTCAAAGCGTTCGACATGCTACTATCTTACTATACAATCTGCATCATCCTCAAATTGATGATGTACAGCTTGAGTGTCTTCCAGGGTTGTCCAAACAATACTGTTTGGGATGAGTTTCGCCATTACTGCTCGGAAATGCCTAAACTAGTCACCTACCTCCGTCGACAAGGAAAGCTCGCTTGCATGCTTTTCGTCTCATCGTTTTGTCTCACGTTTGAGGGCGCAGAAGATGATGACAGACAATATATGCGGGAGTTCATTCTGGAGACAGACGACTACAGGCAACGGTTCCCCCGTGAAGGGACGAAGGCAGATCAGTATTTTACTTATGTTGCAAAGTGCTTGACAGGGCGGCAACGATTCGGTTTAAGTCCTAGTAGGGAGATCAATTCTTAGTCGAAAGAGAAAGCAATACTGCCCACGAATACTAGTTCGATGGGCAATGTGGCACGAAGCAGAGCATGATAGGGCTCAAGTGGATTAAGACCATCATGATGATGTGCACAGACGAGTTTAATGAGCAAGCTAGGTGAGATCATATAGCAGCCGCCTCTTTGAATGTTTACAAAGCGGCTAGGCCCTAGCTTTGATCCTTGATTATAGCGAATAGATGACATAAACAAACCGATTAAGGAGTTACAAACGAGATAGTATAGTTTGAGCAAATCAGATTTGATCGATTCGATTATTTTACAATGCAATTAAATCCTTTATGTTTAATCGCAAGAAAGCTTCCATTATTACTATTTTGTGCCATTATATAGAAATATTTCACTTCCAACAAACTGCTTACTGTCATAATGAACTTCGAAATGCATTGAATAATACAAAACCATGTACTTTATTCTGTTGTTCTGCAGATATTCGTTGTCGCTCTTTTTCTGTGTGTACCATGATTTCACCAAGCCATAACTAAGGGAGATCAAACTAGATAGTACACTGAGCAGGTATAGAGAGTCAGCCAAAGGCGGTTATTAGTTGTCTGCCAGCGAGCGACCTGGATACCACCTCCTGCTAAAGGCAATGACTTTTGCGTGCGATGTTAGCATCTGAGACATGAGCCTCGGCTATTAATTTTAGCGCTTCCCCTCGTTAACCCACAATACATTTGTAACACTACCCATATATACCGCCCACGAGGAACTTTTGGCGAATCTCAATCTTCAGACAAGCACCGATATTTCGAGATGCCTCCATCGAACTTTTCCGTAACGAGCCCGAAGGTTTTGGCCTTGTCAGCCATCACCGTGGGCCTTGGTGTCTTACTGGCTCGTCCAATCAATCGCTTTACCACAGTTATGGGTGTTTTCCGCGAACCAGCCAACACCATAGTCGCCGATGGAGACTTTATCACAATTGAGGATACAGCAGTTTGCGAAGACTTGCATCGTCATCAAGACAGTGGTCTATTATTCACAGCGTGCGACGACTCCTACGAAGCGCGGTTCTCGTGGTTTCCTGGCCTCGGCGTTCTCCACGATCCCCTCTCCAGTGCCAAGGTCCGTGGGTCTATACACGTCATCGATCCCAAGACATTCAAATCCAAGCGACTGGAATTCGAGAATTTCGCTGGGCCGTTTATAACACACGGTATTGATGTGATTACGGATCCAGATTCCGACGACAGCGTATACATCTTTGCTATCAATCATCTTGCTCACCCTGACTATCTCCAACATATCGTCGACGGGAAGAAACCCGATGAGTATTCTGAGAACAAAGCTGCGTCTCAAATTGAGATATTCCACCATGTTTTGGGAACATCAGCCATAAAGCATATTCGGTCTATCAGCCATCCTTTGATTCAAACGCCGAATGATATCCTTGCACGCTCTCCGACCAGCTTCTACGTTACAAACGATCATCACTATCGTGAGGGTGTCCTTCGTCAGGTCGAAGATGTCTACTATGGGGCTAAATGGTCCAACACAATCCTCGTCCAGATCAATGATTTGCGATCCGAGGACTCCACATCAGGCTTCCAAGCGTCTATTGCTCTGACGGGACTTCATAACAATAATGGTCTTGGCCGTGGCAGAACTCCCGATGAGATAGCCATTGGCAGCGCTGCTAGTGGCGATGTTCACCTAGCCCGCATTACAAGCAATTCCAGCATCCAGGTCCTGGAGACAATCAACACTGATTCAGCCGCAGATAATCCCTACTACTTCTCCGACTCTTTTGCAGAAGTAAATGGAGACAGCAGCGGCTTTATTTCAGCTGGTTTGTCTAAAGCTGCCGATCTTGCAAAGTCAGTCGGCGTTGCTACTGCGACCGAGCCTGTGATGGTGTGGCTAATGAAGCCAAAGAATGGCAAGTGGGAGAAGAAACTATTGTTCGAGGACGACGGAAAGAGATTGAGGTCAGCGGCCACAGCTGTCGTGATTGGCATTGATCCGACATTAGAAGGAGGGAAAAAGAAGGCTTGGTTATTTGCTACCGGATTTTATTCGAAGAATATCGTGGCCGTCAAGGTGGATATCTAAGGTCACTGCCGCAACTGAACTATCCGCTAGCATGTTTATTAGCTTCATGTTTAGGATAGTGACTGATAAGTACCATTGATTGAACAAGACTAAAATACGAGTCAGATTCCTAATTGTATCCTGAAATTACAGAGATCGTAGAATGGATCGGACATATCGTGGCGGAGAACGGAAATTTTGCAAAAGCCGACACATGCGCGCAATCGTCATTCTCGCAAAATCCATGTGCGTCATTGATATCCACGCAAGTATATCTTAGACAAATAATCCACACACTTTACCAATCCTAAAGACAATTCCAATCAGACTATTATCTGATCACATCTAGTAACTCAACAACACTTTACAATGTCCTACGCCCAAGTTATTTCCATCGCCACCGCCCTCATGGCATCAGGCGGCATCGCCGCATTGACCTTCTTCGATGTCCCAGAGCTTCAATCTCAGCCTGCCTCCCGATCATTACCTGCTGTGAGATGGTTATTCAGCCGTGGATCTCATGTATTCCCATCAGCCTCGCTTGTATCCACTGCTGGGTTTATTTACGCTGCAGCCGCCAACAACCCACAAGGACTAAGAAAACTTTACGCTCTAGGACACAACAGCTTCAGGGTCAACGGCTTCCTAGCTGCAGCAGCACTTGCATTCAGCATTGCTCCCTTCACAAGTTTTGTCATGATCCCGACAAACTTTGCGATCATTAGAGAGAATAATAAGCTGGGTGGCACGAGAAGCCAGGCAGCTGCCTCAAAAGCTCAGTCTTCCGGAGGCGCTTCTACGGATCGCAGCGCGCTGGATTCAGTGGACGGAAAAGGGGAAGGTGTTCAGTGGACGGATCTCAGCGGACCCCAGGAACGCACCGCGAGATATTCGACTCCTGAAGAAGATGAAAAGGCTCGGCAATTATTGGAGAAATTCCGCTGGCTCAATTTTGGTAGGGCTGTGCTTATAGGAGCTGGAGGTATTGTTGGTCTTGTCACCGCTCTGTCTTAGAAGGCACTTCATTCTTACTAAACAGGGATGGTGGTGGTTGGGTCCGAACATACAACGTTGGTAATGCAAGAGGTATAACCACATGTGGAGAAAGGCGATTGAAACCAGAGCATGGTCAAGATAGTATTGCCTCGTTTTCCGTCAGCTTAGATCGCGTCTCCAAGTAAGCTCAGCTAGAGAAGAAGCAGATGATCACTGACTAGATGTGTCGCTGTATTTAATATGAGCTATCAATTCTCATGATTTAACTAAGTTCAACAAGTCTTTCTGAGTGCCACGATCCGTGAGAGTGACTCTCGCTCTATATACTCTAAGCAGACCCCCTTCTTCTTCTCCTCGACATGCCTTCGTCTATTGAGCTTGAGGAAAGCAAAAGGCTGTAGCGAACACCATACGTGCAAGAACGGAAATCCTCTATAAGGTAAGGATTGTTGCAAGCTTCATAGCTTACTTTGGGAAGTGAGCGACTTCTTGTTCCTAGTTCATCCATTGGTATTCCTTCGTAAATCCGGGAGCGAATGTCAAGGACATACTCTGAAAACCAGAACTGGGAACCAATTCCGATGATGGTTTCTTCCTTTCGCGTCGCCGTCTCAGTGATCGACGCTCCACGGCGGTTATGCGGGCTCGTTGTGGCATTCTGTTGGTCGGAGGGAGATATGTCAGTCGAGGAGAATTGAGTCTGGACACTCCAGGACGCAGAGTTATGGCTACTTCATCCAATCAGAAAGAATCGCGCATAGTCGATGAGTAACAAGGAATCGATTTGAGAGGGAAACAACCATGAGGCGTGGCCTTTGGCGTCATAAGCTTGACACACTAAGCCCACGAGCCATACAAGGGCTAGCCTTACCAGGCACTCATTTTGGCTTGACAACTTGGAGGATTGTTGTTAATGGGTTAAGTGAGCGTTTATCAAGCAGAAGATTGAAGGTTGAGTTCTTGGTCATGAGTCAGAAAGCGTCCCCGAATACAGCTCCCTATTTGTATTTGAGATTTGGGTCACGATCAGACCCCTTGACGATAGCGCAGTAGCACTCTGGGGTTGCGCAGCGGTCTAAGTACGTACCCAGACGATTGTACCAGGACTGAATCTGTGCGGGTTGTTTGTGACGTACCTGATTGCTCCACAAATCGAGGCGCAACTAAACTTTGTTGAGATGAGGTTTCTGTTGTCGCCCAATGATAGCAGGTTAGCTACCTCAGTGAACTAAGGTGCCGCCCGATTGCCTCATTGCCTAATACTGTCCTGTACTGCCAGCTTGAGGCTTCTGTTGTGGACCAATGAGATAGAAGGTCAACTGCACCCATGCCTCGGCGAACCATCATGCGAGTCATTGTCTCAGCATGATACACAACATATATGCCCCTTCCCCCATACTGGGGCTCCATGTTCTTTCCCCATACAATTCACCCCAAAGAATATTGCTTCCCACACACTACATGTTCTATTCCCTGTGAGTCGCTCGTTTCCCTTGTGAACATACAGGCATCAGTCGCTATTCAAGCCTGTCCCCGATCTCCAAATGGCAGCGACTTTGGAAGCGCATAAGAGCACCTTGACGAGGCTTTACGTCGAGGAAGACAAGACTCTAAAAGATTTGATGGCTTATATGCGCAATCATCACAACGTCAATGTTGGGTAAGTACTTCGTATGAACCTGCTCGTCAATCTGACCTTCCGAGTAGAAAAGCTACTTATGAACGATACCTGCGTACCTCTGGTATCGGCAAGAACCAGAAAGGTGGTAACTGGGTCGCACTTGATTACAAGATCGCCAAACGCACCCGATTCGGTAAAGAGAGCACAGTTCTCCGGAACGGAATACCTCTCGACAAAGACAAGGTGCAACAAGAAGTCGCCAGGCATGTCACTACGCATGAGCAGTGTACTAGATTTGTAGGCAACGGTAAGTGGTTTTCCAGAAACGTAGCCGCTTAATATTCTGCTAACCTGACCAATTTGCCCAGCGCCGAGTCCGGCGACTCCGGCTGGATACGAAGTCATCACTCCAGTCACTTCCCTTCACGCTCCAAGCCCTGGAGGATACAGCCTCGTGGGAGATTTGTCTTGCAATGGAACTCCGTCGTCATCCTACGAGACTCCCGCAGGACCAATACAGATTCCCGAGCCCTATGCTCGACCGAATACTCGGTATGGTGCCGAAACAGTTGACCTCGCCGCGAAACTCGAGCAAGACGAAGCATTTCTTCTCGAATCCTTACAAGACTGTGGAGCTTTTATCATCGCCCGCAGCTCCCAGGGGTACGGGACAGCACACAGAAGCTTATTCGCCTTTTATCGCACCATTGTCACCTCGCTCCTCGCCACATTATGGACTCCAGCTGGTCAAGTGGCTTTGGAGGCAGACGTGAGCTCTTTCAAGCCAGGGTTCGACATTCTTCTGTCTACTTGTGAGAACAATGAAGATCGAGTTCGGGAAGCGCTTCAGTCGTCTGATACAACCCTCTACGCCGATGTTTTGCGAGCAAGTCTGAGCTTTGCTGCTGGCAAAGGAGCGATAGAAGTGTTCAAAGTTCTTCTCGCAGCCAATGGGAACTTGAACTGGCGAAATTCGAAAGGCAGAACTTGCCTTCATATTGCTAGTGTCAGAAACCAGCCAGCAATGGTTGAATTTTTGCTTCAACAAGGTGCAAACATCAACGTGACTGCTCATGATGGTAACACTGCATGGTCGGCAATTGGCACCCAAGAGACTCATGAGGAGGTATCTCAGGCTCTCATTCGCGCAGGAGCGAGTGTCAACCACACCCGACCAAACGATGGCATGAACAGTTTATACCAAGCAGCAGCTGGTGGTCATACTGATTCAGTTCGTATCTTGCTCAGGCGTGGAGCAGATCCATCTTACCAGACGCCCTACCAATGGGCACCGCTTGTGAGTTCAATACCTCTTCTGACAACCATGTAAGCCATACTAACCAACTTAAAGCACTTTGCTTCCTCGGTAGAAATCCTCAAACTTTTGGTAGAAGCAGGAGCCGACGTCAATGCTATTTCAGACACTGGGAAGACACCACTGGATATTCACCACAAAAACCAGGATAAAAGAGAGTATCTCATGTCCCGAGGTGCTTTAAGAGTCTGGGAGCTTCGACGGGGGAGTCACGAAGACTCTTCTTGGAAAGCAACCGGTCCTATTGGAACAGCCGGTGTAGCGAAATCTCCAGTAAGTTCAGCAGCATCCTCGAGACACGGTGCAGCTGCGACCACGACGATGACGATGGCAGGCTCCCCAGCCCCAGATACGATGATGCCACCGCCTCTACCATATGGTACTCCAGCTCATGTGAATCCTGCCCTCCCCGGACAGGGCTCTGCATTTGTGACTGGGGAAATCTGGTACGGACATGTTTTTGGGGTCCCGACTCCAGCGAGACCGGATTCTGTGGGTGGTTCACCTCCCAGATCTGCCACGCCGCTCTCGTTCCAAGGAACGTCCAAACGAGCGTTTGTACCGGCACATTTGTCGCGGGCTGTCACCCCTCTCTCGCCTCAAGACGTTGTTATGCCAACATTTGAATGGGGATCACCACTCCAATCTGGGCAAAATCGATCAATGCCCAATCTGCCCGATAGCCGAAGCATTGGTATCCTGTTTGGAGTATATTCAGTTGACTTCAACTCGAGCCCGATGATGAGACATGGCTCGGTAGAAACGCGCTTCGAGCTACAGCAGGCCAGCGTTATCGCTGACGGCAACCTTTTGCGAACACCCGAAATGCGAGAGTTTGATCTATAAATTAGAGAAGCAACTGCGTTCCTTGTTACTGTTGAAGCCGGCTTCCCTTGGAGGGATGTCGTAGAGCAGAAATCACATAGTAGAGAAGCAGCCCTAGATACGCTAGATGTCTCTCGTTTATTTACTGCTCCTCACAGGGAACTGTAGGGGGAATGCTCTATTGTGGGGCGGTGTAGAAGAGGCTCATAACGGTCGGAGTTGGGTAGTTTAATAAACAGATTTCTTCCATCACATAGATGAGGATATGCACTTCAGAAAGTGTATAGCCTAGCGTAACTTTTCTCAGCAGCTAGAGGTTAATACGCGCTGTGTCTCAGCGAGAGCGTGGCTCCATACACACTGCCATTTTCTCGATCACATCGATCGCCGCTACAATATACCAACCAAGTTTATCTCGAAAACTCCTTTCCATTTCTCCTGCGCTTCAAGTTTCAGTATTGAGATGTTATACTCGGGCGTTAGGTAAGGTGTCAAACTAGACGATATCCAATTCAATAATGTGATTCCACACGGTTGGAGCGATGTCCACCTCAAACCCCAATAATCCGACGCGGTCGGTTGCTACTCGACATTGCTACCAGATGCGTCATTCTCATCCCTGAGATATTCCGGAATAGTAGAATATGTGTTTGAGTCCCGTGCCTTCCTTCTGATCTTTTTTTCCTTCAACGTCTTTTTCACATCATTTCTCATCTTCTGCGCAATACTGACCAAGAGATCCTCATGAGTCTTAGCTGGATCGTGAGCTTCAACGTGGTCGTCGGCTTCAACAGAGCCCTCAAATGCAGAAGAGTTATCGTCTTCAGCAGAATTTTGAGTATCTCGTTGATGGTGGATCTCGTCTAGACCGGGAAGACGCCAGTTGTAATACAAATTATAGTGAGATGGTCGAACGTGTGGCTTGTCGCCCTCGAGTGCTTCAAAGTAATAATGACATAGCCGACATGTCGGTTTACTGCTGCCGATGTAGTCCCAATTCCTCCAGTAGTGTTCCACGCTAGTCAACCCATTCTTTTTCAGATGAGCATGAACTGAGATTTCTGCGTGTAGGAGAGGCTTGAAGCGTCTCGATTTCTGGAACGACGCGATGGCAGCATCAAGCCCAAGCTGCTGCAGGTCCTCCACGATCTGCTCGAGCTCAGGACCTTCGATCTTTTCCTCCTTCGCGATGTTCTGAACTATAGTAGAGCTCGTGAGTTCTGTCCTTTGGATAGGTTTGGGGATGCGTGAGCCAGGCGGTACCATTGTGATTTCAAAATCTTGGAATAATTCGGGCCATCTCTGCGCGACAGCAACTACTGTTTCAGCTGCTTGACGATAGGAATGCCACCGTCCAAGGAAGTGTCGAAGGTCACACCATGGCTCAGATCGTGTCATCTCGCCATCTTTGGCCCTTTCCGAGATTAAATGGTGAATCCCATTGGGTCCAAAGGTGTGGATTGCCTTGATCAAGGTCTCACAATCGCTGATTGCTAGAGTCATTTATTACCTTCTAGATACTGAAAGTCTATCAATTAATCGTGACAGTAACTTACACTTTTGTTCTGCGTTCGTATCCGTGTTGTCAATGGTAAAATTGCAGTGGTTTTCCAAGGATCGAAGGCACTGGACCAATTCCGACTCTGGCCCACTTAGTACATATCCTCCCGAATGACACAAAAGATTAGAGATCGCAACTTACCCTCGTCTTCTTTCCGCCTCCTGCAACTTTCCAGACACTTCTTTGCTGATACTTTCAAAAGTTCCAAGTACTCTATGAGGCGAGAAACGTTGAAAGACAGTATCAGCCAAAGTGCTCGGCCATTCAGAGTCGTTATCTTCAGCTCTTCTGGATTCTTTCCGACCAGGTCCAATAAACCCTGGACAAAGTCTCTAGTTGTATTCGAAGCGATTTCGTCCTTCAAATTCGAGCTGAACACATAATGGGGCCCGAGAGAACCTTGGAGTATCGCAAGAGCAGTGACTGTATCCCCACCGCGTTCATTGTCGCATACTTGAGCCACCTTGTTCACAAAGAATTGAAATGCTTGGAAATCAGGCATCGCTTCATCGTAGTCGCTAGGAGGTTGGCCTTCAGGCTTGTAGACGGGCAAGTTTCCGGTCTTTTGTAAGGCGCACTCGAGAATAATCGGTTCGTACAGTAGCTGGCGCTGGTGAGGGGCAAGGCCACCGAAATGTTCCGGCTTCCACGCCGAAGGTGTAGACATAGTGGTATACGGGCAGGTTCACATATACAAATATCGTGATAACGAACCGAGTAGAGTGATTAGCCTTTACAGGATCTGGGATCTTAAAACTTGTAGGGGATGCGATATGGTTATGGTCGACGTAACGACAATTTAACAGAGTGGTAGGCCTCCCTACTTGACGAATGATAAAGGCCTGAAAACGCCTTCCCGAAGTGGATGACATAAGGGTGTTACTTCGAACGAAACTCTGTATGCAGGTGTGATGACGACAGAGGTTGAACGACGCATTATCTTAATCATTCTCGATGTGTATCATTTTGAGCCTCCCAATAATTGGACTAGGCCTCAAGGTACGTGAGATACTAGCATACCTGATCAAGTCCATGGTTAACGAAGGAGGTCGGTCTAAGCCAGCCCGACAAATCGTCGGATCTAGATGATCTGCCAACTTCATCAAACCCTGACAAAACCTCGAAATGTTCAAAAGGATCTCTCCCTTCAGTCGCTCTAGCTCTCTCACTTCGGTTACTCCTAACGAAGCAGGGTTATGGCTTCATCCCTGCTTAGTCACCACGTCAGCGGACGGAAGGATTCGCGCTATTTGCCCACTTTCCGGAACATCGCGACTTTGTTTACTCCTCCATGAGTGAATTCCCATTATCACTACAACAATGGCCGCTGTTGAAAGCGCCTTTGAGAAAGAGTTCGGCTTTTTCAAATACCAAATCGGGCCGGAAGCCGAATATCAAGACACAATCACCGTCAAGCGCGCAGCCTATTGGTGTTACTGCGGGCCTCTACTCGATCCCTCTTCTTCCTCTGATCCGGATTCATCACTACCGGCAAACTTCTATGACTTTGAAGCCGAAATTTTTACCGGCTCAGTTCGCTCAAGACTCCTGCCTTTTCTAAGTTACATCAACAGTTTGCTTCTCGAGAAGGATCTGCGCCATTACTTCCTAACGATACGCGCTACGACACCAACACACGAGTTTGACCACCCAAGATGGCATACCGATGAACTATTCTTTGCCGAAACTGTCAAGGGAGCTCTTCCAGGTACTCGGCTAGGACTCAAATCGCAGTATGGACGGAAGCAAACAAATTCTGGAACCAATTGGAAGATCTGCACAACGTTTCTCGGCCCATCAACTCTCTTCGTCCCATTAGAGCATCAAGCATCAGCCCGCGATAAGCAAGAATCTGCTCGCAAGGCTGCAAGCACGGATCATGAATGCGTCTCAATTCGCTGTGTCGGGTGCGCATCAGCAGCAGATGCCGTTCGCGATGAACTCGCCACGACTTTACGGCCTCTTGGCGTAGAAGCAGCATCAATGGGTGAATGTTCTGTATTTAGAGTGGGCGCGGAATTTGGAGCTGTGCATTCTGAGCCTTGCATGAGTGATGGAACAAGTGGGAGGGTCTTTATCAATGTCGTTCCGGGGACTGAGGATGAGCTGAGGAACCTTACAGCGAAATGGGGAATGGAGTTCCCGCGGCAGTGGTGGGTTGGTGGTCGATGATGCACATGGATGGAGTTGAACCACTTTGGGCATTCTGTGATCAGGGCATTTGAGCGCTTTTGTTGTTATAATACGCATTTCTCTAAAGCTGCTTTCCTTATTTTCCTTCTTGGCCCGACAAGCGGAGCCCAAGAGGCACCATATGTATGACATACCCTACATCTTTTCCTAAGCTCTCGGGTTAAAATCAACTGCCCGGAGAGGAATCATATCGCGACAGTTGCAACGCCCTTGGAATGTTATGCAATGAACAGTGCACGTGGAACTCACGTTGTTATACCCTACAGTCTAATTGACGCGAGATGACAGATGTTTTGAGCCGCTAATATTGGTCGAATTAACTTGCAAATGTTTCATTCAAGTTTATGCCAGGATCAACCTAAATGAGTTATTCCGGCTTTTGGTGAGACCCGACACGGCAATGTTTCTGGTGGATAAATTGCAACATTCTGGAACCACAAGGTCGGCATAAAGAGAGCAATACAGGACTCGTTTTTCGTGCCTGGGTGTACATGTTTGAAGTCCGGAGATGATTACGCGGCTTTTGTATGTTGCAATAATGGCCAACTTCGTTATGCATGTGCCACCCGGAATTAAACATGTGGTTTAAGCTTGAAATGGACCTTATCTTACTGGCGATAACACTTCGCTGTCTTGCTCATGGACCGGCCAAAGTCGGCGGCTGGTGTCAGCCTACCCTAAGCGTTGGTGATACAGTCGGGTCAATCTACGTTCTTGTTTTATCATGATAATTTCATGTATCTTGCTGATCTCAATTCGAGCCACTCATCATGACGTTTTTTAGACGAATTGCTCGACCGTTTAATGTCGGCGGTTTCTTATCTCATTCTCTCAATTACCAGCCGTTAGCAGTTTAAATTGCGGCTTACTGTGGCGCGACCGCAAAACTCTACAGGGTAGGATTGTCAAGCTGCCAACCCCTTCACTCTCCCACGCAGCCCGAGCACCACGATTTAGGGCGTGAATTGCCCTGCAGCGATTACAAGGGACCCGTCACTTCGAGACGTGGCGCTGACACCACGCGGATCACGACGTTGAGTTTGTGGTACCAGGGGTGGTTGGTGGGGTTGGGCTCGGCTAAAGAAGCAATGAGAGAGTGAAGGATAGACGTCGTATAACACTGGTGGGCGGGTAAATGCAGAACATTGTGTTAAGATTGCAGATGCGACGTCGTAGGCAAAGAGAATAAAAAAAGGGAAGTTAATTGCGGCCCGGCAGCCGAATTATTGATGTCTCGGGATGTGGGAAGGAGGCTGATTAAATGATTGATTCAATCGAAGGGAATGATTGACTTGAACGCCTCCCTTCCACTGCAGACGTCTCCCGCCTCTCTGCAGCAAAGGGTGGTTTCATTGAGTTGGCGGTTGGGTCCCACAGCAGCAACTCAAATTGAATCTCAATCTCTCGTCGCAAGATCGGGATCTGAGTTTCAAGAGTTGGGTCCTGGGAATAACCCCGTATTTTCCTGTGACAATACGATGTCCCAACGGGTAACGGCTCATTCGGAGGGAGCGTGCGTAGTAAACCTTGAGGATGACTGGCGGAAGAGGAGCGCTAAAACAAAGGGATCGACAGTCAAGACGGCGACCCGAGGTTGCAAAAAAGAAAAAAACAGTGGGTAGGCTACAGTACCCCTAAGTAGGGACAGCTGGCCTGCATGAGGGAGTCCTCGTATTCCTGTGCCTTACCGTATTGCTGAGCTGATGTGATGTGATGAGATGCAGGGAGTTTTGTTATCCACAGATAATCAATATTGACACGAACTGATCAACGTGGACATTGACAGTTTCCATGTTTCAATTCTCATGGACCCAGCAACTCGTAACGTTCATTTCCCTTGATGACGGTGAGTGCCCGCAGTGCTCAGGCTAGACACTCAACACGAGGCCCCCTTTGGTATTAGCGCCAGGCACACTTCGTCTAGGGAGTTTTACCAGAAGTGGAGTGGATGTGTCTGTGCTCCCCCCCTCTTCCGTGCAGTGCATCTGCAGTGCATGTGTTTTATATAGAAACACAGCAGAATCCCGCCCGCCATCTCCATTTTTGGAACTCTAACCTCTCTCTTGTCGTTCTTTCTTTTGCGATTACCAGTTTCTTCTTTAAGGTTGTCGCGCGACTTTATTTTCGTTTCCCCGGTCACTCACTACGCCGGGTTAACAAAATCCGATAATAATTATTTCACCCCATTTTCTCTTTACCATTTCTTCTTTTACTCCCAATTGACATTGCCTGCAAACAATGTTGTCCGCTCTTTTCCTCGCCGCAGCGTCGGCCCCCGCTCTAGCGCACGCTTTCGATGCGCGCGCCGCCGACGACTCTAGCCCCGATGGCCTCATCCGCTTCCCCCTCAAAGTCTCTACCGGCGCGCCCGTCGTAAAGGGCGTCACCAAGCGACAGAACGAGGTCGCCCTCGAGAGCCAGCAGAATGGCTTCTTCTACAGCATCGACGTTACCCTGGGAACCCCCGGCCAGACCGTCACCGTCAACCTCGACACCGGATCTACAGAACTCTGGGTCAACCCCGTATGCGAAAAGGCGAACAATCCTCAGTTTTGCGCCAACTTTGGTCATTTTGGAGAGAGTAGCACATGGGTTGACTTGAACACGACTGGAGGTGTTGTGTATGGCACGGGATATGCGTACTGGAACTATGGTTACGATTCTGTTGTTGTGGGACGTGAGTATTGATTTCACCTGTCGCTGCGACATTACTGACACTTTCACCACTTAGCTGCCGCTATCAGAAACCAAGTTTTTGGTATCGCCTACGACACCTCTTTCACAAGCGTTGGTATCATGGGTGCTGGTCCTGATCTGAATGGTTGGGATGCGCCCTATCCTCTCGTGATTGACAGCATGGTCAAGCAAGGTCTTATCAACAGCCGTGCTCTGAGTCTCGACATCCGCACTCTCGACAGCAGCCGTGGCGCCGTTATCTTTGGTGGTATTGACACTGCCAAGTACTCCGGTCATCTTGAGAAGCGACCCATTATTCCCGCCGCATCGTCCCCCGATGGTTATACCCGGTAAGTTCTTGCGTCGCGCAATTGACTAGCTTTGACTAACAATCGCAGCTACTGGGTCTACCTCGACGGTATCTCTCTAGTCCAGGACGACGGTTCTGAGGACGCCGTCTTCTCCCAGACAAACGGCCAGGCCGTCCTTCTTGACAGCGGCTACACCGTAAGCGCCCTGCCTGGGCCCATCTTCAACAAGATCGTTGCCGCTTTCCCCACAGCCAAGACCGGCCCCGGCGCTTACGTCGATGTCGACTGTGACGTCGGCGACCTCAAGGGTACAGTTGACTTCAAGTTCGGCAAGACCACCATCAAGGTCCCTTACGCCGACTTCATCTGGGAGAACGATGGTCGGTGTGTGCTGGGTGTCTTCCAGGACGACGCGTTCCCTGTTCTCGGCGACACTTTCCTCCGTGCTGCTTATGTTGTCTACGATTGGGATAACAGAAACGTCTGGCTCGCTAACAACGAGGATTGTGGTACTAACCTCGTCGCTATTGGCACTGGTCCCAATGCTGTCCCCGACTTGGTCGGTCAGTGTGGTTCTGACTCTACCAGCACCTCTGAGCTGCCTACCTCTACCGAGTCTGCTTCCGAGTCTGTCACTGAGTCCGTCACCTCTGCCGAGACCACCTCTGCTGATACTACCCTTTCCTTCTCTACCACTCGTTACCGTAACACCACTGCCATCACCACCAAGTCTGCTGGAACATCCACTGGTGGATCTGGATCTTCAGGATATCCCGACGGATCTGGCTACTCCTACAACCTCCCTACCACTGCTGCTCCCTCCACCACCATCACCTCAACCGTCACCACCAGCAAGGTCTACACCGTCACCGCATGCCCTCCCAGCGTCACCAACTGCCCCGTCGGCCACGTCACCACCGAGATCATCACCTCTCTCACAACCTACTGCCCTGGCAACGACAAGCCCACCGACAACGGCAACCACGGTTATCCTCAACCTACCAAGGCCCCCGTCACCTCTACTCTCACCGCAACCCGCGTCTACACCATCACCGACTGCCCAGGCGATGGTCCCTGCCACAAGGGCGAGGTCAAGACCGAGATTGTCACCAACACTCACCTCATGCACCCCGAGCAGCCTACTGGCGTGTACACCATCCCCGAGGCTATTCACTGCGGTGCTGGCAACTTTGGCTGCAAGGAGGCTACCACCAAGGGCTACCACACCGTCACCATCACCTCCGTCGTCAAAGCTCCCAAGCCTACACCCGTTCCTGGCTACTGCACTACCTGCGGTGCTCCAGGCAAGCACAACAACGGCACGGCTACTGGTCATTACACTGTTCCTGGCAAGTATACCCATGGCTACGATCAGCCTAGCAAGCCTACCAAGGGTCATGCTACTGGAAACTACCCCGAGCCTACACAAGACTACCCCAAGCCCACAGGATCTCCCAACCCTCTTGAGGAGCTCCAAACCTACGTCGCTACCAACCGCCCCACCAACGTCTACGGCCAAATCCCCGACAACACCGTCTCCACGATGGTCAAGCCCACCGGCACACCCAACGGCGGCGACTCACCCTCAGAGACAAGCCCCGCGATCGTCAACGGCGCATCGAACTGGGACGTTCCCGTTCTGGCTGCTGTTGTCGTCGGCGCTCTCGTCGCTGCTCTGTAGACGTGCATAAAAAGATGAGGCATTTATTACATTTTTAATAGGCTGAAGCTTCGGAACGTATAAATAGTTGCGTAGATACGGGACACCATTTTTCCTTTTTACACTGTCTAGAGGTTTCTTTCTTAGATTGGATATATATTTGTATCCTGTTGCATTTGTTTTGTATTTATATACATAAATGCCTTTATTTGATGAGACATGACTCTTTGCGAAAGATCTGTTGCCCGGTGATTGTGGAGTGTGAGGTGTAACATAGCTCGTATTCCCCATTGGCTTTAACGTTGATTACTCTTTGTCTTACTGATAAGACTGTTAATATTGCAATGCGATGTTCTTTTTGAAGCAGAAGTCAATTCACGATTTAGCGGTCAATACAGAATGTAGTCATCCAACTCTCTTAGGCGAGGTCATTTGAGCGGGGTTGCGAATCCTTCAATTTGGTCCTTAGGACCTAATTTTCCCGCCCCGGACTCACTTCCTCTTCAATTGAACAAGAACATCAAAATGGCTGGGCTTCTCATCAAAATCGGCCTCTCAGCCGTCGTCCTCCTCGCCGTCCTCTTTCAGATCTACCTCAAAGAGGCAGTATGGCTTGGCCTTGGTGTCGGCAGAGTTATGCAGCCACTGTCCGACTTCCCCTATACATGCCGCAAGATTGCCGACCGCCGAATGGAGGCTTGTGAGGATATGTGGTTATCCCAGTCTACAAGGCAGTTGTTCCTCGCTTGTTCTGATCCAATTGCGCGATCTCATTGGATGCCCAGGTATGCTTATCTACGAGGTTAGAATGTTTAAAGTGTTGACGAAGATCTAGCGTCGCTTCTCTCAATGTCTCTGGCCGCTCAGAGCGAGACTCAATTGTCGCTCTAGACATCGACAGGCCTGTTAACAATGGCTTCGAATTGCGCACCCTCAAAACTCCTGCGTTTTCCGGAACTGCCGGAGACGGCCTCATCAATGTGTCTGGCTTCAGCGGAATTGACACTCCTGAAGGCGGTGTCGAGTTGTTCCTCATCAACATGCGACCTTCAGTAGATGCTGAGACCGGCAAATATCTTGATCAATATGTCCATGGTGCCAACACTACGATTGAACTTTTTGCTACTGGAGCTGAAGCGACGGAGCTTAAACATGTTCGCACTTATGCTGATCAAGGCATTGTTACGCCAAACCGAGTTGCTGCCGTGGATAGTAACACATTTTACGCGACTAATGATCATGGACCACACAAATTTGGTTTAGTAAGTAATGATTGTCAACATCCAAGACACAGGAGCTAACTGCCCACAGCGCCACCATCTATCAATGATCTTAGGATATGGTGACGTCCACCTCTGCGAAACCGGCAAAGAGTGCAAAGAAGTCGTCAGCAACATGAAATTCCCTAACGGTCTGACCGTCGGTAAAGATGGCTTAATTTACGTCCCCGACTCCATGACCGGCAGTCTTTACGTTTACCGTATTCTTCCCAACAAAGACCTGGAAAAGGTGGATGAGGTGAAACTCGGCTATGGTATCGACAACGCCTCCGTCGATGAGAATGGTGATATCTGGGTAGCTGCATTCCCCGTTGGCGTTGAGATCTTCAAGGCTTACAAAGATCCTTATAATGCGCATCCGCCTGCTGCTGCGCTTCGTGTGAGAAAGGTGGATGGGAAGTATATTGTTGATAAGGTTATTGAGGATGCCGAGGGCGAGGTCTTACCTGCTGCTACGACGGTTGTGCATGATGCCAAGACGGGCAGGCTATTTTTTAGTAGTGAGTTGCATATGCGTATACTTTGAATGTTACTGACGAGAGCAGGCGTTATTTCACCTTTCATCGCTGTGTGCGAACCAAAGGCTTAACGACGTAATGGCCGGCGAATTTATCGACGTATGATCACTATGTAGCAATATTCGACACCCAACTCTCAATCAAATAATTATATATCCAATTTGCCATCCTAAGACATACTATCCCTTCAAACAGTCAGTTCTGTGGAATAACCTCGGCCCCTACGACGCATCACCACCTCAAATTCTGGAGTCATACCCTCCCTGCTAAACTCTGCAAAGCTGGCCATTGGCGTTCTGCTTCCAACCTTCACTTCCAACACAAGGAAAGCACCAGAAAACATCACCGGGGTCCACAGCCTTCTTGATGGACAAAAGTCTCTCGTAGTTCTTGCCCCAGAAGGTATGCTGCCAATTCGGCTCGAAAGGGAGGGCCTGTCGCGAGTCAGTAGAAGCTCACGAAACCAAGACTGATAATACTCACTTCATTAAGATATGAGCCTGTGTCAGGGGAGAGCTTGCGGAACGGTTCCCAGGTCTGGATCAAGCTTTTGACTGCCTCAGCTTGGGCGGTGCGGTTGAATGGTGGGAAGCTGTGTCCAGCAACTGTGAATAGCTATCGTCAGTACATAGAAACGAGCATCGTTACTGTGGATTGAACTTACGCGCGTGAACATAAGACTTTCTCCATCCAGGGTTCGCTGAAAGACTACCACCCCTAGGACGAGCATCCCGAACACCCTTTCCAGATACAAGATGGGCGATCATCCCTCCAGAAGGAATCATACCAGCCTTTAACGCATCAGCCAAGGCAACCTCGTCCTTCTCCATGGACTCCTTTGTCAAAAGTCTGGAAACTTGATAGTTGGTTTCTCCTGCTGTGCCTTGGTCATAGTAGACATCGTACCACTTCAGAAACGAGGAATACTTCTCCGACGTAGCAGTAAACAGCACAGATCCAGGCCAGCGCTTCTGAATGGTCTCATTGATTGGCTTCAAGAGCTTCTGGATGTACTCAGGATCATTGACGTCTTGCGCGGCCAGGATACCTGAGATTCCAGCTACTTCCTTTGGTGCTCCTGGAGCTGGGGCGGGGTTGGGCGTTTGGGGGCTCAAGGCAGTGTATCCTGAAAGTCCGGCGTCCATGAGATTGGGAAATTGTGAGAAGATGTATGCGAGCAATTCGTATTTGAAGGGGGCTTCAGCAGCGGTTCCGATCATGAAAGTCGAAGCGGCGATCTTGGGGGTCTTGTACACTTTGAGGGTGACAGAAGTGAGCACACCAAAGGTTGAGCCGCCGCCCTAGACACCAGTTAGTTCATGTAAATGCCAAAATCATTTGAGGCACTTACTCCGCGCACAGCCCAGAAAAGATCAGGATGGTTATCCTCATTGATAGTCAAGATCTTTCCACCGGGCGTGACAATAGTCATCTGAAGAACCTGGTCGACAGCAAGACCATATTTGGGCGACAAGAGAGAATGACCTCCGCCAGTGAGATAGCCCCCAAGACCTACAGTCTTCCCGCCACCGCCGACAACAACGCGGTCGTACTTGTCTAGGAGAGTGTAGACATCGTACATCTGCGATCCAGCGCCAGCAGTAATAGCGTCACCTTCGATGATGGTCTTGGAATTGTAAAGCTTGAAGCTACCTTTGTGGTATTTAAAGTCCTTGAGATGATGGGTCCAGAGGGATAGGGAGCCTGGGGCGACAGAGCGACCTAGGTAGTCATGTCCTGTATTTTTGACGACGAGCCTGATGTTATGCTTCCGAGCTACCACACTGTTAGCGACGTTTTGATGAGGACGCCAGAATACTTACCAAAGTCGATGCCTGCCTTGACATGCTCTGCCTTGGTGACATTGACGACATAAGCGGGATAGCCACTATCGCTGCAAGGATAAGTTCCGTTCGGAAGACAAGTCCAGTTGGTGTACTGATCATAAATCACAGAAACGGGATTTTCCATGTGAAAATCGTAGGTTTTCCATGCAGCCGCGACATTGGGACAAGTATTTTTGTCGTAGGTAGGCCAGTCTTCATGGCATACAGCTCCTGGAGGTGTGGGTGCAAGAAGATTCCCACCCAGGGTCTCATTCAGATGCGACCAAGTCTTGTGGGAAGGCCAGTCTGAAGTTCCTGGGTATGCCTTGCAGGATTTGCTTGGGACATATCCTGCTTGGGCTGAGGAGAGATAAAGAGTAGAAAGAATGAGTTGGTCCAGACGAGCCATTGTGAATTGATGAATGTCTTGATTTGATGAAGCATTTTCAGGCGATACATCTTTATGTTATATACCCGCGAGAGCGCAGCTGAATTCGTTGCCTCCTGTGATTGAGTGCATGCTATTATTGCAGACAGCTTTAACAAGGGATCATGTCCCGAGACTAAGAATCCAGTAGTGGATCGCGGCTGCAATATGGAACGGCTTTTGGGGCCATTGATGTCACTCGTCCACTCAGAAGCACCCGTATTACTCGGGTTACTTGGTTGGCTTCCTGCTTACGTGCTCAGCCCTGCCAAGTCAAGGCTAAGCTGGGTCAGTGTGGAGGTGGCTTGAAAAGGGAATCTTAACGCGAGATACGAGACATGGAGCACGTTTGGCGGGGAAATGAAGCTTGTTGAAGTCCGTAGGACTGCAGTGTCTAGTATGTCTACCGTTCCCTGGTCTAGAAGTGAGAGGGACGTCCCCAGCAGTCCTACGGGCTCCAAAGAGATGCGGCGTTTAGTGGGATGACGCAAATGAGAGAGGGATAATTGTTAATGCTGTGCCGTACCATTAATTGAATCCCACTGTAATGGTCGCATTGCGGGTCAATGTTGAACACAAGACATGCTTTGCCCATAAAGTCTTACCAACAATCCCTTCTCTCCCGGGGTCTTTCGTAGTGTCTCAAATAAGTAGATCTGACAGTAATGACCCATTACCTATGATCAATTGCGCATCATAATGCGAAATGTCCCCTACTGTAATGCCGAGATCTGCAAGTCAAGACTCGATGAGCCCCTTGTAAGTTCTCGCTGCATCATCCCAAATACAGTTTAGCCCCAATCCCGAACTCTCACACTTGCTCCTGATTCGGCCAAGTTCAGGGACCGTGTTCTGCAGCGAAAAATAACAAGACCCCTATCACCCTCGTCCTCCTCCACTCTTCGCTTCCTGTCTTGTGTGGCGTGTCGCAAGATGCCCTCAGCCAGTCGCTCCTTGTATTGCTTTTAGTACCCATCTTTTGCGCCTGATCCTTCGTCAGGCATCGTCACTCTCTCGAGATGCTGCTGCGGCCGCTGCTGCTCTTCCATTCCCTGCTTGTCTCCGCTGCCACGCGCGCGAAAGATGACGATAGCGACAGTGGGACGGTCTGGGCGACGCCTCATGATAGTTACTCATCGTCGATAGGCGTTCCGGGGTGCAAGGTACGCGAATCGCATCAGTGCGCAATACTGTCAGGCTAACAGACATGCTAGGTCAACACGAATCGCATCGCGTACTGGCCTAATTCCGTCGACTGCAACAACATCTGCGTCGCGCTCACCTACGAAGACCGCACCGTCCATCTCCTCCGAATCGATCAATCGCAAGGCGCACACGACATCAGCTACGATGCTTGGAATTACCTCTACACCGGCTATTCTGCGACCGACAAGCCGACTGCGGGCGGCCCCGTCGAAATGACATTCGACAACGTCGACGCATCGAAATGTTCCGACTTGATCGACACCAAGCATAGCAAGTTGCCACTCAGCGCTGCTAATAGCATGAACTTCCTTACAAGCTGTCTCGATCGGAACTCCTCGACTTGGGTTGGCGATAACTACGTTCTCTACAATATTCTTGATTCGATCTGTACGCTTGGCCACGACGAAACGTGCGATCTCAGTTATCCGGATAAGAACCAGGCGTCTTGTCCTCATACAATGGGCGTACCTGATGAGCTCAAGGATCAAACAGTATATAATATCCGATATCCGAGCGGCGAGAAGGTGCGCGCATCCGATGGCAAGCCAGACGAGGATGGCGCGAACGGCCTCACGCAACCGAGTGGGAAAGCCCTGGCGCTCGTGGTGTTGTTCTCGGCGTGTCTCATCTTTGGGATATAAGACATTTCTTTCGCTGGCCGCGTTTTTTTCTTCTGCGACACTCCAGGAGGGTAGACGTCCCTACGTCTGGTAATGCCTGGGTGTCAATTGATCTTTGGAGTTGAGTGGTTTGTGGAGGTAGATGCTGATGTAAAGATACCCTATTGTTTCGTTTCTATACCCATGCTTCAATACAACTTGAACAATACTTTTACTTCACCGGTCCATCGACATTTTGTCAAGATCAATTGATTGGCATTTCACAATTTGGTGCCATCATCCTAACTAAGCAAAACACACTTCCCTTCTTCAGGCAGGGCGACCTGTTATTTTCGGCGACATTTATTTGCCTAAATTCAAGGCGTCTTTAACTTTTCCCATCGCTGAGTCTCCCTGCTTCTGGCCGCCGCTCTCTTCGACGCCAACGTCCTCTTGGGTCATTGCGTCCTTGCCATGCATCTATCATTGGTCAGTATATGTCCAAGTTAATAGTGGTAGCTAGTACCAACCTTCTGCTCTTCCTCCTCGGCCCGGTGAATGAGATCGTGAGTCTCGACGGCCGTCTCATCATTGAGACCAGTAGGTGCCTTTGGGCCCGATGATCGTCTTCTTCCCTCCATGTTGATGATAGTCTTTGAGGATATATGATTCTTTGTATAAGTGTTCTCTTGGTGAGTCTGGAAGAATTCGTATCCAGCTTCGGGTCACCGGGAAGACAGCTTCATATATTCTTGAGCTCTCGTGCTCTATGTCGTCATCCCTCCCATCCTTCTTTATGAAATGATGCTGACCAACGTCATGTTTGAACATTCGCGGGGTCTAGAGGGTAACGTTGGACGACAATCTTGAGACCCCTCACTATCACAGTGTAAGTGGCGCAGCGACAACATGTCAACTGACTGACAGCTCTATTGTTCCTTTGTATCGTCGAATTTAACATACCGTGCTGGTATTGTCATTGAAGCCAATCGCGTAACCTTGGACAAGCTCTCAGAGGTCAACAGCTATTCAAGCTCTGCACCCCGATACGCTGGCTGTTGTTTAGATTCTGGTTGCAAGCATGATGACATCGCGGGCTGCTCATCTGAGCCTTCTCTGCTGTCAGCTGCGTCTTCCTTTGTTCTCTTGTCGCTGAGGATTGGATGGGAATGTCCGACGATGATATCACATCGGTTATCTAACTTGGCAAACCCTATGATCGAGGTCAGTTAGTGATCGAGGGAGCTCAAGCTCCCTGATTTGGTACACAATCCGTGGTTTTGAAATGTCGTCAGACTTGTGCAACAGCAAGATTCCTACCGGAGCCTTGGGCGAGTAAGAGTGTCGATTCAATTGAGAAGGGATCACACCTCCTTGGTGGTTGCATTTACCGTGCACAAGATGGATTGCAAGTTGGGAGCGAAAAAGAATGCTTTGATATGGACTGCTAGCTTGAAATCAGGAACAACTGTCTAACAGCTTGGATGTGACTGATCCCGTCAGGCACAAGGCCATTTACCAGTCACTACTTAATTCTTATTCGACCACGAGTCGGATATAATGAGATGAGGGTGTGTTGATAGAAACCAAGGGTCTTGCGAAAATGGAAAACGATCCGAGCTGTGCACACTGCTAATGTTCGTTTCCACTCGGCACAGAGCATAAAATGTTATGGTGAAAGTCAAATGCAAAGTCAAACAAATAGATAGGAGACCTTCGAAGGCTTCTATTAACAAAGCGACGCAGCCTATCTTCGAAAACGTCAAGTTGTGGGGAGTGAGCATCACGAATTCGCCACGTGAGATGCTCCCTGGCAGAAAAGAGATCGGTGTGACCAACCTTCTTCGATGTAAAAAATCTTTAGCTTTGTTTCAAGCCAATCAGAGGATATTTTTTTGGTTTTGTAACTGGTATCGGCTTGACTGCTTTCCTGACTGCAAGTGCATAAGCTCCACCTAGTAACCTCTATTTCATCCAAGGTATCTCAAGTCAGAACCTCATATCGTTAAATTGAAGCAGATTCCTGATTCCAAGCGAGACTTCAAGTTTTGCATTGTATTGCAGCCCAACCATCTTTCCCATTCAAACCACAAATCGACCTTATTTGACAGCCTATCCGCGGGGGCTCACTTTGAAGTCTTTGAAGCTATAAACGGAAAGAGGTTAAGAAAACCACACAATACCCAGTTTGAGAGTAAAATACTTGACCTTTATCCCGGTTGCCCAACAACGAGAATATACTGAAGATTAGGGTTTGCTTCGATATCGGGACTGATCACTCTATCCATCAACTTAGCCACATAGCTCAAGCAGGCTGAACTATAACAGCCCTACAATTGGTAAATAAGAACAAGCAAACCAAGACACAACACCTCAGATTTTCAACTAACAATTAAATGAGGCTGTGCACCGGAACTCGGAATCTGCCAAGCAGAGCAACACCAAGAAATGCGTGCCGACTTAGCCGCCTATTGGCTCACAACGGCGCCTCTTGCGAGACAATCTTGGCCAAGTGGAGCTGCTGACGTGGATGACACAAACTGTCTTTTCACAATTTGCAAGAAAAATCGTCTTCTTCTCAAAATTCCCCTCCGAACACAGCCCATTTCTGTAGGAACAACTACGGAATTTGGACTTATCGCAGCATCGTTGGTTACTGGGTAAGGGTATGATTCGCCGGACAAGGGGGATCGCTTGACTAGACCGCTCGGGACACACACTACCCCGCCGCTCCAAGACAAGGACTCTGATAGGCTGGAAGATGCCTTCGACGGGACTACAGGATAATGCGACGTACAATGATAAGTATGTTGTTTTGTATGATTTTGGTGGTATAGGTAAGTTCTCTCTTATTTGTCTGGATGAAGACACTGACCTGATTGATAGACCATGACACCGCAATCAAGGAATTCAAGACATTGCTTGTGGATCTAGAAGAGGCTGGTCTGGATGTCGAAGTAAGGGCCGGTTATGAGCAGACTCTTCTGGTTTTTGCCAAAGCACCCCATGAGCGACTAGGAAGCCTAGTATACAAATCGAGGTAAGTCAATTGCTACCTAACTCCGATCAATGTTCTAACAAAATACTAGAGTCAAGGATTGGTTGTACGGAATCACACCGAACCATCCAGGAGGAGACAAAAACACAGTGGTCAGCGGAGCTTATGAAGCTGAAGATATCCTATCCACATATCATCTCGTCAATTGGTCAAAGGACCTTGGCGGCGCCGGTATTACGCCCGGGACTGGAAAGTGGGAAAATGTTAAAGCAATATTTCCCTTGCACAACCCCAAAGTCAATCAGTCCCTTCTCAAATACCTAAGTAGGAGGTTCTTCCTGACGCCAGAAGATATTGACTCAATTCGGGATTTGCACGGTTCCAAGGTACGTCACTCAGCCAGATGGTCCCTCGGAAGATGTGCTTACGATCCTAGGTTGCCTTTTACTTTGCTTTTATCCAAGCATATCTCTTATTCCTCACATTCCCCGCCATAACCGGGGTAATTGCTTGGCTGTGGCTCCCAAGGTACTCTCTCGCCTATGGCATCTTGACTAGCGTCTGGTGCACCGTCTTCTTAGAATATTGGAAAATCCAAGAGGTCGACCTAAGTCTTCGATGGAACGTCAAGGGCATTCACCACGTTAAAGTCAACCGCCCGCAATTCCAGTATGAGAGAGAATATACCGACGAGGCTGGTCGCAAACATTACTACTTCCCTCGATGGAAGAAAGTTTGCCGCCAGCTTTTGCAAATTCCATTCCTTCTCTTCGCTTTTTTGGCCCTGGGTATCACGATCATCGCTGTCTTCGCCATTGAGATATTGATCTCTGAGACGTACGCTGGGCCATACAAAGACTACTTGGTATTTTTCACGCCCTTCTTCAGCCGTTTGGATTCTTACATCAGCAGGAATACCTTCCCACGATTCTACTCGCTGTCTCACTTCCTTACATCACTTCAGCCCTCGAAGATGCAGCCGAATGGATGACCGAATTTGAGAACCACAGAACCGCCGATCTGCACGAAATGTCACTTACTCAAAAGATTTTCATACTCAATATGTTCACAAACTACCTCCCTATTTTCCTTACTGCATTTATCTACATTCCCTTTGGCGACGACGTGGTCCCAAAACTCGAGGGCGTGCTGACCACGGCTTTCGCGAGTGTCGGCAAGAAATTTGTCAACCAACCATTCCATCTAGACGCCGACAGATTGCGGAACGAAGTCATCGCGTTGACAGTCACCGGCCAAATTTCAAGCTTTTTTGAAGAGAATATCGTACCAATGTTGAAGCACAAGATGTCCGGGTGGTACAGAGACTATCGACGAGCGCGATCCAAGGGCGATATGCTACTCGCTGTAGTAAAGGACGACCCCGAGGAGACAACGTTCCTTTCGCGAGTGCGCAACGAGGCGACTCTTCCCAAGTACAATGTTCAGGACGATATCGCAGAAATCGTCTTGCAATTCGGTTATCTTGCCTTATTTTCTCCCGTCTGGCCAATCATTCCGATGGGTTTTCTCATCAACAACTGGATTGAGCTACGGTCAGATTTTGCAAAGATCTCACTTGAGCACCAGCGCCCTGCTCCCGTGCGATCAGAAGGTATCGGACCTTGGATTTACTCCCTTGAAGCTCTAACATGGCTCGGAAGTATCTGCACAGCCGCCATCGTTCATCTGTTTAGTGCAGAAAAGCTTGGAGGCAATCTCGGCAGCTGGGCTACACTCCCAGTTACAGTTTTCATCAGCGAGCACGTACTTCTACTTCTTCAAGCTCTTGTCCGCTTCATCCTACAGCAAATTGGCTCTGAGCGCATCCGAGAAGATTACAACCAACGATATGCCAACCGAGTAAAGTACTTGGAGGAGATGGAGACGAAGAAACAGACAGGGGGGTTGGGAGTCAGGGAGGCTCAGAGAGAACGTCGCAAGTCAGTTCTAGTCATGGAACGCGATCCTTTCTGGACTAAACAGGTGCAAGATGGGGCCAGCGAGACTGCTGGTATCACCCTGATCAAACAGGTGAAAAAGAACGAAGATTCAGGAGTTCAGGAAAAGACGGATTAGACCCCCAGGGCAGAAAGACTTCACAGGACATAAAAGCGAACGCAACTATGCATTCTATAAAACTTTCTCATGTAAAAAAGACATGATATTCAAATATTGTCCAGATGCACTGGAAAAATTTTGCTCATTAGGCGCCGACAGATATGCCCTATCTTCCCAGCTAATCGGTCTATCAAGCGCTACCAGATGACCCAGTTTCGCTTTCGTCACCTTCCTCCCCTTGAACCTCTTCTTCATCCTCAATGCTGTAAACATCGCAGGTGGATCCTTCAGAATCTTCTAAAACAACACCAGTCTCTGCAAGACGCTGCTTCTGATCTTCAGTGATAGGCCTTATCCATTCCCTCCGTACTTGCTTCATCCTTGGAAGCCAGCAATCTTGTAAAAAATCGCTAACAGGGATATTCTTTTGAAGGAATTCTTCTTCAAATTCTTCGGTCAATTCTTCGAGTTTCTTGATCGAGAGTCGGTCTTCGTCAAGTATTTCATTCCATTCTTCTTGTCGGTGTGGATCCTGAAGTTCTTCTTCAGGCCACTTATGGATATGCGACGAGAACAAACCGCACTCTCTCAAGTGTTTAATATCCAGAGCTTGTAGTGTCAGAGTATGAATGACTGATTTTGCAATGTACGCATCGTCTAGACCATTAACAACTCGTGTAAGCAATGCAAGGATGGTTTTTGCTTCTTGAACAATGACCGAAAGCTTTCTCTGGCGTACATCATCCCCCCAGAATTTATAGTCTTCCAGTAAATGAACCAGAAGATGGTGCAGGGGCAGTGATAACTCGTCGGTCATACAGGGACATGGGAAGCAGGATCGGGCCTTGCTGGTGCATACTGCCAAAAAGACTCGAGCATGCTCAGAGGGCCAAGGGATTGCGATATTGACAAACGTTGA
Source organism: Fusarium sp. FL617 (assembly GCA_030142105.1). NCBI lineage: Eukaryota > Fungi > Ascomycota > Sordariomycetes > Hypocreales > Nectriaceae > Fusarium > Fusarium sp. FL617. The sequence goes on along the minus strand of JAREIL010000004.1, from coordinate 658,255 downwards.
ATATTCCTGATATATCCAATACACACAATATCGAGCCAAATTATGAGCAACAGAGATCTTGGCCGAGTTGACGGAATGGTCTATGTTGGCGCCGTTTTGAAGTAGCCAATCTACATAGAGCAAAAAGCCATCGATTGTAGAGGGTGGGGACCACCTCAGGTCAAGGATGGGTGTCACCGCGCGACTGTCAGGCTCATCAACATCCAGAAAGCCGTAATCAACCGCCATTCCCGCAACTCTAGGGCAATGAATGAAGGAGAAGAAACCCCTGAAGTTGCCGAGCAAGTCTAAATCAATGTCGAGAGCGTCACCCAGCTTGACTCCTTTTTCCTTCAATTTGTTCCAGAGTAGGTCGGCACCGACGTCGGAAACTTTCACTCCCCACGTCCTTGGGTCAGGTAGATCTTCCAATGCGAGATGCGTTGTTGCGATCTCGAACAATCTTTCCCGTCGATTTTTGAGGCTCTGTAGCAGCATTCTTCTGGCTTTCATTGAGCAGAGTTTCAGAATGGCGGCCCGGCTCTGGTTGACTACCACTTTGCAATCCACCTCGAGGAAGATTCGAAGGCCATCACAACAACTGCAGTTCTGGCATTCGACCCACCTATCAGAGGATTTGCAAGTGTTGCCACTGCTTATTAAGGCGTAGTCCATGGGAGTAAGGGCCATGTAATCTGGGACATTGAGGAGCGCGCGTATTCTCTTAACTTGTAACAGGAGGCGTAAACCGAACGGCCAAGTGTTACAGAGGTGTAACACATTGCGTTCGCACATGTTGGTTTCAAAAAGATCATGGGAAAAGCGACAACTATCAAGGACTACTTGAAGCCGTTTCTCATTCCTCTGGAAGATCGCCAGAGCCAAGTCTCCGTATCCGCAGTCTGAGATTGAACATATTTGTTGGTTATTCTAATATCAAGACACATGGGGAAAAGGAGTGTTGACTTGACCTACCCTGGGCTATGTCAAGTCGACTAGACATCAGGTCAATCCACTGTGTCTGGTTCTGTAGCTCGACCTGGCTCGATGTGACAGGGGGAATTAGTGGAGAACTTAGTGGGGGAATAAACTGTGGGTCGAACTCTTCCAAAACATCATAGACGCAAGAAACAAAGCGCGGGGCATAGCGTCTCATCGTCATGGAGAATAGAGTGCTGGTCCAAACTGTTAGCAAGATGTATGTATACCTCATTCGGGTTGTCACGTACCAGCTGTTAGAGTCAGTCTCGTTAACCTTGACTCCCATGGTGCGAAGACAAGGCAGAAGTATTCGCACGGCATCTAATACTTCATCTTGTTTCACTGAACCGACGTTACGCCATACTATTAAACCCAATAGCTGGGTCGTGCTTAGTATTATGAAATGCCCAGACAAAAGTAACAAGATAATCTTACATACCCGTATACAATAATGGGCAATATTCCCTTCCCAGTAGGTGGTTTCAAGGGGAGAAGATCGATGCGACCTGTAGAGGACATCCAGTTCCTCCTTAAGACTGTTCACAGTGCCGATGAGATCAGATGTTTCATCGCCCATGATATGCCTACACTTGTCCCAGACTATATCCGACGCGGCCATTCGTTGAACGGATATACATGCTTGCAGCCCGAGAGAAACAGAGTAGGTACCCGCCACACAATCTCGATTGAGAGAAAGATCTAGAACCTGGGATAGAAATCGTCGTAGACCAGAATAGGTAAGTGTAGTCTTCGTAGATCTGATAGAAGTGGGCTCGGCGTAGGCAGCGCACTCTGGTCGGTGAATGCTGTGCAACTCAGCCTTCGAAACGGTCACTCCTAGCCAGGAGTAGTAGATCTGTTGATAGTAAGAGTTCTTGGTTCGATATTTCCCACAACTGCATTGCGGTGTTGTTAGATGCTTATTCTGCAATCGTTGGACTGTTGTTGTTCTTGAATAAGGAGGGTATGAGTCTTGTTCGATAAGTCGATCATGGTTGGAAGGAGGCAAGGTGCGGATTTCTTGTATCTCAGAAGTCTTTTGTTCAATTAGAAGGTGGCTACAACAGACTGATTGATCTCACAATAACATCGAGTTTCGATGAAACTCTTCCAGTACTCTCATGCAAGAGGGCCTGGCTACTGAGCATCATTGCGGTTTGCTCTTTGATTTGAGCCAGAAAATCATGCGTGATTAGACTGCTTTCGTTTACTGCATCCTTGAAAGCTTCTAAATTCTCGTCCATTCCGATATTGATGTTCCTAGTCAGAATGAATAAGCAATAATCACTATCATCGGAAAGCGTTGTCAGCCTACAGGATCAGGCTTTGCACGAAAGTGCCTAGCACACCCGTAGCTTTGAGAAGCTGTTCTTGGGTTTGCATAAGCTTAGTTCGATTGAAAGGGTACAACGCGGCTGCTTTTTGCTTTCTCCATTTGCTTGAGGCATTTGGAATACCGTCATCAACACCTAGATCCTGGACAACACTGTCCAAAGCTCTCAGCTGGCCCTCGCATAGTTTCAACCCTAGGCTGACTCCTTGAGTAGCTCGAGCATATCGGTTGATGAGCGTCGACGTGCTGGACCCGATGAGGTCGATGTAGGAGCGGAGTAGAGTCAAGAGCTGGCAAGTCGATCCGATATCCTCGCCTCGGCCCTTAATGGCGTTGACGTACGTTTGTAGTCCCGAGCATACTGTTAATCCGAGCGAAACAAGACCAGCGACACCGCTGGCTATTGAGAGAGGGTCGGCCATGTTGTGTCAAGTAGCGATTTGTGGCGAGAAGCCTGGAATTGTAGGAAGTGGGAATAAATGATCAGAAAAGCATCAGCCTCTGGGCTGGGTTGTTAGGCATCCATACATGTCAGGTATACATACATGCACTTGGGGGCGGAGTATGGACGTCCCAAACCAGGCCAGCAATCAGAGGCCGGGAAAATATGACGAATCTGCCTGGCTGCAACCACTGCAAGCCACTTGCGCTGGCAGTCACAGCCTCACTTTGGACTTGCAAAGCTGCCTTGTCTCCTACCTTTTCCATCACAGTAAGTCTGAGGATCATATGGCGGTGTTGTTGCTGCAATTGAGGCTTGGTAAACATTGCCACATCACCCGTACATTGCGAACAGACTCAATTTGAATCTTGCGTTGCTGTCAACCTCACACCGGGTTCGCTGTCAGCTATGCATTCTTGCGATATTCATTCCCAGCTGGGTCCATCTGATTAAGATCACGATCCGATTCATTGGCAAAAAGAAGGGGCGTCAGCGTTGATAGTCAAGGTCGCAGCTTTTATTGGAATTCTGAAATCTGGAATATAGTTGATGCAGTCTCGCTCAAATTCAGCTGTCCCTAACGTACCACCAAACATCGTCTGTCCATGTATGGTCAAAACCATCAAGGAGCACTCGATCAGGCTTTCGTAGACAGTTGGCTGAAGAACTCTCGTACATGCTGTGTATACAGTTCTGGGTGGGATATAGTAGGGAAATGGCCCCCAAAATCGTGTCGCTTGAAATAAATAGCATTGACGAGTCGTCCAAGCCATGACTCCGGCTATATGAAGAATTAATATTGGTTTTCGAGCATCAAGCTCCAGCATTACTTACAGCTAAGATGTACTTCTTCAAGGCCGGAAATGGTCCATTTTCGCTTCCGAATTGAACTACACCCGTAGGAATCTCGGTTCTGCTTAGACTATCAAATACTCCGGCCTGTCGATCTAATAGTTAGTGATCGCGCTTCATCCTAAAAAGATTATCGGGGGATTCAATCTCACTTTGAGAGTTTCAGTATAGGCTCGAAGACCGGCGTATGGCTCTTGAATCCAAAGTGCGAGGGATTTGGTGATAATGTCGTCAAATGAATATTCATATCCATCACTCGCTGTGTGCATCAGATCCCAAACCCAGCCTGCGTGTCCGACTGGACTATCGGCGAAAGAATGTGACAAAAGCAATGGTTTGGTTGCGTGCATGGGTGCATACGCGAAATGCTGAGTATTCCAGGTATTCATTGCCTTGATGTACTCGTTCTCTTCTTCTGTCGTCTCGTTCTTGGCCATTCTTTCTTGATCGTCTGGTGTTGGGTTCAACAGTAAGAAATCCGTGAAATGGCCAATAATACTATCCCCCAATGCTTGTGTCATATGCAACGCAACGATAGCGCCTAAATCCGTGGAGACAAGGCCGTATTTATCGTAGCCAAGCTGTTTCATTACAGCATCGAAGGCCTCACCCATCACTTTAGGATCGAGGCCTATCGCAGTAGGAGCGGGACTGAACCCATAGCCTGGCAGATCTGGCGCGACAATATGAAAAGCATCCGATAACGGCTCTATGATGTTCTCCCAAAGCAGGTTGCTAGAAGGCCAGCCGTGAAGCAGTAAGAGAGGTATCGCTTTCTCATTAGAAGAACGCCGATGAATGAAATGAAGGGGAATATCTGGCTTGTAATCCCCATTCCCAGGAACCGTGGTTGCGTAATGCTCAAAATCACGATTGATCTTGTCTTGCACAGCTAACCAGTCGTATTCTTGTGCCCAGTGTTTAGCCAAAGCTGACATTTGGTCCTGAGGAGGCCCCTCGAGGGACCATTCTGAAGAGATCCCAGGAGTAGAGCGGTATGTTCGGGCTCGTTCTTTGGCGAAGTCCAGCAAGTCTTGGTCAACCTTGATGGTAAACCTCTCCGGCGACTTGGAGGTTGGGAACTCAAATGCTAACTTTCGTGGCGATGATTGAGACATTCTATTGTTGAGTCGAGGGTTTCAAGCTTTGTTGATTGTCAGGATGAGGATGAAATTCTCAGGTGCGCGTTCATATGAAAGATGATGGGTGCCGGAGAGTCTTGTACCTTTGCTTACCAACAGAGCCCTCGGAGACTTTCTAAGCGAGTACCAATAGTGCTGACATTGGCACTTTTGAAAATTGGAGATGCGCAGATATTCTGACCTATCTTATGTGGCCATGACTTCAGGGTATACTAGCGTAAAATCTCACCGTCCTCATGAAATATATCAGCATTAGTTAGGCTAAATGCAGCTGGGCTGGGGTTCTTCCTTATGGGCTGATTATGTAAAACGGGAGAATAAAACCCCGAGTCGTGTAGAAAAAAGGACGACAAATGTACGAGTCAATGTCTTAGTGCCTATTAACTGATCTGATGACTGATAAAAGGTGACGAGATAGACCCAAGCTTGTATTAGTCCTAAGCTACTGGGGTACTGATGTTATGAGATTCTAAGGTATTGCATGCCTCCCCGAGCTCTACCTTGACTATCGTAGCTAAATAAAATATATTAGCGGGCACTTCCACAGGCCTAAGGGAATTAGGCTAAGAAAAGAGTAGGGTTCTTTTGAGCGATCCGGCAGTATTATATTTCTACTATTGACTGTTCCGACCACAGTCTTCCGATCTAACCACCAAGCTATTAATAGGCAAAAGGTCAAGTAGTCAGAAATCGGAAAGAGCGAAAATCGAGGCTAGAAAAGTAGTAGAATTCGATGCCTATCTAGGCCAAAGGCCAAAAAGAAGGCCTTTCATCTACATGCCTAGAATCGCCTGACCTTTCTATCACTAAGCCTCTTTTACTTGCTAGGGATGCTTGCTGCCCCCAAAATAGCACCTTATTCGGTACATTGAAAAGAACCTCCCTGTCCTGGCCCATTCTGCTGGTATCTCGCGCAATTGAAACACGAACTATCCCCAGCGTTTTCTCGACTACAAAGGTCATGAAACTGATCTCCATCGATCTTCCCAAAGATACTTTGCAACTATCGCACTGTTAGAAGACGTCCAATTCAGAAGCTTTTTGTCCATACAAATATTCCCGGGAACCTGGGCCCAGGGCCGCTGTCGCGTCTCGCCCAGATCGTACCAGACGATGGATCAAAACCCGCAGGACCTACAACCGAAAATTAGTTGCTGCTACATACTCTGGAGTCCTAGACACTGACCATAAACGTAAGTTTATAGGTCACCAGATGACTTGGCAATGTTCTTTGTTTTGGCATTATCAAGCGGGCCATCTGTTCTCGTCTGGCAAGCACAGAAGTCGTAGCTGCTTGCAACAGCAAGGGACCTGTCCGTTGTAAGTCAGTACGCAAGTACGCAATTAATATGTTTATTCCTATCGCCACTAACAACATGCAACTGGCAGTGAAGGCCACTGGTGCGGAAGGAAGAAGCATTATGGCAAGTTCTTGGTAGTATGTACGATGTGCAAGAGTAAAGAACAGGACCAGCAGCTCCAAGATGTTATTGACACACTTGCGAAAGTGGAGAGGCTAGTATTTATATTAGGATGGCTGGTCTTCCTCTGCTTCAACATGAACTCTATTGTCTTACTGGTGTTGAAGCTACTTGGTCATTAGACTCTCTAACGAACCTTGAGACGGTGTGGCAAACTTAAAGTTTCTCGTATGTAAGGATTGAACGAAGTTAAAATATATCCCACAAGGATAATACAAGCAGAGGGATCGTCCGAAGAACCCGAATACTGTCAACTCGGAAGAACAGATGCCGAATTAAGAACTCAAAATTTATCTCAACAAGGATAATAGTAGAAGAGGATTCTCAACAAAGAGTATAATTACCGAAACCGAGAAAATATACAGTGTCAAAGTAGAAGCAAGAAAGTTCCCGAGGAATAACCAGAACCACACTAAGCCGGACCACCATTAGAAGTAAGGAAACGTGAGCAGGGTTTAAGTAAAGATTGAATTCTCGTAGTCGTGGATTCCAGGCCTGTATGTCTACTGTGTGTCTATGAATTAACGACTATTATCCCCTTACATTTTCAATATATTCTTTCTTCATACATTCAGATTTTTGAGCTCGAAATACTTATCAAAACCAACTTTACACTCAAATTCGCAATGAGACTTGATCAGTTTTTATTGTGCTCGGCCGTGTTTGTTCCCACCTTAGGACGGACCCTTCAACCTAGACTGTAAGTGGACTATTATCTCTCCTCTGAGAGTGAACTAAGAATTGGTAGGCTTGAGAGCCGGGGCTTCTCACCTGAGCTGGCCACTTCGTCTAATCATTTCGACATTGAGAAACGCCAGTTTAGGCAACAGAGACTGCGGGTGAACAGGATTGTCACCCTCGCATTTGCTACTGATCTGATTCTCAATGTTTTTGTCCAAACCGAATCAAACGGACGTATGTTTATTGTACCGGAGCAGGTTGATATAGGATGGCGACTTAGTAACCCCCAGCCAACTGTAGCTCCTAATCAGTTTGCTGCTATTTTGAGTATTGTCCGACCTTGGGGGGTGGCGACCGCGCAGGTCTTTTGGAATGTGGCCACGGGCGCTTTTTTCCGGGCTGTAGATGACGGCGTCGTAAACATTCATGGTCAGGAAATGTTCCATTCGTTGAACTGGTGCAATTGAATGTCTGATTTGTGTATGGATGCTGCGTCTCGTCACATCCGAACAGCTAAAAGTGAAGAACGGATAGTAAGAGATTAGATAAATACTTGTCTCTCTTTATAATTTATCTTAAGAAAAATCCCAGGCCCCAGCTAATGCGGGGTCGTCGGTGATGCGCAGGAAATCTGCTTCGATCTCCCCTTGCAATACTACCTCCCATACATATCTGGCTCGTCAAAGCCGCTGTCTTGCGGAACGAGGAAACAAATGGGACTGGTGACGTGTCAACCATGTACAGCCCAACTTTCTCACGCATGTCCCGCACATTCATTTTTGTTCTGCCTCTCCATTACCAACATGTCCGATTATCAAGTTGAGAAGTCAAGAGATGCGCCCGAGGAAATTCCTGGATCTCTGGAAGATCTTGAACGCACTCTCAAGGCAAAGTCTGCTTCACCAGCTGAGGACTCTACTCAACCGTCAACGACCATTCTTCCTCCGGAACATTGGCAACAGGCAGATGTAGTAAGTACAGATGATCGAATGCTGTTGATTCATGCTGAAACATGCCAGGATGCACCTGACAATGATGATGCCGACTCGAGATTGCACGAAAGCGAGAGCTCGACTGCGTCTATTAACCCTAGCATCCTCAAATACCGGACTATTCTTGGCAGGACTTTCCACAGCGAGCAGGGCGATGCGCATTACTGGTTTGCTCCTTACTATGTCTGGTTACGCGATTTAAACTAACTGCGTACAAGGGGCACTAATGATGATCGGCAGAATGAGGCCATGGACATCAAGTGAGATTGACGACCTATATCATGCCTCAACAGTGCTTGGTCGTCTAACTGTCTCAGTCATCATTGTCAGACTCTCTGTCTAGACGGAAACCTCTTCCTTGCACCACTTGAAGATGGCATCAAGGCAAGTATCATGTATGGTTCCCATTCGTGGAAAAGTCTACTGACTAGTACACTAGAAAGCAGCAGACATCGGAACTGGAACAGGTAAGGCGTGGGCTCTATTCAGCCACATCTGCTGGCGACTGCGTTGAGGTTGACCGTAATTATTCATAGGCATATGGGCGATGTAAGTCTTGCTCCAGAAGTAACAACAAATCCATTGATATTTTTCCAGTGACTTTGCGGACCAGTTCCCTGGCTGTGAAGTTATCGGAACCGACATATCTCCAATCCAACCGAGTTGGAGTCCCCCAAATTTGCAATTGTAAGCGGTTCTCTGGGTGAAGGACGAGTTCATCAAACTTACACCTTCAGCCAAATCGACGACTGCACCCGAGAGTGGACCTTTGAGGAAGAGTCCCTTGACTACGTCCATATTCGCTTCCTCACTGGATGCATCGCCGACTGGAACGCCCTCTTCAAGGAAGCTTACAAATGCCTCAAGCCTGGAGGTTATCTCGAGAGCATGGAACCTTCAGGTTACATAGAAAGCGATGACAAGACTATCCAGGAAGAAGACGCCATGGGCCAGTGGGGCAAGATCTTTGTCGAGGGGGGCAAGAAGATTGGCCGCACTTTTACAGTCGTTCAGGATGAGTTGCAAAACAAGGCCATGGAAGAAGCTGGTTTTATTGATAGCCAGCAAAAGATGTACAAGGCAAGTAGCGTACATTTGCCTTTCTAGCACAGAGGTACCACTAACAATTATTTAGTCCCCGATCGGCAGCTGGCCCAAAGACGAAAGGCTGCGCGAGATTGGCCAGTATGCTCAACTCGTGATGGAACAAGACTTTGAGGGCCTTATTCTCTTCATGACAAATGTCTTAGGCGGATGGACTAGAGAAGAGATCCAGGTATATGCGGCGCATCTACGACGGGAAATCCGCTCTGGCAAGAAGCATGGATGGTATTGGCAGAAGGTGGTCTGGAGTCGGAAGCCGGAGTAAGATGAAGCGGCGTTTAAACCTCTGCGCCCTTCGAAGAACGTAATCGCGGTAACAAAAACAATCTAGAAAATGAGACTAAGACAAGATTTCAACTATAAAAAAGAGTAGCGTCCTCGTGGGCGATCTGGTAGTATGATATTCCTGCTATTAAGTGTTTCCGGCCATAGCCTTCCGGTCTGACCACCAAGCTATCGCGATGAACAGACTTCCTGTAATAGTGACTGCCCCAGCCCAAACCTGTGCACCGACATAATTATTATTCATGGTTTCAATAATCCCTCCTCCCGTCGGCGGCCCTGCCAAGGTTGCGAAGCCAAACAACGACAACGCCATCCCGAATCTGGTCCCCATTCTAGCAGGATCTTTTGTAAGTGATACAAGAGCCCCGACACAAATTCCTTGCGTTGCTGTAGTAGCAATGCCGTATAGCACTACCCAAGCGTACATGCCGCCTATACTCTTAACTGGAATCCAGACAAAAAGCATGACAGACAGGAAGATGCTTGACAAAATGAGTGTAGGTAATGGACCCAACAATCGATCGGACACTAGCCCGACAAGAGGACGCGTCGGGATTCCTATTGCGTTAATGATGACCAGGAGGTTGGCGGCTGTCTCGCCAGATTCTCCTAACACGGACGTGGCGAACGAATTGATGTAGAAGAAACCGAAGAAGAGCGCCCAGAAGATGAAGAACATGCCAACCGCAAAGAATGAATATGGAGGCTCTCGAAACGCGCTGAGCTCCACTATCGGACCAGATTTGCGTGGTGGAAGCCGAGGGCGTAGCAGAACCATAACAACGATACTGAAGCCGAGCGTGATAAAGCCCTGAACACGAACAGCCCATGCAAAGCCTGGCATAAATCAGTTGAACGGCTCAATCGGTGAAATAATTTTCAGCTCACCTATCTTGTCCTGCAAATGCTGTACAACCAGCGGGAACATGATACTCCCAATACCATTCCCCGAAGCAGATATAGTCAGCGCCAGTGCCTTGTTCTTTTGGAAGTAGGAACTTATAATCGCTACGGTAGGCATGTACATCACGCCCATTCCCAGCCCCGTACATAGTCCCTGGGATAAGAAAATCTGCCAATAGCTCTCAGATAAGCTCGTCATAAATGTTCCAAAGACACACATGCAGCAACCTAACAATACTGTCTGCTGGGTCATCCCCGCATCGCTTGACCGGCCAGAGAACACACCAACGAAGAAGGTCATGAAGACCTGGACTGAGCCTATCCAGGACGCTTGTGACGGAGAGAAGTGTAAGCGTTCCGTATAGTAGAGCTGGTAAACTCCGAATGAAGCTGAATAGCCCCAAGTGAGAGCATTGATGAGGCAACCAGCGAGAACTTGAAGCCAGGCCCAGCTGCCGCGGTCTGGAGGAGGACCGGGGTCGTTTTGAATTAGGGAGAATACCATATCGACATCATTCGGACCTTGAACGCATCAGTATCAAGCTCCAGGTGAACACGTTGATTGTTAACAAGCTATTCTGGGCTCTTGCTTTTCGCAACGTCTGGGGGGGATAAGACGAGAAGCTGCGGCGGATATATATCCAAGATGACCTCATCGCAGCAGAATCAGTCTTGGTGTGCTGACTCTTTGGGCCTTGTTTTGTCTAGCACAACTCAGCAATGCTGACTCGGACATTGAATTTCCGAAGGATCCGAGGTTTTTTGGCAAAGGTGCGTGAGCTGGTGGGTAGCACTATGTACTCAAAGACTCCCTCATTGGAGAGTTTATCTGTCGCGATGCTGTTCAAAATATCATGGTGGACAGCCTCAATCTCTTGGTCGAGATAGTGAAGTTATGCCGTCTTTACGGGCTTCTTCCCTATTGAAATATAGAATGAAAGAAAAAACTTCCATCTTTGTCTATGATGACTGTTCTAATATCCATGTAGGCTTGTATTGAGTAAAGCCTTTTGTTGTCATCTTTGCTCCCTTACACAACCGCCTCAGAATTACGCTTGTCACCACTTCTGTTAATACTTTATGTGCATGATACAAGCTTGGGGATAGTGTACAAATACTTTTTCGCCTCTGCCTGGGACGAATGAAGTCTCATTAATAACTGAAACCCGATTTGAGTATTGCGTAGATGCTGAGGTGAGCATTTTAGCCTCTATTTCATGCATGAATGCTTTTGATGGCGCAGTATCCAGTCTCTGTGTTATGGTAAGCCTCTATTGCTAAATGCCTAACTTTGACCTACATGAGGGGGGTGTGGCATGTCGGACTTTCGGAAATTAGATGACTACGATTGGCTATAGCCCCTACATGATCTCAATTATAGTGCTTGGTGAATATTGAGCGTCTTGTAATCCAACCTACGTGCTGCCACAGGGGTTAGGAATTAGACGTCATCGTAAACTAATGCTATAATATTACTTAGAATTATTGCACAGAGGCGTCGAGAGTAGAATAGATTTCGAGATATTTCATTCTAGCTAGTCGAGACTGATCTCAAAAGTAAGCAGTTGGAAACGGATCAATTGTTTCATTGTCAGATACTTGCATTTCTGATACAGCTGACTTGAATGTTGCAGTCAAATCAAGATCACGTATATCAGACATAGGAAGGTAAATTTAAGCTATGCCAACCCTTTTCTGACCAAGAACAGTCTGCTGGAATTTTCCCCTTTCAGCAGACTAAACTTAGATAAGCATACCTCAGAGAGCCATACTTGCATGTAAAGATAAACCAGTCAATCATGATCGCTGACAAGGTTGATCGTCCATTAGACTCTAGCTCACATCAGCAAAGTCCTTCCCGATGCCCTTTCGTAAGCTGAACTTGAGATTCTGGATGGGTTAGCACTGATAGATAAAAGGCGTCAGCCAGATCGAGTTTTGTAGAAGGATGGAAGATTGGCCTCCAGCCACCTAACATGCTTCCCATTTCTACTATCTAGTGTGTCTCCAGGATTATTAAACAAACGATATAAAGGCTATGTATATTAGGCTGATTGACAAATGTCAGCATACCACACCCAGCTTCTGCACAGTCAAGTAAGCGGGGGGGTTGACATGCACATTTGCGCAAATCGCTGCACAAACAACCTGAACTCACGGTCCAATTGATGATACACCTCTTTGGAGCTTGTTAAAGCAAGGATACTGACAATGACATAAAAGGGAAGCACCGGAAGACAAAGTTACCACATCTCAGCTAACCCAAGACAGACGAATGTGCTTTTCAGTGCTCTTCAGAACCCTATGCCATCACCCCTCCGGCCACTGGCTCTCAATTTTGCCAACAAGACACAAAACGCACTCGTGTTCAGCGACGGGGTTGAGACGGCATCGCCAAGTCGTTGCAACAATTTAAAGAGTTCATACAGCGTGTCAGCCTTTCGAACTAGCTCGGGCGAGCATCATGAGTACGTCTGATGTCTTCCCACAGTTTGAACACAATTACCTGATACTCACACAACCTCCACATATCTAGATACGAACCAGGCAAGGTGAAGTCACGTGTCTTACGAGTGCCCTTTCTGGCACCGAGAGTTATCATCTGGATAGGAAGACGAATTCCCTGAAATGGTAACTTCCTTTTACCATAAGTAGCTAGGTCGCAGTTACACAACACCAAAGTGACTCGCCAATGTCCAAGCGATCATGAAATCGGCCGAGCAGAACTCAGATACAAGACCAAACAGCCGCTATCGGTTTCACTAGCAAACAGGTTGCGGTTGTGGGCTTAACGGTCTTTGGAGCGAGACCAAACAGGAAGGTGCCCGTTTTAAGCCATCTAATTTAGCCTCGGCTGTCACTTTGATTGACCGGCGCTACGTCCCACGGGCCCATTGGAACGGTAATCCGATCATGGCAGCTGTCGATGGAACGGTGAAGAGGAACTCAAAACATGGTGTGTTGCACTCTTCATAAACACAGCAGAGCCAAGATCAGCAAAATGCTTGGCAAAACTCATTTGGGACAGGAGCTGGAGGCATCTGTGGAGGGCTGTATCGTCTTCCACGGTGAGTTCAGGTGGGGACTCGTGTGCGTCTAGACTCATTAACCTCCGGTCGCATGGTATCCTAAGTAATCAAGCTATTGACATGGCTACAAGACTAAGGTCGTAAATAGACCAAACATTGACGATAAATCTTCAGCAAGGAGACCAAAGCAAGGTCTACTGCACAAAATGTCCGAATTATCCGTGATAAGTGGCCGGAAGGTGGGCGACTGTCAGGACCTCGATGCAGGGGCACAACCACGAGCCAAGCCCCCTGAAGGCCCAGAGCTACAGGGGTCTTTTAGCCTTGACACCTTGAGCGCACCAATAGCGTCCATTTCGCCCCTCTCGAAGAAAAAGCTTTCCACCCGTCAGAACAACACCACCGAACCGATCATGGGTAGCTTTTACCAGGTCTCAAACTGTTACGTCCTCTTTATGTAACGACAAACTCTTTCTATGGCTGGCCTTACAGACTCTCCATGCTTTTCCCCAGAGTCGACGACACATAGAAACTCGTTTACCCCAAGATGTTAATCTTTATTTCCCCAGACCCGAAGGCTCGCTAATCCTGCAAGAAATGGTACAGAGCGAGCCGAATCCTTTTTGTACCTTAGCTGGGGTGAACCGACGGGACTGGATCTTGAGCTCGTGATTAGGCGCAATTCCCACGTGTGAGCAGGCAACGCCAGCGAACCAACACTAGAATGCATGGTATCGTTAGACGTGACGAGGTTCGCTAGGGCCAATCTTTCGACGAAGCACCTCTTCTGAAGTGATGACGGCCGTTATTGGCCCGGGGTTTTTTCCCGGGCGCTGTCATCGCTGGAGATTACAGCGTCGTCTTCAATCACGTCTTCAATGATAACACGACATTTTACTCACGAGGCGAGCTTACCTCAGATACCCAACAAGACAAGACAATAAAATGCTCCATATCAATAAGACCACTCTCGATTTGCCTCTTCATCGCCTAATCCCTGCCGCCACATCTTTGCAGTTTCTTCAACGGGCAAGACTCGCCCGCCCCTCGGCCCATGCCCCATTTGCCGCGCTATGATCCCTGAGGTACCGAGCCAAACGCGATGCTTTCTTCCGATGTCGCCAGCTGCACGTCGCTGAGAAAGAAGAGGGATTCCCCTGGCTGTCAAGGGATCTTCTTTCCTCAGCGTGGCATGGTCCCCGAAGTTCTGCGTGGTAATGTGCCGCTTGGACACGACAAGCTCCGATATGGGAGGGCATGTAACCCACACGATACCCGCACAATTAATGATACGATTGTGAGGATTCGAGACATGGTTGCTTTGACCGAGCTATCGGTAACGGTTTCACACGCGACCGTACTAGACTCATCACCAGGTCCTCAAACAGCGCCTCTTACGTTCATCAGATCAAAAGTAAAGCCATAGAACAACTGGCAACCGCCCGTAGAGCTATTCTTAAACGAGCATCTCGAATCTGGTAGGGCCATTCAGTGGGTGTGCCCCTGGCATTAGACTCGACTCCTTCTGAAGCTTCGCCATTGACGTGCGCCATCACTAACGGTCAAGTCGCTGTGCCGCTCAGGCTGACCACCTCCGTCTTTCTCGGCGCGACGAACGAACATGTCTGGGCCCTGATAAAGTTGACCAGGGTGACTGACCCCTTGTTCACTTCTTGATATGCTCTTGATTGACAGGGCAGGACGATCCGGCTGTGTTAGCCATTAATGTCCCGCATGCCGTCGATGCAAGAACCCTTGAGTCCCTCGTTCTTTTTTCCTTCTGATCTTCGGTGCTTTTTTCGTCTTTGACTGTCATTCCTTTACTACTTGTGCATCGACAACTGAGCAGGCTCATCGACAATCCTTTATACGAAAGGGCATAGCGCCCACGAGATCCTGACCATGCCGCTCTACTCGGATGCGCCCGATGCGCGGGAATTTTACGAGGATAAACCGACGCTGCTGGTGTCGTGGTGGATTACAGTGTTCTGCGTGGCTATTATCCTTACTCGAATGTCCGGTCGATACGTACGAGTTGAGAAGTTACTCAAGGAGGACAAGATCGTTGCGATTGCGCTTGTACCGCTGGTGTTGAGGGCGGTTTGTGTACACTTTGTTCTCAAGAACGGAACAAATAATGTCAATCTTGATGGACTTGACCTAAGTCAAGAAGATATCGACAAGAGGGTATTGGGTAGTCGCATGGTCATGGCTAGCCGAATCTTTTACGCAACTATGTAAGTATGTGACTGCTTCACCAGAACGCATCGCTAATTAGACCAGACTCTGGATCCTCAAGCTCACGACACTCGAGTTCTTTGAACGTCTCGCTGGTGCGACACGGCGCAAGTCTCATCGTATAATGATCACCGCTATGCGCGCCACCCTCGGCATCACCTTTGTCGCCGTCTTCATCAGCGGTCTCGCTGAATGCCAACCATTTCCTCACTACTGGCAGGTCACGCCCGATCCAGGACCTAAATGTCGCCAGGCCTTTGGGCAGATGCTCACCATGGCTTCCTGTAATGCTTTTACAGACCTCATTCTCATCGCCTTTCCTATTCCCATCATTCTCTCGACGCAGATCGCCACTAAGCGCAAGGTCCTTCTCATTATGCTCTTCAGCTTTGGACTTCTCACCGTCGGCATCACGCTTTACCGGATACCGCACATCATTGACGCCAATGGAAGCCAGGTTGTGCGATCCATGTGGGCATCTATCGAGATCCTGGCTGCGACGGCCGTGGGCAACATCGTCGCACTGGGTTCGTTCTTGCGCGACAGCGGTGTCAAGCGCAAGAAGTTCAAGGAGTCCAACAGTTACTCTGGCTACTCCAACTCACGGTCGCAATCGGTGCCGACGAAACTTACGCGCACGGCGGGTCACAGCCAGTGGGAGGATGAGATTGAGGGACCCCCGGTGAGGACGACGGAGGGTATCTGGGCGAAGACGCATGAGATGAGCGACTCCATCTCGAAAGACGACGACTTGCGCAAGTCGGGTGAGCGTCCAGTGAGTCCCACGCAGAGCCACGACTCATTGATCACACGAGATCATCTTCAAGAGTCCATGGACATTTCGCGCGACCACTCTCCATATAGACAACCACCGTCGGCTGTAATCGCGGGCGGTTCAAGGGAAGTCCAAAGAGCGCAAGCGAGCCCGAGGGGCAATTGAGAGATTAACGAATGACATTAATTGGGTATGATATATGGCTTAATTCTTGTACATAATTATTGAGGAAGCTTATATGACGTCCAGGGGACATTGTCAGCTTACCTTTAGTAGCCAACAATCACGATTTACTTTGTTGATGCAATCACTCAACGCGAAGGCTCCGCATACCCAGATTTCCCCATACCCACCCACGTGTGATATAACCAGGGTGTCTCTGATATCTGATACCATCTTTAATTACTTAAATATGGTAGGTAAGCCCAGAATCTCGCATCTTAATTGTTGTACGTAATGACAACAGGAGCCGCCCACCACGATGGCTTCAGGGACCAGCCTATCCCCGGACCCAGTGCGGTTCCATGTGGATATCGTCAGTTTTGTTCCCCACGGGCATCATCTTTTTTCGAGGTTTGACATGCGGTGATCGCGCAATCATTCAACAATCGCATGTTGAGCCACGACAACGAGGTTATTTCTGAGCCTCATACCTCATTCACAAGGCTATTGGAGATGGGACCAAGTGCGACGAGCTAAACACCACGCTCAGTACTAAGCCTCAGCAAGGACCATCGCAAACAGTGAGGCAATAAAGAGCCCACTACAAAGTGCACGAACCACCAACAGACTGTATTCTGGGTCCCCTCGAGACAAATCAGAGACAGCCCAAGTATCTTCATCCAAGTGGAACTTGCTGATCCCGTCCCCGTTGAAACGTTGCGCTTTGATCGTGTCCTCCACTTGCTTACTCTAATTTCAAGACCAAGCATCCGTACATCTACGCGCCATCTCCTTCTCTTCAACGTCGCTGTCGTGTGATCTTCGACGGCGGGAGGTGTCTTTACTTTGGCGTCGCATGTCGCCTGGAGGAATTCGCTTATGCTCCTCTGTCGCGCTTCCACTACTTGAGACGTGTGATCGGCAATCGCTCAGCCTTCTTCTTCCGCTGAAACTCGACGATCTGCTCGGGTTTGCGCCCCCGTGGCAAACCGGCCGCATCACCAGAACCTTTCCAGAAGCCTTCCAGAATACGCTTCTGAAGATTTTTTACCCGTTGACGATTGATCTACATCCCAGCCCCCAATGAAACAACAAACCGGTCACATCGCACAAAACTAATCCGTCTGCACGTCATTTGTTACCAATCTACGAGCAAACATTCTCATCTCCTCGTTTCTTTTTCCCCAACCTGTCAGTCG
Source organism: Fusarium sp. FL617 (assembly GCA_030142105.1). NCBI lineage: Eukaryota > Fungi > Ascomycota > Sordariomycetes > Hypocreales > Nectriaceae > Fusarium > Fusarium sp. FL617. The sequence goes on along the minus strand of JAREIL010000004.1, from coordinate 640,677 downwards.
CATCGCTTCCCCATATTTCCCCGCCTGCTCATACAAAACTCTCGCGTCGCCCTCCGCGATGAAGGACGACGCCGTCCTCCCGCGCGACATGAAACATCTCAATATAGAGATGGGCTCATCATGGAGCATATCCGCCGGCCACAAGCAGTCCAAGGACTTCGGCATAGGATGGATCAATGGGTTCCGGCGCGCGGAGCCGAGACCGGGATATCTACCGACGGATGCGCCCGAGAGGTTCTACGATTTGAGAGCGGCGAATGCAAAGACGGCGAATACGGCGCTGGCGAGGGAGTTGAAGGGCAGGCATTTGCAGATGATTGCGTTTGGTGGTTCGATTGGTGAGTTTTAGCTCGTTTCGGCATGGCTCGGCTTTGTCGGGAGGGTTGCGATGGCTTCAATTACCTCGGGACTGGAGGGGAATAATTGCTAATTGAGTGTAGGAACGGGTCTGTTTGTCGCTTCGGGTGGCTCGCTGTATAGAGGTGGTCCAGCGAGTGTTCTCATCTCGTATCTCCTTATTGGAGCCATGCAATATTGCACGCTGCAGTCTCTTGGTGAGCTGTGCGTGGTGTTTCCAATCGCTGGTTCATTCTCGGCATTTTCGACGCGATTTTTAGATCCTTCATGGGGATTTGCTATGGGTTGGAAGTGAGTCATTTGCCCCAATACTTCCTTTATGTCTGATGCTAACAACGCGCAGCTACTGCCTGCAATGGCTGTTCATTCTTCCGCTAGAAATTATCGCCGGCGCTTTCACGATAGGATACTGGAACCCAGCACTAAGCAAATCAATATTCGTCGCTATCTTCCTATTATCCATTGTCGTCATCAACCTTTTCGGCGTCAAAACATATGGAGAAGCCGAGTTTATCTTTTCCCTCATCAAAATCACCGCTATCGTAGGGTTCATGCAAGTCAATCCCTCCCGTTCTTCAATCACATTGCTAACCTGAACAGCCTGATGGCCATTGTCATCAATATCGGCGGCGAACCCGAAAGTGGTTACATCGGAGGCATGTACTGGCGTAACCCAGGCCCCTTCAACAACGGCTTCAAAGGCTTTTGCAGCGTCCTGGTGACCTCTGCCTTTTCCTTCACGGGCACAGAGCTCATCGGTCTCGCCGCTGCCGAGACCGCAAACCCACGCAAGTCCTTACCTACAGCCATCAAGCAGGTTTTCTGGCGTATCGCCATCTTCTACATCGTTGCTCTTATGCTCGTTGGGCTATTAGTGCCTTCGGACGATAAGCGTCTAGTGGGCGGCGACAACGTCGCTGATGCTACTGCTAGTCCGTTTGTTATTGCGATCGAGAAAGCTGGTACCGAGATCCTCCCGAGTATAATGAACGCCATCATCCTCGTCGCTGTCATCAGTGTCGGTAATTCGGCTGTTTTTGGCTCCTCGAGAACACTAGCTGCTTTGGCTGAACAGTCGCATGCCCCACAGATCTTTGCATACGTGGATAGACAAGGCCGTCCCCTGATGGCAATTCTTTTCGCGTCGTGTATCGGTCTACTTGCCTTCCTCGCCGATGTCAGCTTCCACGACGCCATCTTCAACTGGCTTCTTTCTATCAGCGCGCTAAGTACCCTCTTCACATGGGGCAGCATCTGTTTATGTTACATCCGTTTCCGCAAGGCTTGGGCCTACAACATGCATACGCTGGATCAGCTCCCTTTCAAGTCGCACGTTGGTGTCACAGGTGCATGGATTGCTTTGGTTGGTTACATCCTCGTCCTTGCTTCCCAGATTTGGATCGCCGTGTCACCTGTGTATGAGCCAGATACAGATACGAGCCCGTCTGGGCTTGCCCAGAACTTCTTTCTCAAGGTCTTGGCTATCCCTATTATTCTTTTGTTTTACGGCTGTCATAAGCTCTGGTATCGCACTAGGATCGTGCACGTCCATGATATGGATGTTGATACGGGACGGCGGTATTTTCGTGCGCATATAATGTCTGAGCAGGAGCGAGAAGAGCGCAGGAGTTGGCCCATGTGGAAGAAGACATATCAGTTTCTCTGCTAGCCAATCTAGGTTTGTTTGTGTCTTTTTGAGGCTATTCACAGCCACGAGAGGAACGAACATATGTATATATACGTATAGATGAGAGTACACACAGCGATGGCGTTGGAGGAAGACTGCTGGATGGTCTCCTAGATTTATACCCCTGCCAGATCACGGCAATATATGTTTACATTATTTCGTCACTGAATCACCATATTAATACTGGGCCTCAGTGACTCTCCTATATGATACTGTAATACACAAATTCTGGCTCAGAAGTGATGATGAGCCTGCAAAAGAAAACAAATGTGAGTCAAGATGGTGAAGGATAGCTTGGCTTTTTGTCAGAGATGTGGCTGAAGCGCTCACAGTGGTGCACCTTACAGGAGGGGCTGTGCAAAGACAATCGCAGGACGAGCGCTGTTATCGATTGAGATCTTATCTCAGGTCACGTGCTAGATATTCTACATTATGATCAGAGATAAGCGATAAGCATGAGCGGTGCCACTTCCTTTGGATCACGTGCGAAGAATTGTTTGTACTTCCCAAGTCATTCTGTATTTCCATCACTAAGATTCCGCTAATAGTTTGTAAATACGTTGAGCTCAATCAGCCGAACAGTATAACAACTTTGTACTTTCTGCAAACCTGGTTTTGTTTCAAAACTCTACCGTTCGCAAACTGGTACAAATGCTTAGCAGACCAATACGGGTACTTTCCTTTTTCTTCCAGAGTTGCGTAAATATCCAAATGGGATATATTCAGCTAGGCAATAAGAACTTCCCTGTAAAGTGTCGTAGATATCAAGCCTCATTTATAGCGAAGAAATCAGACTTATACTCATCTCTGGCCAGGAACTATCTTGGCTTTAGGGTAGCTCAAGCGTCGCCTGTAGCCAAGGTCTACGGATGAAAGATATTCCGAGGTCCGTCTATGCGTCGGAAGTCGGCGGAGACCGTTCCCTCTATGCTATCACCAATCAGAGCCTGCGCCGCGGAGGATACTTGTTCCATGTTCCCATCAGCCTGTGGCTAGGTTTATCGCAGTTGCCACCCAGTAAGATCTCAGCCACATACGGTTTTCTCAACACCATGTAACGGTGTCAAGATATTGAAAATGAAAGCCCAATGACTCAGCAACGTAGGTTGATATGGTGACACTGGTTGATTTAGAAAAGGCCGCCGCTTGTACACTAATTGTTTTCTCGCATGCGCTTTTGACTAAGGGGGTTTCTCGTGTGATTGTGTTCTTATACTATACCTACTCAGTTTCGCTCAGAGGGTTTCTCTTATCTGTTGAATTGAAAGCTTTGGGGTATTGAGTCGCCGATATATTTCTCGGCCTGTCGGCCTTCATCGTATCTGATTAGTCGAATTGAATGGTTACTTCGAAGTGAAATTTTAGACCCCTATGGCGTTATTTCAGCCAGAATGTCACCATCGCGTTCGCAGCTGTCAGATATGAATTATTGAAGCTTCTCAACGCCATGGTAACATCGCATTAGAGGCTGCACTTTGACATATGCCGATCATCGTGCAAACTGTCAAAAATTTTGACAGGTTCTCGAACACACCATCACAAACGTCAACCACGTGTAGAGATTTTCAGGGCCCTAAGTCGCTGCATATGCTAGATTCTGCGTCTTCCTGCAATGGCGATCTAATGCTGTGGATGCACACTCGGGTTTAATGGACGCGCGTACTATGCAGATATCACCACATATACAACGGTGGTGGCGTCATCTCAAATCGAATGTCGCCATCTCAGTTGGCCAATTACGCTTACATTGTGGGTAGGACTATAAGTATGCTTATCAGTTCCGTACCACGACTTATCGGCGACTGTCATGATAGCCTAAATCAGTAGTTGCGCTGCAGTCTTTATAATTACAAGCATCGAGAGGATTCAAACGACAGATCTCAATGTCGAAAAGCAAAGAGCAAAGTTCCAGGCACAAAGGTATAAAGTTCAAGTGACACCAATTACTCCTTCAAAAAGTCCGATCGACTTATGCAGTTCGACCACCTGGCTCATCACAAGTGAAGCTTTCAACGAAGCCGAATATAGAGTGCTATTGCTTTTGTTACGGAATTGTTGGTGCGAAGGAAGAAATCGCCGAGTCCTCCTGCAAATCATACATGCGTTAGGAAGCAGCCCATCAGCAAGGTGCGGTGATGCTTCTGCCCATACACCCTTCGTCCATCTATAACATACACCAACTCGTCCCTTCTGTCACCCTATAGATCTCGAATGCAACGACCTATATGCGAGCCACTTAGATTCTGCAGACACGAGAGGCTTGCAGATTATTGAAGCTAATGAAGCAGGTAAAAGCAATCCTGAGAATGTCACATTGAATTGAAGTCATTGGAATAATTAGGGACTGACTTTCGAATAGTCAGTCTGTATATAGGAGAGCAGTGGACAAGAACTGATTCTGGGATCACTCATTGAGCTTCTGATCAAGTATAGGAATGATTATGTGCTTGCATACTTAAAAGATATTGCCACAAGGTAGCCAGATTCTTACGCCTCCATCTACCACTATAACATTGTCAACATTCATAGATCATCACCCACAGCCCACAAGACAAGATACCTTTTACTTGGGAGTATCTAAGAACACAGTTGACGGGTAGGCGCATACCGACCGCTCAACTCGTGGTTAATCTTGAGTGAGATTGACATCGTCATAGATTTCCTGAATATTTTGGTATCTGGAACTCCTGCTAGGCATCTCGTGTACATGCGGAATACTTGGACATCTCGAGTCACTAATAGTACCAACATTACATAGAGTTCAATAGTTTATTTTTCTCGCTTTCAATTGTTCAGTAGTTTGGATGCTGACGAAGTGCACTGAACTTCAGTGAGTCCATGTCAGCAGACAAGGGATCGCTGCAACTGGAAGTGACTGCAATGCTGTAAGATTCTGAAAGGTATTACGGCATTACGATTTGCGTGTTATGTTAGGACAAAAAAATTGGTGACCGCGAGGAATCTAGAATTCCATCAACTTCGCGATCAGCCTTCCGAAGCTCATCGGTCGCCCCCCGGATCGTCACAGCGTTCCCAATTCCGACCTTGTGATCAGAAATTGGGAGCCGAGAGCCCGGTAAAACGGGTTCTTTGGAATGCGGGATCTGTATACCGTTGAGAAGCCAAATTTCGAACGCCAAAATGACATAATATGAACATCCATTTGCCGTAGTCTGGGGATGTGGCTGGATGGTTTGGCGCCGTCGCTGGCTTTGCAACAAAGGCGCTATTGACACTAGCCGCGACCGTTCAGGAACAAGCTCTTTGTTCCTTTTTTGATCAGCGGATATACTCCCGGCGTCTCAATTGGATCATCTACGACCGTTGAAAAGACGGTTTTGGAAGAGGCAACATTGTTTACAACGGACAACGTGCTAGCCAGGTGGCGGATAGCATTTGGTCGCCTTGCAACCTGTATGCAAGGGACGATTTCAATGATGACTCGCCGACGTTTTTAGGCTCTAGATGACCAGAAAAATTTAACGACATGTCTTGTGGTGCCAGCTGGATTACACGTCACGAAGGCGCCTGAATTGCACCCAAAGCAGAACGAATCACTCTGTGATTACCTCAGTACAGCATTGTTGTTACGAGATAATTTTTCTTGCAAAACCAACATTACAGGGTACCTACGCGGTTCGTATTTCCCAAACTCTATTCTACAGCTTCGTGTAAGAAAGCTCTCCAATTGATGCCCTCTACTTTGCAACTAAGTCGGGGGGGTTGCTTGATACCCAGATTTCCAATCTACAGCCTGCCTAAAACCATTGATTCTGAGGCTCGGCTAGCTTCACCCATCACCCCATCTGACATTGACGCCGGAATAAAGTATTGAAGGCTTGCTTACCCGATGTCACACAACGCTCAGTCTAGACGGGCATCCGGTGTGTCCGCGGTTGGTGGCTTTTTCAGCTTTGTATGCTGTAAGACTTGGCCAGCGTGCAGCAGCACAACTTAGCACGGTCGAAGAAACATACCGGTAAAGGCTGCTTACCCTCACTCTAGCGGTTCCGGCCTGCATCGGATGTCGGGCAATATGACGGCATTGACAATAGCATGAGGAACTATTATTTGCGAATGGGTAGCTTTCCCCAACCTCTTCTTTCTTGGTCCTGCGTCTTACGTGAAATAAAGACCAATGTGTGTAAGATGCTTACAGCACGTGGGCCGGGTCGATTTCAGGCAATATGTTGAGAATCTCACTGCAGATCAGATGGTTAGGCAGGCGAAAAATGTGAATAATGAATTCATGATGAGTTAGCTGACGGTCGTGTAGCTTGTGGACCTATGAAGATCAATTGTAAATAACAAATGCTGTGCATCAGCGGGTATCGAGTTACACTACAGTACTGTACTTTTGCAAATCAAGGTATATGCCTGTTTGATGATCTGATTAAGACGTGACAAGAGCTCAATGAGGAGAAAAAAAAGCAATTTCGGCCGGTCGGGCATGGAACTCGCTAAAGCCGACCTTCCATAGAAGAGTAAGGATAAACATTGCGCCTGCATAAACGGCTTGGCTTGGCAGTGAGCCAACGTGCATTGTCTATTGACGGCCTACATGTCGGTACGTGGGGACGGATGCACATTCAGCCGTGAAGTCCAACTCAACATTCATGTTCATTATGGCCGTCATCAGCTGACCTCTGCTTGCCAAGGATCTTGCAGTTGTGGCAAGGCGGCAACTTGACTATTGTCTGCAGGCGTTAAATAAAGTTGCACGGTATAGGAGAAAAGACAAGTGATATTCGATCTGCCGATCCCGCCAAGACGGGCTGATCTCCCCTTTCCTCGTTTTCTTCTCCAATAACATCCCGTCGCGCCCTGGATGCAATTAGGCCAAGCTCAAAAGATGGGCAATTTTCCCTGATGCTGGTACAGGCACAGCCCCGCAGTTAAACGGCCAACCTTAAAGTTTGTGCTGTGATTATGGTTGTCGAGCTGCTGAGCTCTCTCCTGATACTTTGCTGCAGGTAAGCAAGGGCCTGCTCCAAAAGTAGCTATGTAGCGATTGAATGCGACATGAGCCAGGTTTCTTCCCCGCAGCGTGTGCCCAGTCAGGCCTTGCAAAGGCCAGGAGGTGCGTTAGAACGTCATGATTGTGAAATGGTATTTGCTGCTATCCTTGGCAGTGTGAGTGGAATTCCTTCTCACCTCGGACATTTGGTGCGAAAGAGAATAAGACATCGCCGTCATGCAGTGAGAGAAAGAAAGCTACCGAAGTTAAAAAAGAAAAGAAAGAACAGAGCTAATTCCAAACGGTTCTAACCGGGAATGATCTAGACGAGGAGTTGCAGAAGATCAAGAATAGATTCCATTTCCACAACCAATGAGGGGAAACAATTCAGCTATAGTAACATCATTATTAACATATCATTTGTCTGTCTAACATTCAAAAGTCGCTAAAAACAGGCCAAGACTTGCCCGTGCCCCGCGATCGAGTTTCCTTACCGACCCTCCCCATTCTCCATGGAGAAACAGGGGTCCCCTGTCATGATACTTGACTCTCCAACCACGAGTGCATAAGCGGGCGTCCACTGTCCTAGCGACACGATGGTTTACTTCGGGCCCTCGGGCGGGGCGATTGAAAAAGCGACCATGAAATCCTTTGGGACGGCCCAGACGGCTAGTTCATCGAAGGATCGACAGACTACGGCTGGTAGCTTCTGTCTCACTCAGTTATTCTCACTCTCATCACATCACTCGTCCGTTTTCGATCTCCCTGCTTACTACCTACACGGCATGGCCCATCGGTCCGCATCGGTTGTCGGGCTTCCGGCACGGTCGGTTGATATCCCCCCTCTTTGGTCTCCAGCAACACGTTGATGTGGCTGCATGCTTTAGCTTTAGAGCTATACGTACCTGTATTAGCGGTCTCCGACTGGCGCCAACCCCTCGACAAATATGACATGAGTGTGGCTGCAGCCTCCAAAGTTCAAGTGCTATATTTACCACTGAACAGTAGTGGTAATGTTTCACCCGCAACAGCCGTACCTTTCGCGTGGCTGCTCCAACTACCAATCATTGCTCGTCTCGTATGACGTGTCTGTGAAGGCCTTCTCCGCCTCGTATTATTCGGAGCTCTCTACTTGGCAATTAAAACAAATGGCCAATCAATTGATTCATCACATTCAGTCGGATCTATGTACCTCCGTGCTTTGACGCTCTGTACCTGCAATATCAATCTTTAGCTTACGGTCCCTTGCGGAAGGCAGTGCAAACGGTGGGACTAGGCGCGGGAAACAAGGCCAGGGATACGGCTTCGAGACATTCAGCCCAGGCCCTGGCCATGTTTGTCTTACTCAAGCCCTTAGTAGCCCAACCTCAACGAGAACAGAACTTACCCCCTGGCAAGTGTGGTGAGACCAGGATTCCATCGGCCTGCATTAGCTAGCCTTACAGTCTCTTAAACGATGTGTTCAAGGGGAAAACCAATGCGCGGGGCATTCCCCTGTTGAGCCTCCAAGCTAACACATCTGAACGGTGTCCAACGAGATGTTGCAGCTTCAACACCATCCAAGTCAGGGTGCCTTGTGGTAGATCCCAATACTGCATCAAACCTCGTATTCCAGAATCGGTGTGATGCTCGATGTCGTTCAGCTGCAGCCAGAGTATCAGTTGGCTGGAAGCCTTGTGCGTCACAGCTGTCATTTTCAAGTAACACCCATCGAGTTGTTTTGTGCTACTAACTATGGTACCCATCCGGGCCATCGCTTTCCGCTTTAACTCGCAGATGGGCTTTTCCAGCCGTCGAATTGCGGAGAAAATCAAGTGTCACTCGAGCCTCAGATACCACTTTGAGCTCAAAATTAGAAGAGCACTAACCTTTATCGAGCTATCCTTTCTCGTGGCAAAAACTCTTGCCCGTTCTAGAGCCGGTCCATACAATCATCTTCACGTCTTACACTTTACGGTAAGCATAATGTTGGGATACCCTATGATGCCCATCCTCGTCCCGTGGTGCCTGATGCTGTTGTGGTTTGCCCAAGACCAACCACTTGTCCCGGCAAACCCATGTCCTGCTGCAACTTCCCTGTTCCTTGGACGTGGTATATGCAACCCGAGGCCGACAGTTGGCATCCGCAGTTGAGGCTGGGATTGACATGCATGTCACACTGCAAAGTACCAAGAATGGGGACGGCCTAAAGGCAATTAGCTTTGGAACTATTGCCTCGGATCATCATGCTTCCCAAAGTAGCATGAGCTGACTTCCTATCTTGATGCTGGATGATCTTAACGAGAATGGAAGGGTAGTCCATGAGATCTCGTGTTCACGCTTTGGTACAGTATGTCAACAACTCCTACTTAAACCTCACGATATCCTCCCCAAATCAAACCTTTTATCATCACTCTCAAGTCAAGAAAGGCACTGGTCTCTCCCCCCTGACTGACCACCTCCTTCATTCGCTCTATTCCTTTCGTTCACTTCCCCAACACCACTTTCGTTGCTGAAGGCCTGCAGTTGCCTATCATGCATTACAAATACCTTCTCGTCAACCTCTTTGCCTTGACCGTCTCGGTCAAGGCTCTCCCTGCTGCCGAAGAAGACTTCAGTCTCGAGGCTCGGGATGACTCTGACTACCTTGTTGAGCGCAACGGTCTAGACTGCGGCTATGGTGCCAAGGAAGTCTATGGCAAGTGTGTCTGCGACAACAAGGAGTATGAGTGGCACGACAAGAAGTGCTCATGTCCCAAGGGCACCAAGGACCAGTATGGCAAATGTGTGCCTGACAAGCCTACCTGCCCCAAGGGCCAGAGCTACAACGAGCACTCCAAGAAGTGCGAGTGCCCCGACAACACCGAATGGAAATACGGTTCATGTATCCCTAAGTGTCCTGAGGGTCAAGACTACAACAAGGACCACGGAAAGTGCGAGTGTCCTGAAGATACCGAGTGGAAATACGGAAAATGTGCTCCCAAGTGTCCTGAAGGTCAGTCATACAATAAGGACCACAAGAAGTGTGAGTGTCCTGAAGGCACCGAATGGAAATACGGAAAGTGTGCTCCTAAGTGTCCTGAGGGCCAGGACTACAACAAGTGGTCTCACAAATGCGAGTGCCCCAAGGGTACTGAGTGGAAGTACGGAAAGTGCATCAAGGACTGCCCTGATGGACAAGAGTACAACAAGGATCACGACAAGTGCGAGTGTCCCGAAGGCACTTCTTGGAAGTATGGCAAGTGTGTGAAGGACTGTCCCAAGGGTCAGGACTATAACGAGCACTCTAAGAAGTGTGAATGCCCCGAGAAGACTGAGTGGAAGTACGGCAAATGCGTCCCTGTCTGCCCCAAGGGTCAGTCTTACAACCAGTGGTCGCACAAGTGCGAATGCCCCAAGGGAACTGAGTGGAAGTACGGAAAGTGCATTCCTAAGTGCCCTGATGGTCAGTACTTCGACAAGCACTCTTGGAAGTGCGTCTGCCCTAAGGGTAAGATCTTCGAGTACGGCAAGTGTGTCTGCCCCAAGAACCAAGAGGAGAAGTATGGCAAGTGTGTCTGCAAGGACGGCTTCAAGCTTGAGTACGGCAAGTGTGTTCCTGAGTGCCCCAAGGGCCAGAACTACGAGCATGGAAAGTGTGTCTGCCCCTACGGAAAAGTCTACAACAAGTGGCACAAGAAGTGTGAGTGCCCTGACGGAAAGGTAGAGGAGTATGGCAAATGTGTCTGCCCCAAGGGACAAGTTGAGAACTACGGCAAGTGTAGCTGCCCCAAGGGTCAGTACTACGACCGCTGGTCCAAGCAGTGCAAGTGCCCCAAGGACTTGACCTGGGACGGTCACCAGTGCAAGCACGACTGCGGCCACGACGCTGAGTGGAAGTACGGTGGATGTGTCTGCAAGAAGCACGACCAGGTCTTCAACAAGAAGGACAAGACCTGCGCTTGCAAGGAGGGTTACTACTGGGACCAGAAGAAGGGTCACTGCAAGAAGGGCGGCTATGGACACTACTAAAAGGTGACAGCGCTTAGAGGTGGTAGCAGAGGATGACAGCCTGGAAGAGGCTATTATGAATCATGAGAATGGTTTGGACATAAGCACGCTTTTTTCTTCGGTGGAACAATATTCTTTACACTCCTTATATACTTTACTTCAAGAGTTGATAATATTTAAATCAAGGACACAGTTGCGGACTACACTTTCTTCCTTCCATCAATGCTTCGTGACTTTAAAGGCTTTGGCGACTTTACTTCACTTCGTAACACAGGGCAGTCTCTTGTGTGTTCACACGTATATTATAATGTGCACGGTGACTTGTGTCATTATTTACAAAGAACAAATCGTACATGGGGGTACGGTAAAGATCCATCATTCCTACCACGCAAAGATCCAAAAACTATTCAGCACTTGAATATCTCATACCACTCACACCACACACTGGGTAAGGTGTTTAGTTCTTGCGAGCCCACTTGGCGGCGGCGCGCTTAGCAGCACGCTTGGCCTTGCGCTTGGAAGAGCAAGACTTGGAGCCACCAGTGGAGGGGGCCTTGGTGGCAACGGGGGCAGCATCACTAGCCTGGCTGGGCTGCTCAACGGGAGCGGCGGGAGCGGAAGTGGGAGCAGCAGCGCTACCGTTGACGGGAGCGGAGACAGTAGGGACGAGAGTAGCGAAGGTGGGAGCAGGGGCATCGGTGGCAGCCTCAGTAGCAGCGGGAGCCTCAGTGGCGGGAGCATCGCTGGCGACGGGAGCAGCGCTGCCAGAGGCGGAGCCGGAGCCCTCCTTGTCGTTGGTGCAGTCACCGTCGGAAGCCTGGCCAGCGAAGTTGGGAGTGTGGTCCTCGCAGGCGCTGGGCCAGACCTTGGGGCCGGGAGTAGTGTAGTTGGTCACGGGAGGGTAGTAGATGTTGAGGAGCAGACCGGGCTCAGTACCAGTGTAAGCACCAGGGAGAGAGACGACGGGAGAGGGCTTTCCAGCACCGGTACCGTCAACGGTAAGCTGAGCGCATCCGATGTAGAACTGAGCACCGCCCTTCTCGCCAGCACCGTGGAGACCAACATGCTCGGCACGCATGAGGTAGGTACCCTTGGGGGTGTCCTTGGGCAGGGTGAAGGTGAAGTTGTTGATACCCTGGGACTGACCGTTCATGTAGTTGGCCCATTGAACACCGTCCTCGCCGATAGACTTCCAGGTCATCTCGTAGACCTTGAACCAGTCACCGTCACCGAGGTAGTCGGAAGCCTCAGTGCCAGTGGGGGCCTTGCTCATGTAGACAGCAAGGGGACCGGGGTGGCCAATCTCGCTGTTGATGGTGAAGCCGACCTCATCACCGGGGGAGACGGCGTGGGTCTTGGTAGCGGATCGGATATCGGCATCGAGACCACCAGCGTTGCAGACGATGTCCTTGGAGGTGACATCGGTGATGGGGCTGTTCGCGTTGGTGGTCTTGCGGACGTACTGGTAGGGCTCGGTGACGTTGCCGTTGACAATGAGAGCCTCAAAGTTGTAGTGGGCGAAAGCCGTGGGGAGAGCGGCAGCAAAGGCCAGAGCGGTAGAGAAAGCGGAGCGCATCTTGAATGTTGCTTTGAGTTCGGGGTTTTAAAGATTGTTTGTAAAAGAAAAAAGATTCGTAGAGTTGGACACGAATGAATAGCTAAACCACCAGGGTCTGCAATGAATGGAATGTCTCGTAGAGAGAGTGAAAGAAAGGCGCAAGCAACAGCTGCGGAAAAGGATCAGAACTCTGAATGGAAAGAATGGGATGGAGAGAAAGGAAAAGAAAAAACGGGATGATTGAGGGAAGTCATCCTTATATCTAGCAGCTCTGAGATTTCTTGTTTCTTGACCTTGTCGTCTTGGCTGGGCGTAATTGCTGGAATAAACGAGCCCTTGACCAGGGACAATAGGCGCGATAAACACTAAGGAGCCGGATCCTGAAACCGTTCCTTACATAGACGCCGGGGCCGATTATTGGGCCTCGGAAGGTTGATGGGCCAATGTGGGAGTTGCTGGAAGAGAAATATGCAAGGGGCATTGTTTGAGGTTTGGCGGCTTTGGTGAGGAACCCTGTCTGTCAGTTACGCGAGACGTCTCAAAACTCGGCGTGTTGAACGTTTTGGGTAGCATTACCACCCGCAATATACAGCAATTCGGCAACAAAATACAATTTAGAGAATCATGTTCAGAATTAATGGGATTTGCATAGTCGAATAAGTAGTCTTTAGAGTTCTCGAGTATCGAAAGTCAAATGCAAAGACTCAATTAACGAGCAAAACTCAATCGGTAGGAGAAAACGTGAGTCTTGGCATACCGAGATTTCGGGCGTAACGATCAACGCGATTGGTGGGAATAGATGTTCACAGGGGTTGTTAGAGCAAGGATGGCAAATTGTAACAGGTGAGTGGACCCGACCATCCGGGCCAGCGCTACCAGAGAGAAACGGAACGCAACAAAAGACGAGATGAACGGAGAAACTCATTATTAAGGAGGAAACTCGAATGGGGAATAGAACGGTATTAATTGACGAAAAACAAGCAATACGGAACTCGGCAAGCGTGTCTGCGATACATGATACCTCCATGGCCGAATTATCCGTAGACCCCATTGTTCTCCGACATTCTGGTTCCCCTTCGCTCCTGTTCTTTCAAATCTTGGCCTGGTCGAAATTTCGAATAAAGTCGTAGTAGAATTTGACCATGTTGACGTGTTCACTCATCAAGAGACGTTCGTTGATTGTGTGGATGTTGGAAAACGACTTGAGGCTCCCTGGGCTCCACCTGTAGATATTCTTCGATAGGTCTGATGCAAATTAGCTCTGGACCTAGCTCCAAAATGGACGGGTCTGGATGGACGACTTACTCAGATAGTGCCGGGTATCAGTATTGCCAGTCATAGCGCCCGGTGCTGCTACAACTGTTGACGCTTCGTCGGCATATGTATAGCGTATAGTCCCCGCTAAGGTGTTCCAAACAGGGCCACTGGTGGGCGACTTGGGTGTGATGTAGGACTTCTTCTTTACCTCAACAGTCAAAGTGCCGTTGTAGATTGGCTTCCATAGGTTGCGTGCCTTGTCGCACTGGTGAGACAAGCCATTGGTGTCAAGATATTCTTTGTAGTCCTCATCATCCTCAAAAGGTTCGAAACGCAGGTCGTACTTTCTAGCTATGTTCTCAACCAGGTGTACGATCCGGTGCTGGATGTCGCCAATGCTATCCTGTGGTGCAAAGCGATGGTTGACTCCCAATGTAACAAACTCTGGCAGAGCGTTGATCTTTTGGCCTCCGCTGATGATGTTCACAGATTGTGATGTCTGGATGGCATACTGCGTGTCGCGCGATAGCCCAGCCAAGAGATGAGCTGCCCCATCCAGATTTCCCCAGCGAACAAGTCTCGCGAGTTCGGGCAGGGCATATGGCGAGTATTGTGTAAGGCATGTCAAAGCTTGATGAACAGGGCCACCTCTCTCAATCTCGGGTCTGAAAGGGTTGTGTTCCAGGGTAGTAATGACCTCTGACATGATTCCAATGGCCGTATGCGGCGTGGGCACAGAGCTATGACCCCCAACGACGCTGAGATTGAACCAAACGTCGAGATAGCCCTTCTCGTAAACTGCAGGGAGGGCGTATAGGGTATCACCCAGGTTCTGAAGACCCGCACCACCCTCGTCAAGGATGACGGCGATTCCATCTTCTCCATATTGTTCTTCCAGATACTTGGATATTTCGCCGGCTCCACGAGCTCCGGAACACTCTTCGTCGAAGCCGAAGGCAAAAATGACTGTGCGACGAGGTTCATACTCATCTTGAGATAAAAGAGATTCTAGAGCTGACATGAGTGCTGTCATGGCTGATTTGTCATCTGAGGCACCGCGACCCCAGAGATATCCATCGGTTTCGTCGTAATAGCCATCGAATGGCGGGTGTTCCCACTCATCCAAAGTCTCTGACTCAACAGGCACCACATCTTGATGGGCGGTCAAGAGAATAGGCTTCAAGTCCTTGTCGGTGCCTTTGACGGTGTAGACGAGACCGTACTTGTTGATCTTTTCGGGAACGATGTATTTGTGCCTATTTAAACACATCGTCAGTGTTTTCACTTCATTCGGAAGCTTCTGTTTGAGGACTTACACAGTCGGGTACTGCTCTTCTAATACGCCAGGGATCTTGGAGAACGGTTTCCACCTGTCGTCATCATCGATACCTCCGAGATCATCGTAGCAGATCGAAGGTATTTGGACAAGTGCCTTGTGGCGATCAACCATCAAGTCAAGCACCTTACTTCCAGAAAAGAGGTCTTTGGAACTCCGAAGCCCGTCACCCGAGGGATCAATTGGGCGGGGTTGGTCACATCTGGGTCTGGATGGGTGATGTTCTGCGTTACCAGTGCCTAGGACAATGTCTAGTCCAAGAAGGTGTTGGTTTCCGAGCGCGAAGGCAGAGACTCGCGTGCTGGCCGCAAGAATGGTGACGATGAAGGATTTGGTGAAGCATTTCATGTTCACGATGATGGTGAATGGTGTTTCTCAAACTTGGATTGATCAAGTCGTTGGGGCTAATTGCCGAGATGACCAGAGACTCCGATGGAAGGGATACTTATACTTGCTATCAGGCCTTAACTAATGAATCATCAGTCCCTGTGTATGTAACAACGGATGTGTCGTAATACACCGTTCCGTCCTACATAACCCCGCGTTGCGAAGCCAGGTGTTATCGTGACCTGCGACGCGTCACGATATCTTTCCTCGAATTAGACCTCTCAATTGGCACCAGATTTAAGCAAGGGTATCTCTGCCGAAGCTGATCTGAGCACATGTTGTTTGCGTATACCTCATCGATGCACGAATTATCCAGAAAAGAATCGATGAGTCCGTCGTACAACCCCAATGTGTCGCGGCCCGCTCTGCCTGCATGTCTACCAGCGTATGACGGCGACGTATAACTCCCCGAAACCTGTATGTTTCACCCTTCTCGGCCTCAGGGAATTTCTGAAAGTGACGCCAACGTTGAGTGACTAGTGACCTCGAGATCTTCAGAGTAAACTTCTGCTCCAAATAGCCTGAGGATCTTGATATAGGTGCGGGAGATGCCTTGTAAGAAGTAGCGATAACTTGAAGCACCTGGTGGTTTGTTCTCTGTAATCAAAGGTGATATTTGTCAAAGTTGAAGCCGCAGCCTTATGACTTGAGGCCCTGAGCACATCCTCTAGCTCTGTAGGTTTACCGAGGCTATGTTTTTGGTATCTATTCACTATTTCCTTGAGTTCTGGAAGGGGGTGGAGAGCCCAGAGACTAAGCACCTAGTCCTTCTCTCACCTGATAGAGCCGGAAAGAAAAAGGGTTCAGAGGCACAGTAGACGTTCTATCGAGACCAGGGTAGCGCAACGTCAGGTGGCGACAGTTAAATTACAAAGATACTAGAAAGCTTCTTTTTGGGTGTGAATTTCTCGGCAAACTCATCGTGGTTGAAAGCCAAGATTTCGCTTTCGATATCGGTTTCGGTATGGCTAAGGCCATCATCTACGCATCGACCGAATGATTTTATAACCGACCACCAACATCTCATCTAACGGAACGATTGTGATCCTGCAAATCTAAAGAGGGTCTGAATTGTATAGGACGTTTGATGTATAGCTGTACATAAGGCAGAAAAGCTAGATTCTCTTCACTCGTAAGACTCGAGCTCTTTTTCTGTCCACTCCCATAATTTATCTGCCAATTGGTCGTCCGTAGCAAACTGACTTGCTTTCCCGTGTATGCCCACAGGCGCATAATACTCTCCCGAAACCACAGTGTCTGAGACGGAGGCCCACAACTGATTCAAGGCACCTTGCTCAACGGTTGAGACAAACACTCTAAGCACAGGAAAAAAGACAACTTTCGCAGCACGAAGCAATAACGATGAATCGAGCCAGGTACTAGCAAGGTTGGTGTGCACGTTTCCAGGCGTCAGAGACGAGACCCTGAGCTGAGGATAACGTCGTGCCAAGCTTCTTGCGAAAAGAGCATTCGCCAGCTTACTCTGGCCATAGCGAGTCCAAGTATTGAATTGAGTGGCCTCAGATTTTAATGAACTGAAATCAACGCCACCAGCGGGAACCATATTGTGGGCGTGAGAGGAGAGTACGACCACACGTACGTCTGTCTGTGGCTCAACGGCTGTCTTTACCAGGAGAGGCAGAAGAAGCTTTGTAAGAAGGGCGTGGCCGACATGATTCGTGCCGAACTGAATCTCATAGCCTTCCTTAGTGAGGCCAGGTGGTGTTGCCATAATGCCGGCGTTGAGCATAAGGATATCTAAGCGTGTAGCGGTGGACAAGAATGTTGCAGCTGCTTCTTTGACAGACTCGACAGATGATAGATCTAATTTGAGAATGGTAATTGGAGCTCCAGGTACGACCTTTTGGATATCCGTGACCGCTGCTTCAGCCTTGGCTAGGTCGCGGGCCGCCAGCCAGATCTGCGCTGGATTATGACGAGCAAATTCAATGATCGACTGCTTTCCAAGACCAATGTTACCGCCCGTGATGAGGACGACTTTTCCAGAAAGGGACGGGATGTCCGCCGTGGGGTTGAAAGAGGGCGACATCGTAAAAGAGGTGGTGATGAGAACATGCCGAGAAAAGCAGCAGTCGTCGGTTGGTGCTTTCATATAAATACATCACAAGATCTTCCGCCAGAGTTCCACTATATAAAATAAAGTTTGCTTCTAGCGACTGATGTATTCAACATGCCGAATGAGGCGATCGAAAAAAGGACCTGATCTCCGATGTTTCGACAAGGATGTTCTCGAACGGGTTTTAGTCCAACCCTAACTCCGGAGCCAAGCTACCGATTGCCGTGGCTAGTGCGAAACTTGTTTCCGATGAGAGCATGCCTAGGTATTAGATGCTCGGGCAGCCATTAATGTCTTTGGTGAACAGGAAAAGTAGACTCCTGATTTCTCTCCGCCCAGCGTAGCCTCGGAAAGTAGATCTTGTGGCTGCCAGCCGTTTGACCCTTGGATGCTTTCCGGTCGCTCAGCCATGCAATTCCGATATCTGTTTTGTTTCACGACTGATGATAGAGAGTCCGAATGGGTGAAGTAGGGATAGCCTACAGAGTAAATTCCCCTTCGCTTCGCAGAGTGGTTAACCGCCCTGGTTACCGACATCCTAGTTTAGCCCTTGTCTTCTTATTGGTGTGCTTAGCGCTTGCTTAAACTGGTGATTGCCCCTCCTGTTTCACGTGTCTTAACCGTAGCGCTCTGCACCTGAAGGGGAAGAGATAAAGGTTAAAGGTGGTGCCTGTTTTTCAGGCAACACATATCAGATCATAAAAATTTCTCTCTTACTTACTCTCTCTACCTCACTACGCGACGTCGCAGCCAGCAGAATCAACAATGAGGTAAGCCTCCTCGCACTTATATATCTTTTGTCTAACTAATGTTCCTTGGCCATGAATAGCTTCTCTTTTGGCTCTGTTTCTAGTCAGAAGAGTATGAATTTGAACGATATATTCATTCAAATAGTATGTACTAACGGACGACGAAAGGCGTTAATACCGCGAAACTTGGTACATGGGACACACCAGTACCTACCGACCGCTTACAAGATGTCATAATTAATGAACTTTGTGAATTCAAAACGTTCAATTTCCATCCAGATTACAGAAATCACAGTCTCGAGGAACATAGACTCGAGGACTACAAGCACGGCAAGGGCTGCAATGTTGTGCACACTGCCAATCCGAATGCCCAAAGCTTTTTCGCGTCCGACTCGGAACTTTTGATCAAAAAGACATTGAGTGACAGAAACAAAATGGAACTGTATGTCGGCTATTACACTAATTGACATATGGCTAATTGACACAGACTTCAAGGCAGCGGAGTAGAGATCCAAGTCGGAACAAAAACACCACCTTTGAGCTGGAATGGAACAAAGTCATTCGAGAAATGGTGTCTTCCCAGGAATTTGGTCTCACACTACTCGCCTTATCTAAAAGAAATTTGTTCCACGAATCTCCAGGAGTCCAACAACCGAATTGATCTTCAGCACTATCAACCTGTTGTATTTGGCCTTTTTGTGGAGTGGATGTACTATGGAAGTTATGAGTCTTCTTCGTCGGCATCGATTTCTAATACTGATGCGAAATGTTGGGCTCTTGGCAACAAACTTCGATCCATCGAATTCCAAAACTACGCAATGCGTCGTCTTCATGAACAGCACACAAGGCCAATTTTCGGACGACCTGTGACCTGCGATGACGTGCGGTACGCATGGGACAACACTCCACCCGATTCAAAGTTGAGAAAGTTTTATTTGAACTTTGTTGTGGAACACTTTGGCAGTCCAGTCAAATTGATCGGTTCCTCGACAGATTGGGATACACTTCTTCTAACTCACTCAGAGATTCGGATTCCATTGTTGAATAAGTTCAGGCACAGCACATTTTCGCCGAACCGCGTGGGAGCCATTGCTGAATATCTGGAATCAAACAATTTTGCTTCGAACCTACCTCCGCAGCCGAAGAGCGAGCCGATTCGCTTGGCAACTGACACGAAGACAGAAAAAGCACCGCTTTTCAATTTCAATGAGCAACCTGGAGAAAAAGTAGGTTATGAGCGGATTATAAACTTATACAAATGATAGAGGATGGGCTATACCAGGACTCTTGGTTCTCAGCGTGAAAGGTGATACCAAATAGGAAAAGGAGGCTGAAGCTGACGGATTATCAGAAAGACAGTCCCCAGAAGAAAGAGCCCTTCCAATTCGCTGTTAGGACAAAGAACCATGAAGGAGCGACACTCAAGCTTGGATGGCGATTTGGAGAAAGTGTGAGTTATGAGAGGAGAATCTACTTGCTTCACCAGTAGGCAAAGGGTTATAACAGAGCCTTCGAGTCACCTCAAAGGAGCATAAAGGGTCGAACAAAATGAGAAGTGGATTAAGCTAACACATCATCAGACAGGCAATTCTCCAAGTTCCAGTATCAAAACCTCTCAGCCAAAAAAGGATTCTCCTCCAAAGCTCGATGACGAACTCGTACTAGGACATGCGAATCAATGCATTACAAGTGTTGGTAAATCAGATGACGGGAACAAATCGCCCGAAACTCGAAAGGGGAAGGAACCAGCTGAAGAAGAAATTGACAATAGCAAGAAATCATGATTGGGGGAGGCTGACACTTGGTTAGGTCAAGGAAACAGAGAAATGCGATATCGTGGGGAAGATGCAGATCACCAATGAGCCTTGACTCACTGCCGGCAGATCGGATATGGCCTAAAGTTTTGCAAATCATGAGCGGATTGTACTTTGTACATTTGATCTCTTGAAGTATTGTTGAGTGTAGTAAAGCCGCCTAGATTGAGGCTCCAGATAGAATTAGGCCATTTTCGACCACTTTTGCTTACAAGCCTTGAGCGTTCCTACATAAGACATGCGAATCGGGCTTCCCCCAGACTTTCGTTTGTTGAGACTTGGGAGAGAGCCTCCGTGAAGAAGTAAACAACACGATATTGGCCAAATAGATCCAAAAAGATCTTATACCTTGGTAGTTTCTAGGTCAGTTTCTCGTTAGTGTTGGTTACTGGATGGAAAACCTACTTACTTAACGTGGACCACTACATCAGCCGCCTTGGTCTATCTGAGAAATCCAGGATAGCTTTTATCATTCGCCCTGTCTAGACATGGGATCGCACGTATCGTAATCTGATGCGTGTTCAACAGCTCCTGGACGACGTGACCGATAACAATCATAATTTGAGTTCAGAAATAATTTCATACACAAATATTTTCGTGCTAACTATGTGTCGTTGGCGTTTGCTTTTTGTTTCAGTCAGCAATACATCAGGTGATACAGGCTGGGATTTAATCCCCATACGACGAGTACTATCGAGAAATCTATTTAACAACCCTTAAACTCTCATCAAAGAGCTGATATAATTAATAGTTGAATACTTCAAATTCTCCAAGAATCCAATTGACGTCAAGATTGCGATCCAATGGCGATCAACGGATCAGTGCCGAGCGCTAGGCCAACCATAGCCGTGATCAACCGTTCAGTTACATCCTCCTCGTAATCATGACCCACAGCCCGGTCAGCTGCAGAGCTGAGATCGACACTCGCAACGTGTGTCTTTATGAAACGTAGATCAATTCACAATCATGAATATTCTCCGTATGCATCCGCAAACGTCGAGGTACCTGCGTTTAATCGCTCACTCGCGTTTAAATGAGTGAAGTGCCAATAATATAATGAGGCTGTAGCCGAAAACGTGGGGATAGCCCAGGGGCATTGATGACTAGGATTTGATAGGCTAATTTTGGCAGACCCTCACTAGAGCCTCAGATCACACCTAAGCGACTCTCGCGGGCCTTTTCTAGACGAAGCAGCGCGTTGAGTTGGTCATATGCCCCAGTAATGTTGGTTGTTTGAATCACGGGCCTACACCAACATCCTATCAAAGCAGTTGCCGAGGGTAAGCACTAGCTCGTATTACTGTTTTCCTTTGATGATACGGCGGGCCTCAGCCTACCATAGCCCCCTTTTTAATCTTGTTTTTTACGTTGTTGGTTGTAGAAAATTGGAGTCGGACCACCTTTCGGAATTTAATAGTCTTTGCCCAGCCTTTCAAATTCGCCTGGAGACATTCCTTTCGACGTACTCATCGTGTCAAGAATGGTTCATTTAACCACGCTGAGTAATGTCCCAGTATTGTAGGTATTTCCGCTTGACTTTATTCCCACAAGCATCACACAAGATGGTGCACGTTCCCAAGCTCTTGAAACGAGCGCTAATCATCTTCATAGAGGGTTTATCTTAAGCTTGCTGATTCTGTCGTCGAGGTACTACACAAGCGCGGCCTACGGTAAGTCAACAATGGATTGCGATCGCACTTACTCTGCTGACTTCCCATAGAGAGACCTATCCATTTAGGTATTCTCATCCTCATCACGACTGGTGCAGCTCTTGAAATATTTGCTCGATACTCGATTTCCAATGGAAGTTCGGTATTGAGGATCTTCCAGCCCTCCTCAAATGCAGAAACTAGCCAGTCTTCCGGCAGCAATGGAGCTAGAGATTGGAAATGTCTTGACATTCTCAACGCCGCTGTACTTCGGATCCGCCGGATATCGAAACATTTTGTTCTCCTGGTCGGAGGCATAATACTACGCATGTTGCTATTCTGGCTAATTATTCGGACGCCACAATGCGGTAGCTTAGGTGTTGAGGTGAGCACCTTTACCGGGATAACTCGGAACTTCTCGAACCCTGAAATTGATTCTCTTCGTTACAGGCATTTCTACCCTTCTCAGTCCTGCTTTGTGAAACTCTTAACCTTGGTATATCCTGCCCCTCGAAACTAGACGCGGGCAACATCCTTGGCGTGCCTCATGCCTCTCGACGACGTGGCCATACGCTTATATATGGGTTAGTCGCCTTGGCCTGGGGCTTCGCCGCCATTTCAGCCCTGGACCAATCCCGAATATCTACAGGAACTGTGTGCCCTCCAAGCTGGCAATACAGGCCGTTGATCTTGAGCGCACAAATAATGGCCTCTTTTGTTGACGCCATGGTTCTTACTTACATACGAGATCTTCGCGACAATGAGGTAGAGGAGAGAAAAGAGATATTTCACTTCCTGGCTCATGTACTCCTCACTTCGGCATTTGGTACCTTTCTAGTGGTATTTCCAACACTTCTTACTGACTCTGGTCTTTTTTGGACCTTTTGTCCGCACTGGTCGGATGTCGCTGATTTGGCAATCGATGCTTTACTAGCTTCCATAGCTGTCCTGTCTGGCTTATCATTCCTGCATTTAGTTCATCCTACGACCATAGCATTGTTCGTTAGCACCCTGTGGTTTTCCGGGTATCACTTTGTTATTATGGCAACTGGCGTTTCTCTACTTGTGCCCTCATTACATAGCCCTGTGGGAGTCTATTTGGTAACAGCCACTTTGCTCGGAGCTCTTTGCTGTCTCACGCTTCACTCGCCAAGAAACTCTCAACCGGCAATGGCTTCGTTCGTTCATCGGTGCTTCGTTTTATCCTCGATTGGAACATGTATTTTGTGTCTCCTCTTACCAAGCTTTGTCTTTGGAACCGCCGGATTGCCTTTGAGCAGGGCCGTCCAAGAGCTTACCACTGCTGCCGATGTAAACTTCAAATTTTGGGAAGGGCAGGCTGCGACGAGCCAAACCCTACGAGAAGCATCAAGCGAGTATAAGAGAAGATATGGGTTATTACCGCCACCAAGCTTTGATAAATGGCTCGAGTTTGCTCTTGAGAACGACTCGCCCATCATCGACCAATTTGATCAGATTTACGACGACCTACTCCCTTTCTGGGGTATCGAACCAGCCACGATAAGGCGAAGAACAGGCCATCTATTTGATTACTCTGTCCTGGAGATGGGCCAACTTCGCATACGGAATGGTACGGTCGAGATATCGCCGCACATACCCGGGTCGCACCGCTGGATGATGGAATCTATGCAACGGATGATAGAGCCTTTTGCGAGATGGCTACCAGACATGGACATCGCCATGAATCTTGCCGATGAATGCCGGATGGCCGTACCCCATGAGGATATGCGCGAAGTCAGAGACGAGGCGCAGAGAGCTTTGGCCAATATGATGCGCCCTGGCCAAGATATTAGGACCAACGCGACAACAAACTCGACTGGATCTCAATGGTCGTCAACTTTCACCGAGCCGCTTTCTGGGAACGCGATGTCTACTTACTTCTCCAATAATATCCGATGGCAACTTTACTACGACTTTGTTGCCCCCTCATGCCCTCCCGCCTCGCTCGCACGAAAGAAGAGGTGGTGGGATTGGAGCACGGTCTGCGAGGAATGTATGCACTCACACTCAATACTCACGAGTGAGGGACCGCTGGTAGCCGATGCCAGATTGGCACGCGACCTCTGCCATCAACCTGACATGGCTTATCTTGATGGCTTTATCTCGTCGCCATCAATGATGGTTGGGACTAACACTCTCTTCCCAATTTTTAGCCAAGGACGCGTCGGGGGGTTCTCGGATATCATGATACCATCTCCTTGGAATTTTGACAAAAAGAGTCTCTACAACGAGAGTCTTGATCGTTCTTGGGACGATAAACTCAACTCATTGTTCTGGAGAGGATCAAGCACGGATGGGTACGCTGCCTACGGGACATGGATGGGGTTTTCACGAGCCAGATTCGTGCACGAAGCATATCAGAAGGAAACAAAGTCATCTGGCCACACCAAGGATTCATCTATAAATGTTTCGTATGCTGGAAGTTTATCAAGGTGCCATGAGGCCGACTGCGATATGGAGTCGTACACATTTCGCACATGGGCCGCTGGCATACATACTGCTGGGCAACAAGAAAGCGGAGATGATGATGATTCTGACGACATGAAAGAGTTGTCATCCTACGTCACTCCATTCGAGGATAATTGGAGATTTCGACATCTTATTGACTTGGACGGGGCTGGATTCAGTGGCCGATTTCTGCCATTTCTGAAAAGTCGGAGTCTTGTCTACCGAGCTGCACTTTTCCAGGCTTGGTTCGATGAGAGGCTTACCGCTTGGCATCACTATATACCCGTGGATGTGAGGTTGGGCTCTGGCTTTTGGGCTCTATTCGACTTCTTTTCGAACAAGGGGGACACCAATAGTGCTTCTGGTGACGAATATGCCCGAAAGATTGCAGAGCAGGGCCGGCAATGGGCGCAAAAGGCATTACGACCTGTAGATATGCAGATCTATACGTTTCGCTTGTTACTGGAATGGGGTAGAATTATAGACGATGATCGAGAGCATCTAGGCCTCGAAGAATAATACTGTATATTACCAGTGATTGAACCTGTCCCTTTGACTATCGAGTAGCGTCGACGGCTCTAAATCTTCATAATACTCTCGCTCCGGGAGCCGATATGTAGTCGTCGTGATTTCCATGACAAGCATCCATTGGAGAGTCATCTACCTCAGAAAGTGTCCGACAAGAAACAGTGGAAGTAAGATTGCTGAAATTAGGCAGGTGATAGGCCTAAACCTGATAAACAACTAGTTAGATACTTTTATATCTCATTTCGGAATATACCTCGCGACAACGTCTATGTTACGCTAATAGCCGCAGCTTGTAAAGTAAAAGGTAAGATATAGACCAGCTTAATAGAGGTTGAAGGTTATGGAGATGATGTAAATATTAAGACTAAACCGACTCTAATACACTCAATTACTATTAACCAATTACTATATTTCGCTGCTTAAAACCACGAATATGTAAATGATTGTGGGAATCTGTACTTCAATCTTAGTCCAGATCACAGAAGTAAACTCAAGCACGGGCGGCCTGCAATCATGAAATTATCCTGATGTGTTTGACCCTTAATTCGTCTTCCCCTGACGCAAAACATCTGTTCCGCTAGCAAAAGATGGACTAGCTAGCCGGTCTCCTGTTTGATAGCGAGGATACAAACCGAACCATAAATACACCAATAAAGCTTATGGCTGAGGTATCTGCAGATTAAATAAGCTTATGGCGTTCTCGATATGCCGATGGAAGTCGGGAATCGTTCGTTGAGCGGCCGAGAGCATAAACGGCGGCATTACTATCCACAGAAAGACCTACCAGCATCCCGAATTCCATCTACCTACTGCTGGGCGCGAGTATTCCACAGTGCACGGCGTGTATAGCCTCGGTATCGGTCTGTTGGAAATGGTTCGCCGAGAGAGTGTCTTGCGACCTCACATTCCCTGCGTTTCTCAGGCCTTCGTCGACACTTTCAACAATTTCTAGTTTCAGCAAATGGAATATAGGCCCTCTCCGTAGATACGCTATGTCTTCGAGCTAGAACAAAATTGTCCTGCTCGGTGTTGTCAAGAAATGTAATCCTTCTGAAGCTGGAACAACAACGAGCAGTGTTGTTCAAGGTTTCATGACATGTTTGGCCTCCAGAGGAACTTAGGAATGGCAAAAGAACATGAGCGAGTATGTTTTCAAGGACGAAACAAACCGAACACGAGTGGCTATGAACTTTGCTGACATAGCATTGACAGATCTGCCAGATATTCAGTCATCTATCTGATCGGCATCAAATTTGAAGGCCGGACACCTGGTAAGGAGTTGTTAAAATCGCTCTCCCAACTTTCCATCCGGATCAGAAGCGAGACACCCATGTAGAGTCCACAGGGCCAGAGGGCCACCCAGTGTGGTAGAGTAACTTTACAAGATTGACTACGTGATTTACTACGACCAACACTGTCTTGTTGCCTGAGATGTACTAGAGCCTCAATATAACAGCCCATTCGGGGGGGCCGCCCCTGTAAGCGATGATTGCGTTGGTGGCGAGACGTGGAGCAAGTCGAGAGCTTTGCCGAATCTGATAATCAGTGACATGCGATCCAATCAGATAAAAAAAATCTTACACATGTCACATGCGACGGAAATAAACCAACATTATAAGCTTACTGATAAAGTGGAATTATTCGGGTTCTTCCCGGGGTGGTCCTGGGGGAAACACTTGACCACAATCAGTAATATCTACGCGAGGGCGTCTGGTATCGGGGAGTTTGACTGAATTTCAGGCCCACGGTCCCCAGAATTTGGAGCATGAAAACATTATCGCCGCGCCAGACTACGGGCTCGACCGGGTCTATCAATGGCCCTAATCTTTAGGAGATTATCAGTCTAGGCATGGTTCTAGAATAGTCAAGCTAGAGGATTCGCCTACATATAATACCAGGGGATCATACCCTGTTAGGCATCTAAATACTTTGCACCAGGGATCTTTTCTTCCTGCAGTTGGTTCAAACAGAACATCAAGAGCCACGCGACCAAGCAGACTAGCCTATCCCACGCCAAGGCCCGAGTATACCCCATCAATGCGAACGCTTGAGGGCTAGACTGAGGGATATGGGATGCCAAGCACTTTTTGACTAGGATCTTGATCCTGCAACGTACGGTGATGCCAATCATATCTTATCAATCAGTACTGCACACCTAAGCGATGTTCCACTCCTTCAAGCGTCGAACCACTAACAGGGTCGGCGATGTAAGTTAGGGACTGATTTACCTAGCAACCCTTGTTCTTACCTTATGGAGTTGCTCAATACAACCATGCAGTCGGAACAGACATGCGAGAGGACGGCGAGACGTTACACTGGCTCGCCAGGGTATATAATATGTCTCATTTTTCCCTCGGCATTATTTCCACGAGGCTCTTATCTCATCTCTGCCATCTTCCAAGCTTTGCGGCTCAGCGGTCGAACAATGGCGCAACAAGATGAGCTCGAATTAGGCCCCAAGGTCGTCAACGAGACGCAACAGAGCAAAGTCGACGATGTTGACGTCAATGTCGATGAGAAGCACACTGATAGTGACACAGATGTCGCGTCTACGGGTGGTTTGAGGGGTGTTGAGAAGATGCAGGCTTTGACCCAGACATGGACCAAGCCATGGCTGATCGCCGCCTATCTTCTGTAAGTTCAGTGACTAATTGACTTGTCTCATGATCTAATTCTTGGTGTCATAGCATTTGGCTCGTCTTTTTCGTCGACTCTCTCCAGCAGCAGATTGCGAACTCGCTGCTGCCATATGTCGTCAGTAGCTTTGGCCTGCACGGCCTCATGAGCGCTACTGGTATCGTCTCCAACCTTGTCTCGGGTGTGAGCAAACTGCCGCTGGCTCGAATTATTGATGTTATCGGTCGAGTTCAGGGTCTCTTGATCATGCTCTTCTGCGTCGTGATTTGTGAGTCACTCCACAATCCCTTGCTAACGTACAACTCTAACCTTCGTTAGCCCTAATCCTTATGGCTGTTTGCAACAATGTTCAGACTTATGCCGCGGCACAAGTCTTCTTCTGGACAGGCATGAACGGCATTGGATACGTCCTCAACATCTTCATGGCCGATACCACGACCCTCAAAAACCGAATGATCCTCTTTGGTTTCACATCGACTCCCTATATCTCCAACACTTTCGCTGGACCCGCTGCTGCTCAGGATTTCCTCGACGGCAGTACTTGGCGATGGGGCTATGGTGCTTTCACCATTATCATTCCTGTCATCCTCTCCCCGGTCATCGCCATTTTTACTATCCAGCTCCGACGCGCCGAGCAGAAGGGTCTATATGTCAAGGAGAAGAGCAACCGCACATGGCTGGAGAGTATCAAGTTCTGGGTTATTGAGCTTGATCTTGCTGGTATGATTATCATCGTCGCTGGGTTTGCTCTTGTCCTGCTGCCCTTCAGTCTTGCTGGTTACCAGGAGCACAAGTGGAAGGAGCCCAGTGTTATTGCAATGATCGTCATCGGTTGCCTGTGCATTATTGCTTTCCCTTTCTTCGAGAAGTACATTGCGCCAAAGTCCTTCATCCCATTCGAGCTCTTCAAGAACAGGACCGTCCTGGTCGCTTGTCTGCTTGGTGGCAACATGTGGATCAGTTTCTAGTAAGTTATCGCGTACACGGCCTCCAGGTCTGCAGAAGCTAACGTGCTGTAGTTGTTACAAACTACAATTCTCCTCTTACCTCCAGGTTGTCTATAATCTAAGTGTCTCGAAAGCCGGCTACATCACCAACATCTATAACATTGTGTCATGTGGATGGGCCATTCCTGTTGGAATGTGAGTTTTAGCCTACATGTTGTTCCTGATTAGTTGTAACTGACCTTCCCCCTTCTAGTCTTCTCCGAATTACCGACCGATACAAGTGGCTCGCTATGGCTATGCTTCCCCTTCAGATGCTCATGACCGGTCTGATGATCAAGTTCCGTATGCCCGACACACCAATAGGATATGTCATAATGTGCGAGGTCCTCGGTTCCGTGGCTGGAGGTACCTTTGTCATGATCGAGCAAATCGCCGTCATGGCATCTGTTCCTCACCGAGACGTTGCCGTCGGTATCGCCATGCTCAGCCTTGTTACTAGCGTTGGCGGAGCCATCGGGCAGTCTATCAGTGGAGCTATCTGGACGAACCTGATGCCCTCCAAGCTTGCCAAGTATCTGCCAGAGGAGCTGCAGCCCAATGCTTTGGTCATCTACGGCGACATCACTCAACAGCTTGCTTACCCTTGGGGTAGCCCCGAGCGAGACGCCATCATCAAAGCGTATGGAGAAACCCAAAAGGTGATGCTGATTGCCTCTGTTGCGGCGCTTGCCGGTCCCATTGCTTGGATACTCTTGATGAAGAACTATCGCCTGAGTGAAAGGTCACAGACGAAGGGACTGCTGTTCTAGAGTGGTCGTATCATCAACACAGGAACGAAACGCAACTTATCATAACAAGAGAGTAGTAGAGAGGTTCTTAATGATAACACACAATCTTTATTATGGTTCGTACTCATCTCACAAGGGTCCCTCCAAGCGTTTTGAGGTGGTTTTCCAAGAGAGGTCGTTTTGATGTATTTGGTAAATCTGAAGTCACGCAGCAGAGCTCAAATAGCTGCAATTGGCCAATCGATCCCGTGCTGACCGACCAGAAGGTTATCTTGTGGCTAATTGAGTTTGTCGGAGTTAATGCTGTCGTACATATCGGCCCAAGCCCAATTGATGCAAGCGGCCGGTTCAAGTAAAATGTCTAATTAGGTGGGCATATCTACCGATGACGACTGGAATGCAAAATGACACGAAAATCATACTGGTTACCTGGTCCCCGCGTCTGATAGGCGTTAGTGGCACTGGGTCCAGATCATGTTCCTCACGCTCTAGAGCCTAACACCAGAGCAACTTCACACAACACGTTCTTTCAGCTCTTCACAAACTCGCGGGGTTGTCAGAAGCCAAAAGTTTATAGTAAGACGCTTGCGGAGTTTAAAAACGTCGACGATCCGTCAAGCTACCCTGCGAGACTCAAAGCCAACCAATGCCGGCTCAGCTATGCCGCGACCGATGAGACAGAGTTCGAACTAGAATCTAGCGTTGTTGATGTCTCAGATGGTTGGGTCGTAGCAATGTGTGTAAGCGGAAGCTCTGTACTCTTCATAAAAAGCTGAATTCCGAACTGCATACGTTGCTACGGTCCCGCGTCAGGATGCCCCCATCTTCTGCTTTACAATAGCTGTTTAGCATTTCTTTGCTCCTCAGCTCAATCTGTACCAGGACTGTACTGTATCTGGGATTTCTCGCTTCATCATGGTTTACTACGAGGTGATACAGGGGAGCTCCAACAAGCCTCTGGAAGAGGAAGCTTCCCCGAATACAGCTGAGAGCACGAGCAACCATTCTTCCTCGTCTCCCGACGACATCGCAAGCAGTAGCAGCTTCCCACCAAATCATCAAGACACTACACACAAGGACTTCCGACGTCCTCAATTTCTCAGACGTCAATCCACTGTAATTGAAGATGCCGACCGTACCGAACTCGTTCGTATCGCGACAGCTCTGTCGCGCCGTCAATCCATCGCTACAGGCGCACCCATTCGCGTCAACACCCTTGCGACGCTAGATGAAGATGCGCCCGCGCTTGATCCCTCGAGCAGCGAGTTCGATTTGCAACAATGGATTAAGAATTTTATTAAGACACTTGGGGAAGAAGGCATCACGGCTAAGAAGACGGGTGTAGTCTGGAAGAATCTCAATGTTTCTGGCTCGGGCGCTGCTATACAGGTCCAAGATACCGTTGCATCGTTTCTGGTGGCGCCTCTTCGTTTGGGCCAATTGTTCAGCCTTGGTAAGAAGGAACCCAAGCACATTCTGAGGAGCTTTGATGGTCTCATCAAGAGCCACGAACTTTTGATCGTGCTCGGTAGACCTGGATCCGGATGCAGCACCCTGCTGAAGACAATTTGCGGTGAATTGCAAGGATTAAGCATTGACGAAGCTTCGACAATCCACTACAATGGAATTCCTCAGGATCTCATGAAGAAGGAGTTCAAGGGCGAAGCAATCTACAATCAGGAGGTAAGTCACCAAAGTCCAATACACAGTAACGATCGTGTACTGATGACGAGAACAGGTAGACAGGCATTTCCCTCACTTGACAGTAGCCCAGACTCTGGAATTTGCCGCATCGGTCCGAACACCATCGCATCGTATCCGCGGCATGTCCCGTCAAGAGTTTAGCGGATACATCTCCCGAGTTGTCATGGCTACTTACGGTCTCACCCATGCGGCTGATACTAAAGTCGGAAATGACTTCATCCGAGGTGTTTCCGGAGGAGAAAGAAAGCGAGTTAGTATTGCTGAGATGATCTTATCTGGATCTCCCCTCGCCGCATGGGACAACAGTACCCGAGGTCTCGACTCAGCGACTGCATTAAAGTTTGTCCAAGCTTTACGTATGGCTTCTGACATGGGTGGTGTCACCACTGCAGTCGCCATTTATCAAGCAAGTCAGGCTATCTACGATCTCTTCGACAAAGCTGTTGTCTTGTACGAAGGCCGACAAATTTACTTCGGTCCTGCAGGCAAGGCAAAAACGTTTTTCGAACGACAAGGATGGTATTGCCCCCCAAGACAAACCACAGGCGACTTTCTCACTTCTATCACGAATCCGGTTGAGCGAAAAGCCCAGCCAGGCATGGAAGACAAAGTCCCTCGTACACCAGAGGAATTCGAGAAGTACTGGAAACAATCTGGAGAATTCCAACTTCTGCAGAAAGAGATTGAAGCCTATGAGACTGAACACTTCGTCGACAGGCCTGGTGAAACCATCGCAGAGCTGCGCCAGCAAAAGAACTTTCGCCAATCCGCTCATGTTAGACCAGCTTCGCCGTTCACCATCAGTTTCGCGATGCAAGTCAAGCTCTGCACGAAGCGAGCTTACCAAAATATTCGGAACGACATTTCGGCAACGGCAACACAATGTGTTGTGCAACTTGTCTTGGCTCTAATTATCGGATCTATCTTCTACGGCACTCCTGACGCTACCGCTGGCTTCTACGCCAAAGGCTCCGTTCTGTTCATGGCTATTCTCCTCAATGCCCTGACTGCTATTTCAGAAATTAGCAGCCTGTACTCGCAGCGAGAAATTGTGACCAAGCAAGCGTCTTATGCCTTTTATCATCCTGCTGCTGAAGGTGCTGCTGGTATAGCAGCTGCTATCCCAATTAAATTCGCAACGGCTGTCATCTTCAATATCGTCCTGTATTTCCTGGCAGGCCTCCAGCGCAAACCAGGAAACTTCTTTCTCTACTTTCTAATCACTTATATCTGCACTTTCATCTTCATCGCCTATTTTCGGACCATGGCAGCAGTTTCTAGTACGGTTTCGCAAGCCATGTCACTTGCGGGAGTGTCTGTGCTTTTGCTGGTCGTTTACGTCGGCTTTACTATCACGGTGCCCGAGATGAAGGTCTGGTTCTCTTGGATTCGTTGGATCAACCCGATCTACTACGCATTTGAGATATTGATTGCCAATGAATTCCACGGGAGACGATTCACCTGTTCGAGTATCGTTCCACCCTACTCGCCTAACATCGGAGATTCCTGGATCTGTTCAATTACCGGCGCTGTTGCGGGTGAGAGGACAGTCAGTGGTGATGCATTCATTGCTGCCAACTATGAGTACTACTATTCTCACGTGTGGCGAAATTTCGGTATCCTTATTGCTTTCTTGATTGCATTTACGATTATGTATCTGGTCGCAACAGAACTCAATTCATCCTCGACAAGCACTGCGGAAGCCCTTGTGTTCCAGAGGGGGCGCATTCCGGCACATGTCCAGCACAATGGCTCCGCCCCGAGTGATGAAGAGTCTACCAAGGGTGGCGCAAGCAAACAAGCATCTGAGGGTCAGGAAGTCGCAGCGATCGAACCTCAAAAAGACATCTTCACTTGGAGAAATGTTAACTATGACATCCCCATCAAGGATGGACAGCGTCGCTTACTGGATGGTGTGGCTGGATGGGTGAAACCCGGTACCTTGACTGCGCTCATGGGTGTCAGTGGTGCTGGAAAGACAACTCTTCTTGACGTTCTTGCTCAACGGACCACTATGGGTATCATCACAGGCGATATGCTTGTCAACGGCAAACCCTTCGATGCAAGCTTTCAGCGCAAGACTGGATACGTTCAGCAACAAGGTATGCTCATCCCCCTCGCTCTCATTTCTCACCTAACCTTCTGGTAGACCTTCATCTGCAGACCGCGACGGTTCGAGAAAGTCTTCGCTTCAGTGCTATGCTCAGGCAACCCAAATCAGTCAGCAAGAAAGAAAAGTACGAGTTCGTCGAAGAGGTTATCAAAATGCTTAATATGCAAGAATACGCCGATGCCGTGGTTGGAGTGCCCGGAGAAGGTTTAAACGTCGAACAACGCAAACTTCTTACTATCGGCGTTGAGCTGGCAGCAAAGCCAAAGCTACTTCTCTTCCTTGATGAACCCACTAGTGGTCTCGATTCTCAAAGCTCCTGGGCCATTTGTGCCTTTTTGAGAAAACTCGCAAACTCAGGCCAGGCGGTCTTATGTACAGTTCATCAGCCAAGTGCTATCCTCTTTCAACAATTCGATCGGCTGCTCTTCCTCGCCAAGGGTGGAAAAACTGTCTACTTTGGAAATATCGGCCAGGACTCCCGTACGCTTCTGGATTATTTCGAGTCACATGGCGCTCGGGCCTGTGACAAACAGGAAAACCCAGCAGAGTACATCCTTGAAGTTATCAGCAACGTCAACAACGACCGGGGCGAGAATTGGCACGATGTTTGGAATGGGAGCCAGGAATATCAAGATGTTGATGCCGAGCTCAACAGGATACATGCTGAGAAGCAGAACGAAAAGGCTGCTGGGGAAGACGAACCTTCCTCTAGTGCTGAGTTTGCCATGCCCTTTGGTGCACAGCTTATGGCCGTCACAATCCGAGTCTTTCAGCAATACTGGAGAATGCCTGCCTACGTCTTTGCCAAGTTTATGCTGGGTGTCGCAGCTGGCTTGTTCATCGGTTTCTCTTTCTTCGAATCGTCGGGTTCTCTGGCCGGCATGCAGAATGTCATCTTTTCTGTCTTTCTTCTGACTACCATCTTCTCAACTTTGGTGCAGCAGGTAAGAAGTTGTGTGTTCGTCCAAGCGTAGAGTGTTATTAACGATTACAGATTCAACCACACTTTATCACCCAACGGTCGCTCTACGAAGTCAGAGAACGGCCCAGTAAAGCTTATTCCTGGCAAGCATTCATCGTCGCCAATATTATTGTCGAAATCCCCTACCAAATTGTTACTGGTGTTCTGATTTGGGCATGCTTCTATTATGCCGTGGTTGGAATTCAGGCGTCTGATCGCCAAGTCATAGTCCTTCTCTATGTCATTCAGCTGTTCATCTATGCTAGCGCTTTCGCACAGATGACCATTGCAGCGCTACCCGACGCCGAAACAGCGGCCAGCATCGTCACCATTCTCACCATGATGAGCACCATCTTCAGCGGAGTTTTGCAAACCCCGGATGCACTTCCCGGCTTTTGGATCTTCATGTATCGTTGTTCGCCATTCACATATTGGATCTCAGGTATAGTGGCAACAATGCTGCACGGTCGACAGGTAACATGCTCTTCGAAGGAGACCTCCATATTCAACCCACCGTCCGGCCAGACGTGTCAGGAATATCTCCAACCTATCTTGTCAAGCGCGCCAGGTCGACTTCAGAATCCACAGGCCACCGAGGCATGCCGATATTGTTCGTTCCGCAACGCAGATCAATACTTATCCGGCTCCAGGATTGTTTGGTCTGAGAGGTGGCGCAACTATGGCATCGTTTGGGCTTTTATCGGGATTAATATGATGATTGCGATAGCCACCTACTACTTGTTTAGAGTGAAGAAGTGGTCCAAGAAGAAGTAGTCGCGAGCTTGGTGAGTGATTGGGGGTCGTGGAAGAGGCTTGTTGTGTGCACGTAATGGGTTGACTGGTCAGGAGATTTGATTTATCGCGGTAAAGCTTTACTTATCTAATTTAATACTTATCACTTACTAATTACGACTGATTTGATGACCACGTTGAGCTGAACACAAAGACCATTCTCATGTCGTCCACAGAGCTTCACGCACCGCCACTTCTCACACCAATGACCAGCTTCATAAACTCAACACCACGGTTCATATAGCACATACGACCATAGCTCTTGGAAAATACGGGATCCCGTCCGCTCTCCCACAGTCAAGCCGAGAAGCGGTGAATTAGTACTCAGGTCGGTGACGACTGGGGAATCCTCACTGTTGTATGTTTTTGGATCATTTGCCTCTTTTTTTTGGCCAGTATTTGAGAAGACAAATATCTGGGAACTGGCTTTGGTTTGCTTGTTGGGAGGGAGTTTGCCAAATGCTATCATTGAGCGACACTTCAGGGTATCAAGAGACAGAAACTTGGATCTCCCTCACATAACTATCAGAACAGAAGCCTCTTCTAAACCTAGATTCTATTCTCCAAGTACCTTACAAGCTTAAACCACCTTTAAATAAGTACAAAGCCATGCATTTGCCATCGGGTTCACTTGCGGTACCACATCCGCGCCGTCCTCGTGTTCCGAATTTTACGCTCCAGCTGCAGCATTCCATACATTAACTGCACAGTAGTCAGAGGACATCCAGGAACATAGATATCTACAGAAAAAACACGGTTTACACCTCTTGTTACCACATAGCTATAGTGGTAATAATCTCCTCCATTTGGGCATGACCCCATAGAGATTACCCACCGCGGCTCAGGCATCTGATCGTAAACCCGACGCAATGCCGGAGCCATCTTATTAGTTCACGTTTCAGCTACACTCATAACATCGGATTGCCGTGGCGATGTTCTGAAGAATGTTCCTAACCGGTCTTGATCGTGTCGTGGGACAGATAGATACATCATCTCAACGGCGCAGCAGGCTGGGCCGAACGTCTTAGGCCACAGTGAACCTTCGCGAGACCAGTTCGCGATCTTGCACAGAGTCGCACTTTATATCATCACCCAGTCAGTTTCCAATGACCGTTGCTCGGTGTTGACGGCATCACATGTACATGGCGTAGGATGCGAGTCCTTTGTTCTCTTCCTCACTTGGTAGAGGCACTTCTTCGCGGTTCAAAGTTCGGGGAGTAGGGAGCTTTGCATTCGGAGATCTTGCATCGGCGGGAAAAAGTATGCTGTTGTTTCTCGTTTTATCTATGGATACAGATTATGAACCTAGCCTGACCCGAATCGAGTAAACAGTTCCGCATTGGTATAACGCCCAAAATGAAAAGGAACACGACGTAATACACATAACTTCTAGAGCATTACGAATCCATGAGTCAGAGCAACCATTGTATAACAGAAGCATATTCTGATTACCTGACACGCGACCCTGGGAGGCAATTGCAGTTGTTGTCTCCAAGGCTCTAAATTGCACGGGAATAACTTATGCATTAATATTTATTGCCGAGACGCTGGATCTTGAGTAAATGACTTTTCCGGGAATCAGAAAAGCTTTTATTAATGAACTTATTCTTCCGGTTGGTCCTAGCCAAGAAGATATTTCGACTACTCGTGTCCTAGACCCTCTCTCTTAAATTCAACCA
This sequence comes from Fusarium sp. FL617, assembly GCA_030142105.1. Lineage (NCBI taxonomy): Eukaryota > Fungi > Ascomycota > Sordariomycetes > Hypocreales > Nectriaceae > Fusarium > Fusarium sp. FL617. Next base: position 604,262 of record JAREIL010000004.1, on the reverse strand, counting down.
AGATCCCACAAGAAAAGACCTAGCAATATAAACTGCGGCAGAAGACAAACACAAAACTCCTATATACAGACCCGCAAGTGCCTGGCCTCCCAGCTCTTCCAACATCTGACCACCAATCGGCACAGTAATGAGCAGAGAAAAGCTGACGGTAAAGTTGATCGTTCCAAGGTATTGGCCATAGTCTTTGTGCTCACATGTCTTGCCAATGCAAGCTGGAATCAGAGATGAGAAAAATCCGGAGCCCATTCCCCATATCGCGGCGAAGGCATAGAAAGCATTGACTTGTGTCGAACCGAAAGGCAAAAGGCTGCCTCCCATCCCAATAGCTGTCAACAAGATCGCGACAATCAAAACATTGCAATGTCCATATCGATCTCCAAGAAGCCCTGATACGATTCGACCAACGCAACCGACTCCGTTAATGATGGCGATAAGATTGTAGCCCGTCTCTACAGGGTTACCCGCGCGCAGCGAAAGAGTAGGTAGGTTGCCCGAGGTACCAAAGATGACGAATTCCAGGAGAAATAAAGTCGCAGCAATTGCAGCGAATGGACGTGACAGAAAGGCACTGAAGCTGACAATACCGGTAGATTTGGACTTCTCGGTAGGTTCGTCAAGAGATGCACAAGCATCTGCATCAGTAGGATGTTCCGTTGTCGTGCTTGTCTTCTGGCTACGAAGATGCAGATCGTACATCTTCATATAAGGGAGATAGCACAAACACCCTGGAATAAGTAGTCCAGTCATGAGGATACCAAGATACCTCACCGTCCACGCATAGCCCAACTTTGGAAACAGCTCTCTCAACATGAATGGTATGATAACGCCTCCCAATGCGGATCCAGTCAGAGCTGCGCCTATTGCCAGGCCCCGGAGCCGCGTGAAAAGCTTTCCGACGATGGATAGAGCAATGGTAGACGTGAAGGCGCCACCAATACCACCGAGGATGCCCAAGCACAGGATAAAATGCCAATACTTGGAACATTCTGCAAGTATGAAGAACATGGGGATCATGATGGCAATAGCTATCGGTGCAAGGACCATGGGGCTATATCGGTCGACGATAGGCCCGGCCTGTATACCCAGCAGCAACGTGAGAGCTGTGTAAAGGCCCGCAATCCAGCCTAGATCTCGAAAGGAGTATTCTGAGAGTTGGTTCTCCTGTAGATAAGCCTGGAAGGTTCCGATGGATTGAGGGAAACCTATCGATAGCTCGTCAGTTTGTTGACCTTGAACAGGTGGCGATACGACAACGCACCATAGGACGGGATCAGTAAGAGGAATGACCCGAAAACACAGATCCACGATGAGAAGTGGGATTCCGTATCGTGGACGATTTCATCGATTTGTCTGAGCGAAGTTCGTCCGATCGTCGTTGCACGACTGGGATGTCTGTGCAGCGAGGTTGTCGCATCATCTGGCGTGTTTGACGCTACAAGAGCTAGGCTTTACATCGTACTTTGATACTAAGAGAGCCCAGTTCCTTGATTGCCTTGTAGTCTTCGTAATCGAGTTTATGAAAGAGTCCGGTGATGAAAGGAACTGCGTGGGAAGGATTGCCAACGAACAAGACTTTAAATACTCAAATAGGGATCAAAAAGAACACAGAGATGAGAAAGAACACTTCAATTTTTGCTGCATCTCTTATTCGGAACGAATAAAAATAACTACTTGAAGAATTTGATTGCATGACTGTGGACGTTGTATACGTTCAGCATGAAGTTCCGGATGAAGCTATCGTTAGATTGGCCGCAGGGATTAGTGGCCACTCCACATGGCTTAGTGAAACTTTCTTTGGGTCTGGAATTACCTTCCAGAATGAGGGTTGACCCACAGAAATTTGATCACCACTTTCATGTCAACTTGGCGACTCGGACCCCAGGAATAATTTTTCTTCCCAAAACGTGACCGACAGGAACATGGTACTCCCCAATTACATTCTTTGAAACTCCCAAATTCCTATGCCACGGAAGGCCGAGGGCGGCGGGAGACGAGTGCGGGGACCTTACTCGCTCGGAGGATGTCTCACCTGTCGACGGCGTCATGTCAAATGCGATCAGGTCAAACCGGCATGCCTCAAATGCCGAGCATGTGGAAGAACATGCGAAGGCTTCTCCTCCAACTTGCAATGGGTCGAGGCATCGACTTCTGATAGAGCCGAGTCGCCGTCTGGTCCAGGCCAAGGCTCAAGGCGACATATTTATACCGGTGAGATGGCCGCACTCATAATTAATCATAGACTAAACTGATCCCAAACAGCCGAAACAAGATCGTCTATGGTAGCAGCCATCTCTTCGAGTCTTTCGCCAAGCTCGGTCGGCACAGCTCTATTAGACATCGATAGCCATTCTCGAGATCCCGGTTCCTCAAGATCACCTGGTATCACAATAGGGCCCTTTGGGTTGTTCGAAGTAAACTCGACCATAAGTTCCACGCCGGCCACGACTTTTAACTCCGATAATCCTGCAAATTTTCCCATCGGTCATACGGAAGAAACGAGGGAGCCTTCGCACGCTCCCAGCTCTCTCGACGTCAATGAGCAGGGCATCTCCTTCCGAGGCGATTATGGTACTCATCATCTGGCTGGGGATTGGGATAACCACCTTGCATGGACTGACCTCTTCGCGCTGGACTTCGAAATTGCTCCTGAAATACCGCCAGTTGGAAGCTTAAACCTTCTTGAAACCGACGCATCAACCATTCTAAATTCGACCCTGCCCAGATCCCCCCTTACCATTCCTGATGATCAAGATCACCTACACCAGTTGGCCAACAACCTTCAATTCCATCCTCCGTTAGATAATGAGGTCGAATCTATAGACCTCTTTGCTCCAGAAATTTCTTTCCTACTCAGAAACTTGGAAACGGTAGTAATGCCACGGATGGCGTCAGTCCCTCTGATTGGAAAGTCTGCATGGGGTCCCATGCATCTTGAGTTAGCATTACAAACTCTAGCTGAAATTACAGTGATGAACAGGTCAGCCGTGAACAAGGCCAAGCTAACCAACTTATACGCGCTTATCTCTACTTCATCTTACCATCTATATCTAATGGACGATAAGTCGTACCACTCACCAGATCACCGGCTACATCTGAGTAACAAGGCGATTCGAGAGGCCAACGTTCACTTCCGCCAATGTCTGGAATCGGGAACACAAGGTCCCAAGATAGCGAAGTATAAAGAACAGCTAATAGCACTACAAACACTCATGGGTCACGCTGTACGTCCGCCCCATCCAGTGGTTGAAACTGTTTATTCGTTAACCACAAATTGCAGTGGGTAGTTTCTGATCAGAACGAGACACGGCGAATCCAAATTGAGGCCGAAAGACTCGTGCGGTTTCGTGGACTTGCTAAACGGAATATTTCACGTCGCATACGGCTACTGCATCACGTCTATACATGGAGCAGAATAGTTGGCGAGAGTACATATGTGACTCACGACTATAGCAGATTCCAACAAGCCATGGGTGCCAATTTTTTGGATGCTAGCACTGCAATCTCACACTCCAGCATGGGCCACATGCAGGAAGACACCGGGCTAGACGACTTTCTTCGAGTTCAGTACCACTATGAGGAACTCGATAGTAACCTCAACGGACACAAGGACGTCCAAGCTGGTAATCAGGATATTCACTTAGAAGACCCACGACATGGCATCGAGGACCAATTCCACGTTATCTATGGTATACCTGAGCAGTGGCTCAGTTTACTTTCACGTACCACACGTTTAGCAAACTGGATGGATGCCACCGAAATTCCTCACAAGCTCAGAGACAATCGCCTCATGGAGAAGCTATCACACCAAGCTCAAATCCTTGAAGATGCCGTCTGCGACTTTTTCAATGGCCACAAGACGTCAGCCAACATCGACGCCACCAAGCCACCAAATGTGTGCATGTTTAGATGCCTCACCGCTTCCCTTCTCATATTCTTCTACCGTCGAATCCGCAACGTCAACCCCCTCGTTCTTCAAGCCTACGTCGATGAAGTAATTCAAGGATTGGAAATCTTCGACGCTTCTTTGGTGCACCACAAGCAGCCCGGGCCTGGCTCCGCATGGGCAGCTTTCATGGCTGGGTGTGAAGCAATGGGTGACACACGACGAAAGAAATTACTACAGTGGATCGAACGAGCTTTTCATACTTGTAAATTCCAGTCGTACCAGCGGGCGAAGGAAGTCGTGATGCGCGTTTGGGGGCGCACGGATCAGACTCCGAGGGGTGGGCGAGAGGCTGCACCTCGCCCTTCATGGATGCAAA